>JAJEKB010021607.1:181337-218561 GCA_022393335.1 Macrotrachela quadricornifera | reverse complement strand
GTAAAAACAAAAATGTCCATGCTTTTTTGACCGCGCACTGTATGATTCTAATTTTATCATTTTTAGGACAAATTTTCGCAAAATTATGTGGTTATACTGGTTTTTATACAGAAAATATCATGATATCATTCGACAATGAACGTTTGCATAGTGCAAAAAAAGAATATATGCGCAAACAAAAGAAATTGTTAATTTTAAGTGCAACGAACAAAGATACAAGTGAAGAAGACAATATAAATGCATCCGATACCGATGATATTAGTGAAACATTTGATGAAGATAATGACAATGATGTTACTTCTGATGACAATGGTTCGGAAGATGATAGTACCGGTGATAGTAAATCTGATGATGATGGTACGGAAGATGATGGTTCTGATGATGGTAGTTCTGATGAAGATAGTGATGATGGAACAACTGATAGTAATAAAAGTGATGGTGATGATGAAGAGAATGATGATGGTGAAAGTCAACATGAAGAAGATCTTTATTATAATCAAAAAGTCGAAAATGGAAAGAGTCAGATGAAGACAACTGAACTGTTGAAATAGTAACATTTTTAGTTTTTTTTCTTTTTTATATAAACAGATTTTGTTTTTTTTTTTGCTATTTGTGTATGTAATAAAAGATAATTGGTATTATCTTAATGCCCATGCTTCATAGTATTCAGCTATATTGATGGGGGGCCTTAAAACGTCTTTGGTTTCCATTAAAGTACTTATTTTCCATACAAAAACCTCAAAATCCGTATTTTTCCAAAAAAAAACATATTTTTCATGCAGCCGACTACAGAAGCCGTCAGAATTTACGGACGAAAAGGGGTTTTGGATGAAAAGAGCATATCATATCTGAAAGATCTGAAGACGGGCTATCTCCCCATGTATTTATCTCAATCTCGAAATTTTTGACAAAAATTGACTTTTTTGAGGGGGGGGAGGCCTTAAATTATTATAAGATCGTTTGGACAAATAGGAGAAGTGCTTGTTCAGCTTATTGTAAAAAGAGAGTTTCACTTGAGCACTTAGTTGTTGATTTTTAATATAAACGTCATAATTACAGATTATTGAAGGAAATCTTCGATCGTAAGAAATTATACTTATTTATCTCATTCATTTACTATTCCTCTACAATTATACTACAATACTTCACAAAGTAGAAAGCCTTTTATTTCTTTCAAAAGTTACTGACAACTGCCACTTTAAAGTTTTCATAGTATCAATAGTATTAATTTTGGGAACGTCATCAATTAACAGGACGTGATATTCTCGGGAATTATTTGATTGAGTTTTTAGAATGTTTGGATGTCGGACAGCTCTTTGACGACATCGAAAAACTTATTCAACAGGAACCAGACAAAGAAAATCGTAATGAATTAAAGTATGATTTCGATTTGGCAATTGAACATATTTACGAAATGTTTCGTCATCGTACTCGCACAGTCCAGCAAGACACAGTGAAATCAAAAACACTTTCATCAATGTCTAATACTACTGCTTTTCATACTATTGATTAGGTACAAAAGATTTTACCGCAATGCTTTCGTGAAGGACAAGCTGCTTATTTTGGCAAAAAAGGCATGAGTGCTTTAGTAGGGTCTTTCGTATTCTATGATACATCTAGTAAGTTTATTATTAACCAAATTAGCCAGTTATTAAATTTTTATCAATATAGTTAATCTGATTACACGCACCTACATACTATATCTTACCCGTTGTGATCAAACAGAACAAGCCACGTCGAGTGGCGGATTTTTAATCCTAAAACCATTTCATGATGATTATCCGCACATTAATACTCTTGTCAAGTGTTCAGACAACGCTAGTGTATTTGGCGGCCATGCAACACCTGAAGGTGAATGGTCTTTAGCGAATTCGCTTGGGATTAAAATAATTATGCGGGATTACTCTGAAGTACAGGCAGGAAGAGACATATGCGATAGGATTGTTGGTGCATCGAAAATGCGCGTGAAAGTGTACTTACATGCTGGAAATGATATTGTGAATGCTTCACAAATAAAACTTGGTATGTATTATTTCTCTTGCTATTTTTTTACCTCGAAATGTATTGAAACGAATGGAATATTGTGGTGGTGTGAAGAATGTAAAAATTGGAGTTGGTGAAGTGATCAATAATGTGGATTAATTGATACTTATCATACAGCCGATATCAGTATGATTCGTAATATCGTCTATCAGAATGATTATATGGTGTTACGTAAAGCATCTGAAATTGCTTCTGGTCGTGTTATTCATTTCAAGACTCTTGATATATCAATTAATATGAAACTTATCGAATCATTTGAACCGTAAGACATTTTTACCTTACTTTAATTTGTTTTACTACGTAGAACAATCTTTATGTGTAATAGCAACACTGAATTTTCATTTAGAATCAATCGAAATAATAATAATAATAATAATAATGTTCATTTGGAAAACAAGGAACGTCATGATCGTAAATATACGTCATTTTTTTTCTGTTCTACTGATGCGTGCATCGAAAGTTTTCAATCAGAAGACGAACTTATTGCTCATGAATTGATTGGTCGACGTATGACTAAACACAGTAAGCTAAATGCTAATGATACGGCCAAAGTTTTCCTTTTTGAAAAGTAAACCATTAATGGTGCAGCATACGTCTCACCAATAGATTGTATTTTATTGGTTCCAGGTTGCGCAATGACGCTAATAATTTTTAAACTAATTCACAAACAACTACAACATACGGCTTACTGAATAATTTGCCAAAGCATTTTTCACTTTTTGAAAAAACCGGTTGGGCTTTGAGAGTCCAAAAGCCACGATAACGTATTGACAAAAGTATTAAAGAATTCATACAAAAGATCCATGCCGAAGAAAAACTTAATGGACGAAAAATCGCTCCTGAAGAATATGTTCGTTTAATTCGATCAACTCATAATAATGATGGAACGAAAAAATTTTCTACATCTCAATATTTAACTTCATCACAAGTGAGTTACACATATTTTACGTCTTATATTCCATATTTTGAATCTTGCTTCAGGTACGTACACAGGTTCGACAACTAGCAAACAATAAGAAATCAACAAATCATTCGGATTCAATGTCAATTGATTCAGTCACTAATATTGCATCTCAAAGATTCAATAAAAGCACAACTTCCGTAAGCATTTTATTTTATTTACCTATTATTTTCGTCAAACTAACTATCTTACTATTGAAGTCATCGTCGCGGAGTTCATCTCGTTTAAGAAACACATCATCAGCATCACCATCAACAAATATTCGACGAGATGGTAATTATCTCGTATCTATTACAAATTGCAACCACAAATATTTTTATTTAGATTCAACTGACACTGAACTTGATGATGAAGATTTTGACGCTATTGATAATGTCGAGCAGTTTGAGAGTATACAAGAACAGTTCAATCATTAAGTTGCTAGTTATTTTGTTTAGTCATTTTCTGATATTTTCCATAGGCTTTTCAAACATTTCATATTGCTATTTAATTAAGCAGTCAAAACTATTTCTTTTCGATTTGTAAGTTTATATTAGCTATACTTTTGTGATCGAGTATTTGTGTTGATCTATTCATACGAACAATAATTTCTTTGCCTCATCTCAGATAAATCATTATCAGAACGATGTGAAACGACATGTATACTATTTCCTTTTCTGAGTATATATAATCTAGTGACAAAATATTTGCCTCTAACGAGGGAACTACCCGAGGTGCTAAAAAGCTTTCGAGCTCAAATTTTGTCTATAAATAGGGAATATATAGACCAGAAAAATCCTAAGAGGATATGGGCCCAAGTTGAGATTTGGCTGAGATATTGAGTTTTTACTGAAATTGTCCTATGGGACCCCATTTCCTCCATAAAATCAAAGTTTCGAGTTTGGACGTGAAACTTTGCCCATATCGAGGCCTCACCTAGAGTAGCTCATCTGCAAAGTTTCAGAATTTATGGACTAAGTATTCGCGTGATATGAGTCTGTTAGCATAAACACAGTTTTTTATGGATATTTCAAAAGCATTATATCTCGCGAATACTTAGTCCATAAATTCTGAAACTTTGCAGATGAGCTACTCTGGATGAGGCCTCGATATGAGCAAAGTTTCACGTCTAAACTCGAAACTTTGATTTTATGGAGGAAATGGGGTCCCATATGACAATTTCAGTAAAAACTCGATATCTCAGCCAAATCTCAACTTGGGCCCATATCCTCTTAGGCTTTTTCTGGTCTATATATTCCCTATTTATAGACAAAAGGAGCTGGCGCTTTTCCCATGGGCTATACCCCCCGCGAGATTTCTTTCCTTTCAGTTATTTTTTTGTAGAGACTTATGTGAAGATACAAGATCATTAAGCCAGAACGTGGACTTTTTTACAGTTAGCAAAAAATTGATATTTTAAGAAAGAGTGAATTTTCATATGAAATATCCCAAAATCAGTTAATATTTTGAGATTTTCGTTATTGAAAACTGCTTTTGATGGGAAATAAACATGATATTCAGAATCAGCGTGCTAAAATCTACCACAAACTTTATTTTTTAGCGTGAAATGTTTTTATTAAAATTTTTCCCCTACTCCCCCTCAGCGTTTTTACTTAATGATTTTTACCTGTACCCCGCTACGGGACGAAATTTTGATGGAAAATATTTCGCGATAAGAATTAAAGTTTTGGGTGTATTTTGGCATGCTGATTCTGGATATGGTGTTTATTTTTCATAAAAAGCAACTTTTGACAACAAAAATCTTAAAAAACTAGCTGTTTTCTGATATGTTTTGTCTCATAAACTCTGTCACTTCAGAAGTTTGAATCCTACTAATAAGGATTGACATATTTTTTTGCTTTTCTTTTTTTATTTGATAGATTTTATGAAGCTGCATGTGTGGTGAAAGTTTCACTTTTTAGCTGCAAGTCTTTCTGGATTTATAGATTAAACAATGTGTGTCATGCATTAAAAAATAAGTGTTAAAAAGAGAATTTTGTATGATAGGCAGTGGCCGTCAGGATAGTCATTGAATAAATTGATTTTAATTTTATTTTGTAGAGAACCTTTAGTTGTATATATAGTAAAAATTTGGTTATTATTCATGCAACTATGGGTGAGATATAGGCCTTGACATAAAAAGGAAGTAAATACCCACTGATGACGATCCTTCACCTAAAATATTGATTTTTTCCCTAACGAGGGAACCTCACTAACTGATACCCTCCGTTTGAGCTCATATTTTGCCCATTGTTAGGGTTCATAGAGTAGAGAAAAACCTCAAAAGGATTCGTCCCATTGCCGTTTTTTTCTAGAGAAACAAGCATAGCAATTTTCTGTAAAAATGACACTCTTGTATTTTTTATAAGGACAATTTTTTATGTTTCAGTGAAGGAATATTTGACAAGCTGGTTTTTCTAAAACTCATATTATGTACGGTTACTTGTTGTAGAAAAAGAGAAGATTATCAGCTATTTTTCTTGTTAATGAGAAAAGAAAACTGATACATAACGAACGAAAATAAAATAACAAATTAAGAAGATAATGAATCAGTCTAATGGTAATGATAGTTCAAAAAAAAGTGAGTGAAGCACAGTTCTTGTTGACACCAAGAACAATGAATCATAGGCCCATCAATACAACCGTTTTCATGACATTTATCTGTTTGAAATGTAAAACAAATGTCTTTCACATTCTGAAATGGACTTGGGTCATGCTTCAAAAAACCGCTTTTGAACCAGGCATATTTTATCATTGGTTGAAAAGCTTTTGAACACATTTGTGAATGTACTAATGATTGTAACTTGATCAAATTATTACGTTCAGATAAATTGATATCTATTTCATCTAACCGGACGTGATCATATATACGACGTACAATTTTCTTATGTTGACGGTTATAATAAACATCAAGAGGTTGGACCATTGAGGTAGTTTTTGGTGGAATTACTCTATATTTAAAATGTTTCAGTCCTTTATAAACTTCTGGATGAACTTGATGTGGCAAACTATCGACAAGTAACAACGTTCTGGACCGTAGATTTGGAATTAAACACTGATTAACCCAATAAGTGACTAGTGATGAAGTTAATTTACCACTTTTAGAACAAGTAAGTGCAATGTTTTTTGCATGGAATAAGTTCTTTTTCACATTATCACCAATACGTCCCGATGGCTCTTTTAAACACAGATATAGTGAATTAAGAACACATCCATCCATCGTTATTGTTGGCTGTATAGTATAGGAGTGAGTTGCAGCCCCAAGTGATCGAACAGAACCCCAAGTAGATTTTTCTCCACTATGAGTTAATGTCCTACCACCATGAGGCTCCAACTCAACACCCATCTGATCTGTGTTCAGTACCTGATTTGGACTATATCCTTCTATGATTTTATTTGTTTCTAAGACGAAATTTTTAGCCGATTGATTAATTTCTTCCTGGCTTTGAACAATCTTTTTTGTGACTAATTTTGTAATTCTTCGACTACATATTCCATGTCGATGTTTAAAGTTCCATAACCAACCTTCACTGGCTTGAAAACCATTAAAATTTAATTCGCGAGCTTTTTTAAGGCCCCACCTCCGTCAGTCAATATCGTGAACTGGCAAAAAATTATGTCGAGCATGTTCGAATTGGTCATAAACATAAATATCAACATTATCCAGTTTTTGTTTTTTTGTACCACCCGCTTCTACATGCTTACGAAAGCGAGCGATGCATTTCGGGTTTGGTACACGTTGAAAAAGATGTTTTATTGTTCGCCATTTTCTTTTTCGTTTACCTGTAATTGGATTTATTTCATCATAACAATCGACCACACGTTTCATATAATTGAATGAGAAATGATTTTGTAAATTATGTTCATCAATAAATTCATAATCAGTATCGTGGACTGTATCAAAATGGTCGTGTGTTGAGGTTGATGATAAGAGATCTTCTAAATCATCATCATCTGATTCATCATCATGGTCCAATGTAATTTCCCTTTCAAATGTATGAGAAGTACTTTCCAGAATGGATTCCAAACATTTGTAGAGATTTAATGCAATGTGTTCTTCATCAGGACTGATTGATGATAGTGAATTACAAGATATTTTATCTGATGTTAAGTTTGATAATACTTTTAACACGTTGTGAGGACTAACCATTTTATTTTGGTGCATGTGTAGTTAGCGGTCAAGATGACTAACTCTAGATCGTCGACTGGATGATAAGATGAATGTAGTTGTATATCACATACTTTATTTGAACTGAAACTGATGTATTTATAGGCCGGAGCGACGAACGAATACATGAATACAAAAGAGAGATGGATATCATGAAATAAAGAGATAGTGATTATAAAGACCTCGAGAAGATAGTACGAACACGTAGAGAGAGTGATTACAAAGACCTGGAGAATATAGCACGAACACGTAGAGAGAACAGGTAGAAAAGTACATATGATGTAATGAACGGAGAAGAATCACAACATATAGAAGAACGCGCCATAGTAATGAATATTTCAGCTGATACGAATACTTCTTAACAAAGCACATTCTCGCCCTCGCTCTTACTCTGATTGATGTGTGCAATACGCGAATCAGATTTGATGGTGTATTTATTATGCTGCATATAAATCACGAATAAAATATATGCTCTTATTTGATTATTATTCACATGTATCGTCAATAAAAATGGTGGACGAGATAAAGACAAGAATTCTGAGTAAGTTGCTGATTTGGTTCAGAGACCTGAGAAAACTATAAAAAATAATAGTCGAGGTAATTGAAGGAACTTCTCTCTTTTATCTGAGAAACATTAACGAAGATATTGTTGTTTTTTTTACAGCAAGTGATCATGCATAATATGAGTTTTAGAAAAACCAGCTTGTCAAATATTCCTTCACTGAAACATAAAAAATTGTCCTTATAAAAAATACAAGAGTGTCATTTTTACAGAAAATTGCTATGCTTGTTTCTCTAGAAAAAAACGGTAATGGGACGAATCCTTTTTAGGTTTTTCTCTACTCTATGAACCTTAACAATGGACAAAATATGAGCTCAAACGGAGGGTATCAGTTGGTGAGGTTCCCTCGTTAGTATATTCTGATAGTACATTTTGTCAAACACAAAAAAAAATGAGAGTAGGAATTTGAAAACACTTGCGGGAACGGGAATGTGGGAACGGGAATCGAGAAAATTTCACGGGAACGGGAATGCGGGAACGGGAAATGGGAACCAAAAAAATCGGTCCCGCAGGACTCTACTTAGCACATCACTTTAATGTAAACCCACAGTAGGAGCGCAAAATATAGCACCACTTACTGATTGAAATCCACTAAATAATATATTGGATCATGTACTTGAGATATGAGTTGATGCTAAACTTCTTGTGCATATCGATTCGACATGCGATATGGCTGAATATTATTTAAAGGTATTTGTCCAACTGTCCCTACTAATGCGTAGTGATCCTAGATACGTATTTTAAATAATGGATCTAAATACGTTATGTAGTTGGTTGAACTGACCACACAAAGATCATAATGAGTAGCAATGAAATGAGCTTCTGTCAATGAGCCTGCAAAAATGATTGATAAAATTAAATAATAAAAAAATATTATTTATTAGTACCTGATATACCAATTGCCATATTATAATGAGTTTTTTTTTGCTTCCACCTTCTTTGTCCCCTTTTCTCTTCGCTTTATGTACAACAACATAAACCGAACCAGCTTGAATTAAATTATCCATTTCCTTCGGAGAAATCATATTAGATCGACGTACATCACTTTTGTCTAAATTGATTCCCATGCAAATAAAACTATTAATTGATTTTATATCTATAATAAGAAGAGACTATATATGATACCAATTAATAACAGTTCTTTTTTATTATATAATATCAGTATTCCTTCATTGAATAATGTTTAGACAAAACAAATAAAAATAAAAATAAATAAACTAACTTTTTGTAGTTATTGGTAATAGAAACAAGAGAATGCTTAAATGATATATAGATACCCTTACCAGACAACCAGTAATGCGGAGCTCGTTAATTCAATTCGAGTATTAAAATTTTACTCGATTTTAAAAATCTTTAATAATCGAGTGAAATTTTTAAAACTCAAGTAGAATCTTCGAGTTTTACATGTATGTCGAAGTGCACAGATGACTCTAAATGTTCTTTTATTGTAATACATACTTTTTTATAATTTTCAATGAAAATTTTTTTAAAGTACTACATGTTTTCAAAATTTCTGCAGAACTTCTTCAAAGACATTTAGGTATTTCTTTTTCAGATATTGATATATTTCTAATTATTTTCAGAATTTTGTAGAGAATCTCGTGTTTCAGTCTATGTTTAGTGGAAAAACTCTTAGAATAACAAGTAAGTTCAGTTAAAAAAAATCTTAATTATCAATTTATTGATTCTTATACGCTAATTAAAGCAAAGGATTTTTCTGTCACTTTTAGTAAGTCATATCATCTAATGGCTATTCTATTATAACAAGCAGAAAAGTTCAGATTCAGTCTAACTTCTGTTACTTTGAGAGGTAAGAGGCTGATCCCTTCCAGATAAAAATTTCTGGTGCATCTCTATGAACTAAACATTACTTCTATCCATATACTATTAAGCTGTTGCATACCCCTTATGATGTAATATCTCCTCTTATTTTTACCAATCTTTGCAATCATTTTAGTAAAGTTTGAATATTCACAACATCTTTGAAACAAAAAGATTCCAACCTACAAATTAAGGAGATCAATACGCAGTATTTCAACGACAATCAAAATTATGGTAATCATTGGTCTTCTACATTACAATGGGCTTAAAAACTCAAAAAAATTCATGACTTTTGTGAGCTTTATATGAAAAACACGAAAATATGATATTTTGAATACTTTAAGTTTACAGATAAGTAGATATCTTGTTGCCTATAGAAATTAATGGTATTAAAGATCCGACTATTATTTTAAATTCTTCATACACTTCTGAACTGTACAATTGCGTTTCTATTTACATACTATAAGATGTCCTGATCTTTCTTTCTAAATAATGTGTAATTCAAATGAGTTATCGTGAGCAAACTAAGCGATATGAGTCACTGCTATTCGCTTCTAGATTACAACAAACTGTATTTAGATACTTTACAGGATGTTTTATTCAATTATGCAACATTTAATTGCTTGTTCATAAATCTGATCTAACATTTGCCTTGTCATTTCGCAGAGAAATAATAGTATTCGACTACATTTGTGCCAAAAGATAATTCACACAACATTCGCTATAGAAGTTCGAATCTATCGCCTGAATAGTTTATTACTTATGACTAACTCTAGTACTAGCAGTCTGCGTCATTGTTGACTCATGTGTAAAAATGTGAATTTTATTATATCCTGGTTTCTGGAAGCAACATTAGTATTCAGGGGGATAGTAAATCATGCTTCCTCTGTGTACTCATATCGCTTATAAATTGATATGTGTTATCGAATCTAAAAAGAAATTTAATTGCTTTTTACATCATTACAAATCTTCAATGCGATATCATATCTTCAGTAGGCAATAATCATACAAGAAGTACCAAGAACAAGTTGAATTTTCAATGACTTATTTATTATTTTAAACACAAAAAAAAGCAATTTTTTACAGTAGTTGTCGGCTATCTAATTATGATAGTAAAAGATTCATTCAATTATGGATAATTTGTCTCTCTTTTTAAGTTCATATTTATCGATACTTTTTTTTCATATTGAGCTTAATATAGCTATTTATTTTTTTAGCTGATATTAACTCATCTAGTAGGTCTTTATTTACTTCTTGTTTATAGATTGAAATATCTTTTCCATATACAATCTGAATAAAGTGTTCAGAATATTTTAGAAATAATTATGAACAGTTAGATCGAAGATGAAAGTGACAATGAAGATTTTTATGATCAAAAAAGTGGTTCGGAAACAGAAAATGTTGACAGTAGATGTGTGACAGATCACAGTTATAGAATTGGGTGTGGTGACCAGTTCTTTTCAAATAAATTGGGTGATCGAATCAGTTCCATTCTCGGATCAGGAACTGTCACACATCTGGCTGAGAGTCAGGCATCAGAAAAAGATGATGAAATTGATTTAGAAAATTTTAGGAATCATCTATAAAGAAGGTCTCTCTAAAAATCTTTTTCTTTCGTATTCTTATTCAAACTTTGCCTATTTTTGGTCGGCCTTCATAGTCCTTTATATAAAACTTCTGTTTATTGGGGCAGAGAATTTTATTCCTCAATCTATCTGGTCAAAACATAGATGCAAGAGCAAAAAAAATCACTATGAAAACGTATTTTGTCAGTATAGTACTTAAAATAGGTGATTAGCATATGGCTTAATGATTTTTATGTCCGCTCGAGTGATTCTTGTCTAACTATCTCTCCTCGGTTGTTCTATTCGATGACTAAGACAATAGAAATATTCCTGATATTGTTTTATGTAGGTACTCATATTCGAAATAATTCCTGATTTTTGTAAAAATTCTATTTGAAAAAATAAGAGAAAGTGTGTTTGTGTCAATTTTCTGACTTCAACATACTCTAGATGAAGCTTATTATAAAAAGCTCATTTTTCTAGAATAAAAAATTAAGTATAATATCAGTTATTTTTCAGTTAAAACACAAAAAAAGACAATATTTTTCTTTTATTAGTTCGAATTGCATTCTTAGTAAGAGAGTCTTAAAAGAAAAGAAATATGAGTGAATCCGCTGATATTTATTACATTGTACTTGTTTCACAATAAATGATGAAAGAAACCTTTATCCGATAAAATATCTTCGTCTGAAGGAAAATATTTTGAGATGTAAAAAAAAATTTGAATGCATTTTTTTAGAATGACCATATTCCTCTTTTTTTTTTTATTACATTTTTTGTCAATTCAAATTCAACAAGTCAATAATACTTGCATACAAAGCTCATTTATCATAACTCCAGTATTTTACTAAAATTTTTTATCATAAGCCTCCATTTTCCCTCTGTTGATAAAATCAATGTTGTTGAATAGAAATATTTTCTACTATGTTCGACGAGGAAATATAAGAAGATATTTGTAGTGTCAATGTATATATATTTTTCTGGTAAAATAAAATTCTATCTCCGATAGAACAAAAAACTAATAAGAGTTAAAAATGAATAAATAAAAATGACATCATTTCTTTTTATTTTTGCCAGGTGATGGTTGAGGTGATGCTTGTCGATCAAGTTTTTTCTGTTTTAATCGAGCTTTTTCTTCTTTTTGTCGTTTTTTAGACTTTAAACTATCAACCAAACGATAAGCAACAAAACCTAAATAAAATAAAATAAATCTTCATTCAGAAAAAAAACAATTTTAATGAAACTAACCAATAAGTGTAACAATTATAATAGCTGGAATGATGATTAAAATATTATTATAATTGCTTGTGTAACCGGGTCCTTTTAATTCAACCTATAATAAAATAAAGATGTACTAGATCAAATCAAGTTACTTATAGACCTACCATTTTTCTACAAGTGTTTACTGGCAAAATAAACCACTTCTGATTTAATTTATTGTATAAAACAATTTCAGAAAATCTGACAACGTTGTCTCTCCATAAAATACCACATTAGAACCAATCGAAAGACAAGCAAAAATATCCTACGACATCTTTTGATGTCGTTCATTTGAATATCAAATTTATTTAATTATATTCAAAAAATATCATTAAAAAAGAATTTTTGTGAAAATATTGATAAAATAAATTCACATAAAAAAATACAATACAGAGTGATTTATATTTTCAATTTGAATTGGAAGAAGACTTTAGAGATAGTATGCGTCATCACTATCAACCGCAATGAATACACATCATAATCACGTGTTATTTAACAAAGTTTAGAATAAAAATATAGATTAGATTTTTGTCTTAAATTACAAATATTCGAAATGTAAACACTATGATCACGCAAGTCCTTCCTATGTTCTCTCTAATAGTGAAAATATATGAGTATTTATAATGATCGAGATGATTAAATAAAAGATTAAAAAGATCATTGATAGATTCGATATTTTCATTGAATCATATTCTAGTGATTATATTCGATTGTAAAAGAAAGAATCAAATCTTGACTCTACTGATTATTAATATACCATATGTTAAATAGAACATGTTAATGTCGTTATTTATCCTTCTGTAACTATGATGTTTCTATTATAGGAATAATGAAAATATTCTCATTGATATTGAATGCCATCGTTATCTTAATATTTATTCAATAACAACGCATTCTTATCATCAAATCATACAAACAAATTACCATTTGCTTAATTCGAAAAACAAATAGATTCATTAACAAAGACAAATTGAAATTGAATAAAATATAAAAACTAGTGCTGAAACTCTTTTAACAACATATAGTAGACAAAGAAAAGAATCATCAAGAAAAATGTGTGATGAAGCACAAATTTTATTAAAAGATGCTAAAGCTAAAGTTGAATATATTCGATTAGAATAAAAGGCCTTGAAAAATAGCTGAAGTACATCAAAATTTATTTGAATCAAAACAAAGAATTGCTTTATTCGAAGAAGCACTTCTTCTTCCGACAATTACTAAACGTGGTAGTTTTGACTCAAATCTAGATGTTCTTTTACCATTATTTTGTTAAAGACAAGGTAGAGGAAAACATACTCTTCGAAATATCTATCACATTTGAGAAGAAATTAGCCATTAATATTTTAATCGTTAAAAATGAGATAGTGATCTAACTGTGCGATTAATAATCAATTCGTATTGAAAAATCTCCTTGGAATTATTCTAGAAACTAAATAGATACTTCGCATGTTAAATAGATATAAACAATGTCGTGTATCAATTATGTATTTGACAAGAAATAACTGTACTTAAATAATAATTATCATTGTTGATGAATTAGCCTCGTATAAAAACTCTTCTCTTGTACGTCAAAAACTATTGGCATCAAAATAAATCAATGAAAGATCGATCAAGATATGTTCCACTAAAATTGTTTAGAATAGAACTCTTTATAAAAGCAACCAAAAATTAGTGTGTCCAAAGAAAAGTAATTATTTGATTATAACGTTTTTTTTTTCTCTAGCATAGATTTTTTCCTTTTAAGGATACAAATTATTTTACACAACAATTTCAAATAGGGTTTCTAAATGCTAATTGATTGTTAAGATCAAAGTTAATTCACTTTCTTATTATTAACAACAACAATATTAGTGATTAATTTAGTTCTAAATAGTATAGTCGATATTTTTCGCTCTGTACCTAACTTACTAAATGCCTTGGAAGGATCAATTTATAATCAATTTGAATTGGATATTTTACTCTATCTTTTCCTTTCTAAGTCTATTCTATAAAAATATTTACTATAGAAATAGAGTCAGACCTCCTCCTGAGTCATCTTTTATGCTAAAATATTTTTCAATTATTATCAATCATTAAACATGTTTTAGAATTATTTTTCTAAAGATATCTTTCGAGAACACTTAACTTGCTGGATGATGTACAATTTTTTCAAGTTATTATCTCATTTAAGGAATATAAACGATGTAGTTAATTTATTCTTTTGTAATAGAATGAAAGATTAATACTTCTATTCAAGTTGAAACATTTAAGTATACACCATTACTTGTTGCATTATATCTTCCAATCCAAATTATAGTATATAATATTAATGATTAATATGTTTTGTCAAGATTCATGAAAAAAAAACGATAATTTGATTTTAATATTATTGATATTAATACAACAAGTTATTTGATCTAATATTAATTAACTATTGGATTAATTCCATCAAATGGTTTAATTGTCATTGATGAATCGTATGCTAAGAAAAATATAATAGCTATTCATCAAATAAACTACAATATATGAGATGATAACACTATAGAAAAAACTAGATTAAATAAATTCTTACTTTTGTTTAAGAAGAAAAAGAAATAAGAACAATACTGAACATATTTTCATATTCACATTTAATAGATCGTTGAGTATCATTTTGTTTTTTAGATACTGAGTATTTTTCTTAATAAAGTATTGAATCTACAACTTATGTAAGCCATTGTTGGAAAAGAAAACATCTTTCCTATGAACACATCTATCGTATATGTCTTTTACTGTTTTTAAATTTTAATTATGCATTTGTACATCCTTCAATCTTCCTCATTATATGATTCAGATGTATTTTATTATATTTTTTACTTTAAATACATTTAATTCCTCCAATGGCCACAGATTATTTCCCTACAGTGAATATCAATATGATCAGAATAACGAATTCGACTAAATACATTTAGCATAAATATTAATATGAAAATTCTCTTATGAATTATTTGTAGTTACAATTCAAAATATATAAAAAGAAATGTGTATAAATCAGGAAACTTCTGAGTATCGGTAACGGTTTTTTTAATTTCTCATAAGAATATATTAAGTTTGTGAAATTTGAATACCTGAATATATATCAAATTTAGACATGTACAAAACTTCATTATTCTTTTGATCTACTTCTGAAATGTCTTTTCATAGTTATAAACGATATTGAATGTAGCTTTCAGGATAATGCTTGAGCTAAACTAGTATCATCTAGGTATGTATCAATGATACATTTTAGACAACTGAACAACCAAAAGTCTAAACGAACAAGGTCAGGTCTGCGTGATTGATGAATTAAAATGCAAATTCAATGATTTTTTTCTTGTGTAAATTTTTGACTAATCTTTTAACATATTCATCGTAATAATACATGTGTCAGATATAGGTCTGAGTACACTATGAAATAATACTTTGATCATAAGCATTAGTTCATTCATCTTGAATTTATGTATCATTTAAACCTAATAACAAATGAATTTTTAAATATGAGCTTAAATACATTTTATTCCTCTGAAAATTGAAATATCTCAAAAATTCGTTAAAGATTTACTATAAATTTCGTATCGATATTTTAATGCATAACAGATGTTGCTACTAGTATAAATGACATAAGAAATATAGAGAATAAGAAGAAAATTTCAAACTACAATTTCGAGAACTTTTTCATTACACTATGTATATTTTTCCATAAGTTTTTCTGTTCTCTTTTGGACGATACGTAATTGTGATCATGTTATTTGAGGAGATATTAAAAGAACCATATAAAGAAATATAATTTGATAGTATAGATAACAAGAATTTTATGAGATAGTTATAAATGATATTTTATTCAAATTGAATTTATCGCATTTTATGAGTACTTCTATGACTTATACTCATAGCTTATTTTATTTGAATTTTACATAAACAAATTAAAAAATCAATGCTAATAACTAATAAACTTTTCATTTACTTTTTACTAGATGTGCTATGTAATTTTTCTTCTTAAATTGAATACAAAATTTGCTATAAAACTTTATAAGAATCCTAACAACTTCATATAAAAAAAGAAACTTAATCTTAAACCTTAAAGAATTCTATTTCTCACTTAAATAAATTATTCATACATTGATTAAATGAATAATTTTTATCTAGAGAGAGGTCGCTGTTTCATTGTAAACGAAGAAATAAATCAATATTCTATTGGTTATTAATATGTCAAATACAATGTAAAACATGTTATTGTCGTCGTTTATTCTTCTGTAAGTTGATGTTTCTGTTATAGGAATGATGAAAATATTCTCATTGACATTGAATGGCATCGTTATCTTAATACTTATTCAATAACAATGAGTTCTTACCATCAAAGTAATCAGATGAATTCTAATGGTATCAGTTTTTTATTTAATTTTGAAAAAAAAAAAATATTATTTTTTTTTTGTTCAATAAAAATTTAGATAATACAGATGAACAACAACAAATTTCAATTGATCAACAAATAAACTCATTAAAAAAACAACTTGAAATTGAATTAAAAGTAAAAACAGGTGCAGAATCAATATTAAATACTTATACAGGTCAAAGAAAAGAGACCTATCGAAAAATGTGTGACGAAGCACAAATTGTTCTCAAAGATGCTAAAGCTAAAGCCGATTTTTTACGAATGCAAATTAAACGATTAGAGAATGGTAATAAAATAAAAATTCATTTTATTTTTTTTTTTTTCAAATAAAAATCTTTCAGGTTCAAATGATCTCTCATCAAGTACATTATCATCAACAACTGGAAATGAACAAAATCCGATTCAACAACGAATTCATGCACTTAAAAAACAACTTGAAATTGAATTAAAAGTAAAAGCTGGTGCTGAAACTCTTTTAACAACATATAGTGGACAACGAAAAGAATCATCAAGAAAAATGTGTGATGAAGCACAAATTTTATTAAAAGATGCTAAAGCTAAAGTTGAATATATTCGATTAGAAATAAAACGTCTTGAAACAGAATTATTATCACCAAAATTAACTAATAATTCAAAAGAAAATAATCATTTAAATGATCAATCATTATGGCCATCAGAACAAACAATTCAACAATTAGAACATCATTTAGCTATTGAAACAACAATGAAAAAAGGTGGTGAAAATGCTGTTAAAGTTCTTAAACAAACTGGAGCAAAAAAAGAAGTTTTAGCTGAAGCACATCAAAGTTTATTTGAATCAAAACAACGAATTGCTTTACTTGAAGAAGCACTTAGAAGAAGATATAAAAAAAGAAATGAAAATAATTCAAATTATCAATCATCAGCACTTTATAATGATACATTATTAAAACCAGCTGCAGTTACTGGAAAACTTCAAGTTCGGTAAGTTTAGAATTTTTTCTAATGAAAATTTTTTTTTTTGTACTTTATTTATTTTATTTAAGACTTCTTGGTTGTCAAGATTTATTCGAAGATGCTCTTCTTCCAGCCGTTACTAAACGTGATAGTTTTGGTTCAAGTCCAGATGCTAAATATAAAACATTGCGTGGAAAAACTGAATTATCAAGTAAACTATCTTTTTTTTTTAAATATTTTAAGAAAATTTGTATATAAACAAGATATATTTCATGTATTTGATAAAATAGGATTGTGTAATTTAAACTTCATTATGAATAATAGACGTTGAAGTATGTATCGAATAGACAGGTTATATTAAATGACAAAAAAAAAAATTCTTTTATCTTCAATATTGCCATAGGCTTACATTAAAAATTTAAGTATACGATAAAATGTTTATTTGGTGCATACTTTAACTGATCCTCTAGGTGTTAATTCACATATTATTTTAACTAAATACATAAATATCTATTATTAAAAAAATCCCTAGAGATATAAATACTTGAGTTTAATTATCGTAATATTTGTATACATATTATTTGAAAATTAATAAATAAAAATTGTTTTTGTAAATTCTGATGGGAATCTTAAAATAATAACTATTTTTTAAATTATAAATTTGACCTTGGTTATCGTATGGTAAGATCCTTGAAATTGTTCTGATTTTGTTGAAAACATAGATAGTACATACTAGAATTCTTATCTGATTGTGTCAAAAAGAATGTCATCTTCTACTAGTTAGTAATCGTAGAAAAATATAACAATACAGTACCTGTAATCGTGTATTATTTAGAAATGTAAATTAATCTATTTTTTTTTATTCTTAAGATGAAATAAATGCTATCTTACGTGTTGATAATGTTCGGACAGTAGAAACTGGTTTTAAACCATGTAGTCAACAAGCTTGGGATCAACGTTATACAATTGAACTTGATCGAGTAAGAATTTTTATTAAATAAATAAATAAAAATTTTATTTTGATAAATTAGGCACGTGAACTTGAAATAAATATTATTTGGCGTGATTATCGTAATATGTGTGCTATACGTTTTCTTCGACTAGAAGATTTTATTAATCCAAATAATGAAATAAGTGGCATGATTATTCATTTAGAACCTCAAGGAGTTCTTTTTGCTGATGTTAGTTTAAACTTTTTATTTTATATATATATATATATTTGTTTTTGTTTAATTTAAATAGATTAAATTTATAAATCCGTTAGTTAAAGCAGCACCAAAATTAAAACGACAAAAAAAATTATTCACAAAACGAAAAGGTTTTTCTTTTATAATACAGAAAAACAAATCTTATTTTATTTATTTCTTAAAGGTAAAAATTTACCACGTCCATCACATATGCGTATTGATGTAACATTATGGTATCGATTAATAACAAAAGGTGTTATAACACCAAATTGTTATGATGGAAATTCTACAATATCATCATCAATGCCAACATCACCAACATCATCACATTATGCTCAATATGATACAGCAAATTTAGATGGTCTTCGTCAAACTGAAAGTGGACCATTTTCACCAACAAATTCAACAAGTCCACCTTTTTCACAATTTGATGAAGTAAAACATTAATAAAGCTTACGAAAAAAAATTATTTGTTTATTTATTTAGGACACATCTCCTCAACAAATTCAATATGTTCGTCCTCTTAATACAACTAAATCAATCCCAACAACAAATGAACTTCCAACAAATGGTTCATCAAATATTATAGAAAAACATAAAAATCATACAAAAGGTCCTCCACCACCAGTAGCACCAAAACCATCATGGCCACGTCAAACAAGTACAGTAATAGCAACAAATATTGTTCCACCTAAAACTCCATCTCCAATATATTCTCATACAACTGATGAAATTAAATCAATAAATGATATTCCACGATCAAATATTGCTGTTACTGAACGACAACCATCACAAAAATTTAATCGTTCATCATCAATGAATCAAATATCAATAAATATAAATCAACAACCAGAAATTCTTCCAACAAGAAATAAATCACTTAGTATACCTGATTCAAGGTTATTTTTATTAAGATTTTTAAAAAACAAAAATTTGTCTCTCGTTTTTTTCTTTTTAATAATTCTTATTTTTAGATTTCCAAAAGGTGTTCATATTGATGCATTTCGTCTTGTTAGTGTCTTAGGTCGAGGTCATTTTGGCAAAGTAAATTTATCTTTCGTTTATTTTTATAATAATAATAAATTTTATTATTAAAAAAATTTCAAGGTAATATTAGCTGAATATCTTCCTCGTCGTGGAGATTATTATGCATTAAAAGTATTGAAAAAAGGCGATATATTAGCACGTGATGAAGTTGAATCATTAATGTCAGAAAAACGAATATTTGAAGTAATAAATCGTAGTCGTCATCCATTTTTAATAAATCTTTATTCATGTTTTCAAACACGTGATCATGTTATATTTGTTATGGAATATGCATTTGGTGGTGATCTTATGATGCATATACATCAAGATGTTTTTGATGAACAACGTGCATGTTTTTATGCTGCTTGTGTTGTACTTGGTCTAGAATTTTTACATTCACATAAAATTGTTTATCGTGATCTTAAACTTGATAATTTACTTTTGGATCGAGAAGGTTATCTTAAAATTGCTGAGTATGAATTGATAATTTATTATAAAAAATTTTTTCAATATTTATTATTAATTATTTTAGTTTTGGTCTTTGTAAAGAAGGTATTGGTTATGGTGGAACAACAAGTACATTTTGTGGTACTCCTGAGGTAAATTATTAAAATAGTCGAGAGAAATATGAGATTTGTTAGTAGAAAATAGAAAATGACAATTAGTAGAGAATAAATAAATGATTAATTTTATTTTAATTTATAGTTTTTGGCACCCGAAGTACTTACTGAATCATCATATACACGAGCTGTTGATTGGTGGGGTTTAGGTAATTATAAAAATAAAATTTTTTATTTTTTATAGATAATATTTTGTTTTTTATTATTATATTTAAAGGTGTATTAATATATGAAATGTTAGTGGGAGAATCTCCGTTTCCAGGCGATGATGAAGAAGAAGTATTTGATTCTATTGTAAATGATGAAGTTAAATATCCAAAATTTTTATCTGTTGAATCAATTACAATTATGAAACGAGTATGTTTATTAAAATAGAATAGAACTATAATATATAATTTGAAAATTTAATTTTAAGCTTCTTCGTAAAAATGTTTCACATCGATTGGGTGCTGGTGAACATGATGCTGCTGATGTTAAACGACAATCATTTTTTAAGGTTTATTTTTATTTAAAAAAAAGGATTAGATTTATATCGTTTTCTTTTAGAATTTAATTTGGGAAGATTTGCTTTCGAAAAAAATCAAACCACCTTTTGTTCCTATTGTGGTATGTACTTTTTTTTATATGTAAATATTATTTTTTTTTATCTTACTTATTTTCTAGCGAAGTGCTGACGATGTTTCAAATTTTGATTCGGAATTTACATCAGAAGAACCAATATTAACCCCAGCAAAAGATCCCCGTCCAATTCGAGAAGAAGATCAAGAACATTTTTCGGGATTTGATTATGTAAATGAATGGTGAATTTAGTTGGTGCTGAACTCAATCTATTGTCATTCCACTTTCTTTTCTTTTTTTCCTTCTATGTATATAATATTTTTCTAATGATTCATTTTCCCTCTCGAGGTGCTTTCTTTCTTTTTTCTCGCTTTGCTCCGGCCTTTGTCTTCTGCATTTCTTAATCGATTAATAGCAACACTTCTTTTTTTTTTTTTTTTCTTGTGTATAAGAATTTCTTTATTCATGGATTTATTATGAGAGTGAAATATAATTGTTAAACCAAGTTTAAAAAAAACATTTTCTATAGTTATTTTTATTCAATATCATTTATTCAATCGACGAATTGTTATTAAAAAATGAAAACATACTTTAGTTATTTTCTATAGAAATTAAACAAATGTTATCTTTAATGATACTAAAGTATTAGTATAAAACGATTATACATGAGAATCTTTTTCAATATAAACAAACAAAGTAGTTGTAAACTAATTATTATCTTTTTAAAGGAATATCATAAAATCTATAGAAAAAAGAATAATATTAATTGAAAATCAACCAATTTCTATCTTCTATAAACAATAAACACATTGATACTTAAGTAGAAATATTACAAAGTCTATAACTGTTCCCAAGACATCTATAGTATACGTAAGTGACAGTTGTCAGTTTACTGATAACATCTCTGTTTTAGTTGGTTGTCATTAGTTAGACAAGGATATACAAAGCAAAAGAAGCTACTTTTAGATTAATTTAATCTTTTTTTTTTTTTCCTCCGATAAGATCAATCATTTCAAATGTTTTCTTCTTAATGTCGTGTTCAAGTGAATGAGAAAACATAGTTGTTATTTCTCTTATTTTAGCTTGAAATATTTGTCATTAATTGAAGAGTCTCTATTCATATAACGACAAGTCGAGAAAACAAAATGATCTTATCGGTCACTTGGAAAAGGATCATAAATCATAGAGACAATAAAATAGCGGGAGACAAAACGAGAAAGAGAAAGAGAGAAAGAGAGAGAAAATTTTATTTTTCTTATTTCTCTTTCTCTTATTGGATTTGAAGAGAAATATACACGGATTGATATCGATTTGACCGAATGACCAACAACAAAATACATTTTTGAAATAAATAAGTAAGACTCTTTTTTTATTATTATTCTAATATAAATATGTCTAAACATTTTAAATTTAAAAATAAATCAAACAAAAGAAGAATTATTTTTCAGATGTCTTAAAAATCAGATGTTAAAAAAAAGTTTTTTTTGTCATGAAAAAAAGACATCGTTTATATTATTTTCTATATGCCTTTTATCTTTCTCTTTCAAATAAAAGAACATATAAAATATGTTAATAAACATAAGTATTCATTAAACAGGTGATTCGACATTCTAACAAAAAGAAAAAGTTCAGTATTGTTAATCAGCTGAAATAACAATTAAATAAAAACATTTGCTTTTATTCAAAGTTCAATAAAATCGAAAGAAGATTAAGGTTTGTACTATAAAATGATCACACATATTTTTAATTATATGTCATCAATTATTTTCCTTTATTATTTAAGTGACTATTGCACAATGAGAGATAGAATTAACTAGAATATTATTGTTAGATCTGTCGATGAAAGACAACAACAACAACAACAAAAAAATTATCATATGACAATGAACTTTTATCACATAATGATCATAGATATGATAAAAAGAGATGATTAATGACAATCGATAATAAAATTTTAAAAAAACTAATCTGAAAATTTTCTATCCTAAATCTCTGCTATTATAAAAAATGATTCAATTTTTTGATACTATCGATATGCTGTTGTTGTTTGTTTTTTTTTAATCAGATTATAACACATATAGAAACTATATATATATATGTTATAATTCATAAAGATCAAATTGATTGATAAATCTATATTGATTTTATTTTAGATAAATGGATTCAACATTTGATATGTTTAATCGAACTCCATATATTCCAATTTATTCATATTCATTACCTGTTTCAAATGAAATTTCATCATTTAATTCAATATCATTTCGACCGAATACTAATAATATAACAACAACAAATGATTATTCATCATATTATACTGATAATAATACATCAACTATTTATACAAATTTAAAATCAAATACTCCTTATAATCATTCAAATCTTACAGGTATTAAATTTTATTTATCAAAAAAATAAAAAAAGAAAAATTCGTTTTAGATGTTAATATAACTACTGATCGATATAATAATAATAATAATAATTCATTATCATTATTAATATCTCGTAGTGATTATTGTCTTGTATGTAATGATCGTGCATCTGGAATACATTTTGGTGTATCAACATGTGAAGCATGTAAAGCATTTTTTCGTCGTACAAGTCTTTCATCATATTCAATACCTCAACCATGTTCACCAAATCGTTGTGAAATAAATACAAAAAATCGTAATAATTGTCCAAGTTGTCGTTTTGATAAATGTAAACGTCTTGGAATGGATAGAGATAATGTTATTTATGGTAAACCATCAAAACAACAAATGAATTTATTTAATAATCAAAATTCATATATTAAACAATTAACAAATATATCAAATGAATTAATAAAAATTTTTTTAAATATTCATTCAATTAATCAAATATCATCAATAACAAATTCATTTGAAATAAAACAACAAATTGAAAAATTTGGCCAGATTTTATTTCAATTATTTTATGAACAAACACTTCATGTATATGTAAGTTATTATTTTATATATATAAATATAATAAAATAAAAAATTTTCGTCTTTTTTTTTTTTTTTGTTATAGAATATTAATTTATCAGATATAATTTATCAAATATTTATTCTAATTTTTAATTCATATAAAAATAATCTTTTATTTGATTATTCACTTATAGAAAATATTAATTTACAAGCTATACTTTCATTATGGTTATTTGTTTATTATTATGAAACATTTTTATTAAAAGAAAAAATTTCACAAGATAAATTAACTATATTAATTAAATTACTTGATATAGAATTAATGAAAATTCATCAATATTATAATCAAGATCAAAATAAACAAAAATTTTTTCGAATAGATTTTATAAATACATTTACAAAATTTACTGATCTTCTTCAAGAAATTCATTCAGATAATTAAATAAAAGTCATAGGAAAATCTTTTTTTTTTTTATTATTTAATGTGTTCTTTTCATAAAATAAAACAAAAAAAAGTAATAATCATATAGACAAATATTCAATATAGATAGAAAAAATGTCAAGGAATAAATTTAACGATGGATATAGATAAGCACAGTAGGTGTCAACTGAACATGTGCGTGATAAGCATATTTATTATCAGATCAAATTTAATCGGAATAATAAAAGTAACAGATCTATTACTTAACAACAAAGAAAATCATTCAAGAGAATATAAAACATATATTGATTAATGGATATTACGATGTTTAATGATGATAACTAATGGAAGCATTAACGACGTGATGACCTTCTTTAATTTCCACATCATGATTCAACTATTAGATAGACAATGGTAAGATTAATCATTGTCATTATCATAATTAATCTATATTGATAAAGTTTTTCTTTTTCTGTATATTTGATTTTAATCAAATTCTTATTAATTATAACAGGCTTGTTAATAAAAACACTAACACAATCTTTATCTATCTAGTCTAACAAACACTTGGTAGGAATCATCAATAGAAAATAATACTGACATATGTTTACCAGCTGAGTTTTGTCTATTCAATCTACATTGATTAATAACTCCTACTGATCTACACATAATAAAAACGAGAATATATTCAGATTTTACATATCAAAATTTATATTCATTTCAATGTTTTCATAAGTTTCTATTTTTAATAGTTTTCATAAAAAAGAATCTAATAATTATTAGAAATATATTTTTTTTATTTAATTAATAAGATTTTATATTATTATTCAATTCAGATTATAGATTGATTTATTTAACCTTCTATCCACAATAAATAATTACATCAATAATTTTATATTATTTAATCAATATAATTTATCATAAATTATTTCATGATAATAACAAGTATTTATAAACTACTGTTATCAATACAATAATAAAAATAAAAAAATCAATCAATATGATATAATTTACCAAAAATTGATAGAAAAGATATGTTGTTAATCTACTCTTAAAATATAATATCTCGAAGGAAATAATCTTTGATAGTATATAACAGAAGGTTTTGACCAAGTGTGTGTAACTAATTATTGACGAAGGTTATTTCTTTCTTTAGGATCATATATGATATTGTTGTCATACCTAACATTTAAAGCTGTTATCATGTCATATGTAAAAGTCAGCATACGCTATGTGTCATCATCTCATTTGATCTTTGTGGTAACTATGATGATATAGACAGAACAGGTATAATATGGCAATGACAATCATCTTATTTCTTGATTCAAGATTGATCATAGATGAGAAGCAAAAAAAAAGACAGAAGATATAATACTATCAATATACAAACAAATATTTAGCATATTTTCTATCGAAATATATAGATCTTTCTTCTTTCTTCCTTCTCGATACTCAGTCTATAATGGAAGAAAACGAAGAAGAGAGGAGAAGAAGAAGAAGAAGAAGAAAAAAAAAGAGGGAGCTATTACTCTTTCTCTTCTCGTTCGGTCTTTGTGCATATAATCGTTGGCGTTCTTAGCCAACATACATAAATATAACATCGAGTCGTTTCACAAGCACCAATTTCTTTTGTGTTAAATCCATATTGATTGGCAATCTTCAAGGAGACAAAGATAAAAATGAGCTTTTTTATTGATAATTGTTGTTTAAAATTAACTTATCTTATCTGTGGTTCAAATGAATCTTCATCAGAAAAGAAAAAAAAAAAGTTCAAATTACGGGTAAGTTTCATTGATTTTTTTTGTTCTCAAGGGAAATTTTGAACATAGATACAACAAAAAATAGAAAAACTTATGATTACCGATCATAGTTAAATCACATGAGACAATTCGTGATCTGTTTTATAACATGAGATGTTGAACAGAACGAAGACAGTTACTTCATAATGAACAGAAATCGATTGAAACTTATTATTATTATTATTTTTTCTTCTATGGTTTCTTGATCATGTTTTATAAGAAACCTTTTTAAAAGTCAAAGAAAAATTCTATTATAAATTGACTTTTACGAAAGAATGTTTGATTATGGCATCAAAATGAAATAGCTTAGAGCTAGTTAATTGAGCTTGCATAAAATGAGAATATGAACAATAGCTTAGTAAGCTCGTGTAAACATCTCCATACACATACGGCCGTATTTGCCTGCGGACATGATATGGTGATGGTAGGATGCCATTAAGTGCCTTATGTGTGAACGTGTGAGAGAAAGAACAATAATTATGTCATGTTCTCAGACGCAAGGCGGAATGCTGCTAATCGGCCATGTATGTTCTACGCTTCACTAGTTCTTTCTCTTTTCTTAACGTCATTTTGACGAACAATCTCATGTAAAACTTGTCATATTTTTAGACTAAATTTTTATCAACATCCGTTATGTTAATTATATTAGTCTTATCTTTTTATTTTCGATGACAACCGAAAGTGACAGGAAAATGTAACAAGGAGAAAAAAACTGAAGAAGAATCATTTGACACTATTCTTAACTATCCTTTGAGATAATTCAATAAATTATCTTCTTTTGTTGTCTATCAATACAAAATGAAACTATTCCACCTTTTATTAACTAGTACATCTGTTAGAATCAACAACCAAATTTGCATATTTGTTGTTTATATATATGATCATAATCATATGATACTAATACTGTCTTTTTTTTTTTATTAACACATATTATTTCTCACAATTGATTGTGACATTTCTTTCTTTTTTTTTTTCGTTTCGTAATTGTTTAGCAACAAGGTATTGTGAATAATGCTAGTTCAAATAATAAAGTCATTAATCGAACTGAACCGACTCCTATCAGCTCCTATCATCAACACTATGTCAATGTCGCATCACTATATCATACGATACAACATCAGAACAGGTAAATGTGTGCATATGGCTTTACCAAAAAAAGAAGAAAAAGATAAGAGGTCATGCGACGCATTTGTTCAATAGGACAAGTAACCTTGACAAATATACGAAAGAATGAAGAAGAAACATACTTTCTACTTGAAAAATGACTTTGATAAATGTGAAATTTCTTTTTTTATTACACTAATATAGATCTATGAAATTATATATTTCATTTAGTTTTTTTTTATTGACTATTAAACAAATGAGGTCATGTATAATGAATATTATTTATTTGGTATGATTTATACATTGAAATTAAAGTTAACATTTATCATTAATTAAAAAAAAAAGCATCAGTTCGACATTTGAAAATTATGATAATCCAGATTTTTATTTATTGCATCTGTTTGTTATCGTTTCCTAAAATGAATAGTGGCATACTCTTGATTCCCATAGAGATTTGACATTTTCTATGATGAATATCAATGATTACATCGTCAATATTTATCAGACAAAGATATTTTCCTTTAAACTATTCATCACCTTTTCATTGTATTAGACATAGAATTTACTAAAAATAAAAAATAATAATTTTATATTTTTAGTATAAAAAAAATTCCAGAATATGAAGATGCAAATTTCACACAAATGAATAAATATTCTTATGAATCTTCATTAAATTCTTTTATGGATTATCGTTTATCTGAACGATCATCTTCTATATTAAATAATGGAATTATAATAAAAGTAAGTTTTTTTCTTTTTATATTTATCTTTTCATTTGATTAAATAATAATAGACAAAAATCGAGACATATTTTTTTCGATAACTAATCAATATTGTATAGGATCTGACGAGAAAAGAGAAAGTCACCTGCTGAGTTTCTTTTTCTTTTGTATTGTTTTCATTCATTGAATAACTTTTCATTGTATTTAACGACCTTGTATTGCTCTTGAGACCGGAAAATGATAGACTATTTTATAATAAAATAATAAATTAATCGATTTTTTATGTAAATGTCAAATACAAAATGAATTATTTTTATTTAAGAATATAATTCTTCGTCGAAATAATTCAAATGAAAGATTAGGTTTAACTCTTTGTTATGGTGTAACATCAAAATCAACAACTAATATCTATATTCAATATGTAAAGATTATTTTTCATAGTTTTTTTTTTTCTTTCTTCTCATTCAATAATGAATATCTATTGATTAGGTTGATAAAGAAAGTATCGCAGGTCATCAGGGTGAACTTCGAAGTGGTGATCAAATTATTAAAATAAACAATCATCGTGTTACAAGTCGAGACGAAGCAATTAATCTTGTCAATGGTGCTTGCCGTATTCTTTTACAAATAGTTCGATTTGAAGTAAATTATATTCAAATTTATTTAAAGAAAGAAATTTTTTTTTTTTGAAAAAAAAAATTAGTTTTTAAAACTAAACGTTCCAATAATTCAATCAATACCATTAACAGAAGATGATAGTGGTGTTATTCTTGGTTGTAATACTGATTTTGAAACTACAAATGATTGGATACATCAAGTAATAATTTTATTCTTTTCATTTAGAAAAAAAAATGTTTTGTTTTCTTCAGAAATCTTCAAATGAATGTAATAATAATAATAATCTACTAAAAAATGCTATTAGTTTATCTTTGTCTTCTTTCAATCATTGTTCAAATTGTCGTCGTATACAATTATATTCTCATCAATTTCAATATCGTCGTTGTTTATCATTAAATGATCTTAGACCATGTTCATTATCTCAAGAAAAAATTGATTCTACAAAACATTTAATTCGTTCACAAAGTCTTTTAGGAACAACAACAGATAATGAACAAGTTATTCTTAAACCACTTCCATTTAATCATCATAGTAAAACTAAAATCGATTTTTCTTTTTTATTATTTTATATATATTTTTCTTTTAAAAAAAAAAAGATCGTCGAGATGATAGTGATAGTGGTTTAGTATGTGGTCGATCTCGATCAAATGATTCTTATCGTTTTCGACATAATCAAAATCAATGGACATTAAAATATTTTCGACGTCGATGTCGTGAACAACGTTTAAAAGAACAATATCAAACAACAGATGATGAACCAATGAGTGAATTAAAACAAGGAAAATATTGGACAAGACAACAACGAAAAGAACATTTAGCAAAAGCAAAACAATATCGACAAAGAGCGAAATTTTTTCAACAACATACAATAAGTCCTTATTCAGAATCAATGACAGAAGATTTTAATTTATTAAATCGAATATTTCTTCGAGAAAATCAATATGAATTTCGACAAAAACCTTATTTAGCTTATAAATATGGACAACATTCAACAATTGAAAGAAATAAATTAAAACGAATGATTCAACAACATTATTTTAGTAGAATTAAATCTCAATCAACTACAACTGTTTCGATTTCTAGTACTATGGATAAACCATCGATGATTATTCTTTGAATTTTTCTTTTATGTTAATTGTGAACAGAATACCAAAAAAAAAACGAATTATTTATTTCATTTTCAATTCATAAAAATATTATAAAATGATCATTTACAAAAATTTGACGAGTTCATTTTTATTTATTCCACAAAATTTAGTTTTGATTTTCGATGTAGAAGTGATATATCACAACAAAAATAGTGAACTATCATATTCATATTTGAAAACTATTCAAAAACTGAAAGATGATTAGAATGAAAAAGAAAGAATATACTTCAAAAATGTACTTTATTTGTCAAATAAAAAATAGTTTGTAACGTAATGATAGGGCATACCTGCTCGTCTCATCTGATCCTTATAATAATGTTCGGCTTTTTTGATAGATTAGACCATAATTATTGACTTGAATGTCATATGATATTGAGCTCTTTGTATGTTGATAATTTTATTGATCAACTATGATCACTTATAGTTAGTGAAGTCTATTAGAATAAAAGAGTCAATGAATAAAGAAGAGACGATAATAATTATGATTGATTTATTCCAATGAAAATAAAGAAATTCTTTAATTACATGAGTCAGTTTTTTTTAAAATTTAAAGTGTATATCACATACACGTTCACATTATAAACTAGTGTATTCAATTCAATTAAGATAAGCTACATATACTTTTGTGTAACGCTTAATTATAGAACCAATAGAGAGAAGAAAGATTCTCATTAACAAGTGTTTCAGAATTCTTGACATCAATATTCTCATCTACATCCTTTGATTCAATTTGAGACTATATACAATGATTTCATAAAACTTCTTATATTTATACGATAACAATTCGTTTCTTCTTGGCAAGAAGACATCTAAAATTAATATTTTATATTATATAAGTGTCTCGATCTTTTTAAGAAAAATTAACAAATTGTATTTTTTTGATAATTTGAAATCACAAATGAGATTCCTTCAATTGTTAAGTTTTACATCTCTGTCAAATCTGAGCTTAGTCAATATCAATATATATGTAATTATATTAAAATAAGAAAACTTTTATGTTCATATAAAAACAGAAAACTGATCAAAATTGTCTCAAATAATCTAACAAAACTATGTATTAAAGAAACAAATAATAACCAAAAAAAATTTTAGAAACATAATATTAATAGATTTATATTTGAATCACCTCATAATTACTCGATGATTAGAAAATTATCAGCAATTTTTGTAATATTCTTTATTCTAATAGAATTTAGCATGAAAAATGTGATCGTCTGTGTTTTTGTTCATATTTCAATGTGGTTTATCTAGTTCGCATGCTGCATTTTTTAATGCTTTTGTAGCTGAATACAGTTCACGTACACCAAATGAAGGATGTTTTTGCCAACCACGAGGAAAGGTTTCTTTTTCAAAAAATAATTTGGTATCATCGATGCTAATTCGTCCATGTTTGCCCAAAATATGTAAAAGAATGGAAGCTTCTGTCCACATAGCTTTTTCAATATTTTTGTTCCATAAACATTGTGGATTATTTGCATGACTATCTGCTTTGAAATACAAACGTGCAGCAGCAACATCTTCTGTAGTTAAAAATTCGCCGTCTTTGGAAAAGGATAGAAATTTATTAAAACGTTCTTGATTAAATTTGCTCTGTTGATTATTAGAGAGAGCAGCATCAATTCTACTTAGAGAACCATCATGTTCAATACTATCAGGAGCATGATAAGATAGATCGGAGAGTGAGAGTAAACCATTTTTGCCTACAGTTTTGTATGCTTGTTTAACAATAGTTTTGGCAGCTAACCAACTCAATCCCTTTTTTTTCTGCATAAATAAAATAAACTAATTATATGAACAATGGAAATAAATATACCTGTACAGCAAACTGCAAAACTTCTGGTGTGATATTTTTACCATTTCGTGGTAAGTATCCATGATTGGCTAGAGCATTCAATGCTGGACATGGTGAACGCAAATCATTTGGTCCGGGTGCTTGATAGTTATACTGAGATTCATCAGCAAATGCTATAGTAGATCTTGAATTACCCATGAATAAAGAAGACTACTCGGTTTTTAGTTCATATTAAAAAAGGAGTATGATTCGATACCAACATAAATATTTGGCTACTGGTATACACCACTCGTGTATCATATTAATTTATACGCAACAACATGAGAATTAAAAAGAAGCAAGAAAATTATATATAAGATCCATCATCTTGATTTTTCATTTTTGAGAGTATTAATATTTGCTTTTACTTTTTCTTTCAATCCATAATACAGAAGACTGAATGAGATTATTTATTGAAGATTATTTTCAATGTTGTGCAGTAAAATGAAATCAATCTATTTGTTGGTGCATGAGTATCACATAATTCTTTGGCAAAGGAGTTACCCTAGTCGAACTTCTTGTGACGTACGCATAAAAGACATGAACATCTTGAATAAGAATGTCATGTGCTATGGACGCATCTTGATGCAAGACTTACGATGTTTCAGTGAGCTCAAGTTCTTGAACTTCTTGTCCTCTCACTTGATATACTTGATCATGTGTATATTTAAAACCAACAATTGAATATTTTCCTTTTTTTTATTTAGGTTCATCTTGATCGCATGTCAGTGGTGAGTTATATATTTAAAATGAAAAAACCAATATTTTCTTTTATATATATATATATATATTTGTGTTGATGACACATGATTGGCAAAAGTACGTTTTTTCCTGTAAGCCAATCTCGTTTTCAAACTACCAACGACAAAATGACTGCGAATGGTATTTTTGATAGATATTTTCATTAATAGCCAATCTCGAAAAATATAAATTTTTCAAAAAAAATTTTCGTCTAGAGAACTTTGTAGAGCTCATTTCGCTGATCATTTTGGTAAAAAAATATTCAACTTTACTCAATGAATAACGCAGCTTGAGTTAAAATACTGAAAACTTTCGACTGTTGGTGCCTGTTGTTGAGTAACAGTTGATATTTTTAAGTATTTTGACCTAAGCTGCGTTATTTATTGAGTAAAGTTGAAGATTTTTTTAACCAAAATGATCAGCGAAACGAGCTCTACAAAGTTCTCTAGACGAAAAAATTTTTTGAAAAACTTATATTTTTCGAGATTGACTATTAATGAAAATATCTATCAGAAATACCATTCGCAGTCATTTTGTCGTTGGTAGTTAGATGTTCATAGAGTCCAGTGGCGGATCTAGGAAATGTGGTGAGGACGGCTGCGCATAGTCTTTTGATGAAAAATATTCATTTTCTTCCAGCACAAAGTTTTTTGCTCTTCATGTCCCTATTAACAAATTTTCCTTCATTATACCGCATCCCACAGAGAGATTTTCTAAACTTGTTCCTGATAGAGCCAAATGAGTCTATTTGGCTTCATTTTGATCATGAAAATCTATTAAAATCGTTTAGGATCAATAGTTCTAACAGTGCTGTTTTTAATCTTAGTTTGACTGGTTAGAAATGGAGAATATAGAGTAACAGTATACAAATTTTAAGCTAGAAAGAAGATAGGATACAGCATAGTATTACCTTGCAGGATTCGAGTATGAATATAGGCATAAATTTTATCGTGATTTAATCGACAATTTTTTAGGCATTTTGACACATTCGATGTTTTTTCTTTTACTTTTTTTTTATTTCGATATTTTTTTTTCGGTGTCTTTTCTTTCGACATTTTTTGTTTCGACCTTTTCTATGCATATCATTATTGAATTACTCACATCTTACAAAGAAAGCAAAATGTCTGTATGCCGATCCAAAATGATAGTTTTGCTCAATAATATGAAACCTCATTTAGATAAATAAAAAATTTGTTGATAATGTTAAATGATATAGCAAAAACATACGACAAAACTTTTGATGAATGATTTTCATGACATCTTGTGATAGACTTTATTTTCTAATACAATGTATTAAATGATTGGAAATTGAAATACAAAGTGTATCAATTTAATCTACCTCAACTAATAGTTAAGTTTTACACAAAAATAGTTCTTATCAAAATTTTATTATTATTAGATTGGTTGAAGACTGATCAAATAGTATAGAAAGATAGAATGTCATTTTCTCTATCACCTAATAATAAAGGAAATTTATTCAAGCTTTCTATTAAAAAAATAAGATAGTGATGACATTACTTTTGGATAGCTCTAAGTACTATATCAGTTGAATACGTTTAATTTTCTGGCATTTATGGATTGGTATCTATTTAGTCATTAATATAGAAGATTCTATATATATTGTTTTGGAAAATGTCGTCTCCTAAAATTGAATGAGGTATACTCATTGAGCTATTTATTTGAAAAAAATAATTCTTCCACATATAGATGATGTGAATTTTCATCTACACTATAACAAAAATGACGTTTTTCACATTTTTAACATTCACAAATTATTTAAAAATGAAAATTTTTTAAAAAGATCCTACAGTCATGATGAAAATATTAAAAATGTTAAGTATAAAAAGTTTGTAATATCGATATAATTGTTCAAAATATTCAAATGGGAATCTTATTTCTCTCCAAGACACAAATATAAAGAATTACTTAAAAATAATTGCAAATCTAAATTTTTGTCTTCATATCATGTTGATAGATGAGTTTGATATTTTTCCATTCGAAATAAATAAAAGATTGAAAAATAATACAAAAACAACTACAACAATTTTGGAAAAAACTTTCCTTTAATAATTTTTTTTCTATGTAATGAGAACAATTTAGTATCTCTGATTGAAACTAATCTTACATACTCTGAAAATATCATCAATCAACTTTTATTTAAGAAAAATAAATTAAAGAATTTTTCAAGTACTTGAATCAAGATGATAAAATGAGTTTCAATAAATCCTTATCAATAATATTCAGTTATTATTAATATTCATTAAAAATAAACTATGAAAACATTCAAACTTCATTGTTAGAAAATAACAATAAATAATAAATAAACTCTTCAATTTTGAAAAAAAAACTTATTTATCTTTATTTACTTTTACAGATTATTTTTGTAGATATGACGACTTATGGCATTTGCACTGGCAAACATAAATCAAATAAATAGCTGAAACTACTTATCAGGGCTTTGAGTGCATTTTTATTGTATCAGTATGTTATCAAAATGTAGGAATATTATGCTACATTTTGCCTGGAATGTTATTAACAATAATGGATGCACGATTTTTAGCTCGATTTATGTGATAATTAATCAACTATTATGGTCTACTTTAATTCTTCATCATGAATCAATGTATTTACTATCAGTTACTGAAGCATTCATAATCCTAATAAAAATTTTATAATAATGATCGAAGCTTATCTTTAATATTTAATGTAATAAGCACTTTTCAGAATGTAAACAATGATAAAATTGAAATGAAAATCTTATTTTTAAACTTGTGCAGATGAAAGAAAGAAGTATAATAGGTGTTTTGTAAGAAATATAACATCTCTTTATTACATATTTGTGTAAATGAATCATTTTTTTTTTCTTTCTTACAATGATTCATATATACTTGCTTTTTTTTAAATAGTGATGTGAATATTTGTCTCCTCATGACTGAAAAGATACGAACAAAGTTGTTAAAACTAAAATCTTCAACATTCTCACCTTTTTGTTGTGATTTACATGATATTGAAGATGGAATAATTGCAATCTAAAAATTTCATATAATTGATGGCGACAATCTTATCTCACACATGTTACTTCTTTTATAATTGTTACCACTATTAGTGTTACTATAACTTCAACACTACATCTTATTTGGCTTTATTATTTGCATAAAAATTGTTATTCATAGCACCATATGAATTCCGTCTCGTTTTAAATCATATTTTAAGCCTATCACATATGTTCTTATAATTATCATTTCAATATATACTATCATCATTGATGCTATTATACAAAATTTGTATGTAGATTGTGTGAAGATTACAGAATAAATAAACGTTTTTTTTTTTTTGTATTAGAAATAAATCCATATTGTTTAATTGAAGTATCTATTTAAGAATAGAATTTAGTTTTAAAAAGAAAATTATATGAAATTCATTCTTAAAGATATTTTACTAGAAGACAATCAAATAAATCGTATACTTGATCAACACATGAAAAATGTTAGTCAATATAGAAGACTACCAATAACTCCATTGCAATTATGATTTAATACTATTTACTTTCCACATACTTTATGAATTTAATTTAAATTCTTTTTAAAAACATCCCAAAGAATTTTTCAATATGTTACTTCATTATCTCAAATATGTGCCCTTCACAGTTCTATTATGACTTATAATAACAAATGAAAGATTCGCTTCAGCAAATAAATATCAAAGAAACTAGAGTTTGTTATTTTATTTTAGAGAAAAAAGTATAAGAGATATGGATAATACTAGATACCTTTTTTATATGTAGAATTTAATCAATTTTATTTCAAAAAATACATAGCAAAAACCAATTATATATATATTACATTATTCTTCATCATTTTGTTATAAAATAGTCACAACACAAATTATTTTTGTTTGTAAGCGAAGCGTGACTTGTTTTCTCTTACATTACTTTCAGTTTTCGCAGGTCGTTAAGGACAAATAATGCCCTCTATTGAATATATACAAAATAAAAAAAGGAAGGCACATACTAAACAACAAAAACAATTGGTTAGTTTTTACTAGCCAACTAATATCTTGAAATGAATCATTACAACTCTTACAATAATTTCTTTCTTTCGTAAGTAAATATTTCTTCTCTTTCGAAACTTGCTCGATTATATAAAAGACAACAAATCAAAAACATCCAAATCGAAAATTAAAATATGGCCGAACCTCCAGCTAGTTGGGATCAACAAGATGATGAAAATCCTACAGTATCAGCAGCTAGTACAAAATTTGGTGGCTTAAATGTCAATGCCATGGAATTTGTACCTTCATTTGGTGGTGGTAGTGGTGGCGGATTTTCATTTGCTCCAAAACCTGCAGTTGTCCCTCCAACAGTAGTACCTAAAACTCCACCATCTACACCTGTTGCTCCTCGAAACACTGCCGACGATGACAAGAAACAAACGGAATCTGTAATTAAAACCAATGAAGTAAATGTTCAACGAGAAGTAAAAGAACCAGTCACTGATGTACGAGAACCAGAATTTGATGATCTTCCTGATGAAGATAGCGAAAGTTAGTTTAGTTCATTTCATATTTATACATTTATGTTATTATATATAGGAGTACTTGATGAAACAACAACAATGAATAAAGCCAATGCTGCTGGTGGACCAACAATTCCAAAAGAAAAGAAAAATATTATTGTAAAACGAGATATTGTGCGAAAGAAAGAACCTCTCAATATTGTCTTTTGTGGCCATGTTGATGCTGGAAAATCAACTATCGGTGGACAACTTATGTAAATTTCATTTTATTATACTAATTCATTCTAATAAAAGACTTTATTAATCTTAGGTTTTTAACTGGACAA
>JAJEKB010021607.1:0-156337 GCA_022393335.1 Macrotrachela quadricornifera | reverse complement strand
GGGGGGGGGTCCCCTTATGCACATTACAACTCAAAAGCTTCATACGAAACTTTTAAAATCGATAATTTGGTAAGAAACAAGTTTGTTTAAATCGTGTAATTCAATTATTGATTCTCTCTATACTTGTCTCTGTTGCTTTCATATATATGCGACGAATTGATCGGCGACGAATTGATCGGCGACGAATTGAACGCGACGAATTGAACGCGACGAATAGATCGGCGACGAATTGAATGGCGACGAATTGAACTAGTGCCGTTTTGTAAGAATAGTATTCTTTCTAACACTACAGCTTACTTCTTGAAAACAATGTATAAATACTCAATATATTAATGTTGTATACTTGATCCGATGATAAAATGTAGGTTTACCTAGCAATGCTTAAATTCTGTCTATCATTTAAGTCTTTGCCATTATTAAAATAAATGAAGTAATTCATAGGTTAGCTAAATTTCTTTTATAGATGTGAGAAGAACTAGTTAGTTTAATTCGTAAGACCGGTAATTGCACCATAAATAACAAAGGTCGATTTTTATAACTTCTGATGGTTTAACTCTTCATAAATGGTGGTTTAACATTGTTAGAAACTTAGCAAAGCCCTTCGAAAGTATCACAGTAGTGAACGTAATATTTATATACTTTTTCTTCTTGCTGGTAATCATTTCAACAGAGCACGAATCCATGACATAGGGCTTAATTTCATGAGCTAAATAGTATTGGGTTGGTCTAGTATAGATGATATAGATTATTTCATACATAAGTTAATGAAAGAAATACTTTCTTTCGAGTAAAATAAATTTTTACGGTCTATTTTCTAAATTTCTATATAATGTTTCGATAAATATTCCACAATGACTTTCATTTTTGTTTTATCGGAGGTTTGTACGACTTAAAGCTTAATTTCAGGTAGTTGGCTTCTTAGATCCTGCTGTTTATAATGAACTTGATGATGCTGATCGTATAGCTGCAAAAAGAATTATTTTTCGAAAATTGACCAATGCAACAGTTGATCATAATACGTTATCTCCAATATCAACATCACAAGCAACAACAACAACGACTAAATTAAATGCATTTCAAAAATTAGCAGTTGCTTGTGGTCGTACATTGTCTTCTTCAATAACAGCGACAAAAACAATGGCACTTGATGAAGAAATAAGTAACTCTATTGAGCTTGTAAAATTCGTTGATAATTTTCAAGAATTTTGGGCAGCAAATGCTAAGCAATTACCACGATTAGCAAATCTTGTTCGAAGAGTAAATGTGATTCCGGCTACATCCATAGCCAGCGAAGCTTTGTTCGGTGTAGCTAATTTAATTCAAAGAAAGCAACGCTCCTCTCTTTCATCAAAAACTCTTCGATATTTGCTTATTTTAAAAAACAAGCATTTACTTGATAAACTTGAACAGGATTATTTGTAAATTTCTATGCTGTTCCATTTGATTTGTGAATTTCAAGAGAGGATTTCTTACACTACTACTAAATTAATTTTCTACATATGATGAATTGTTCTTTATCTTTTATACTTGCTATAATGTTTTGTTTATTACTGTTTATTGATATTATGCTCTGTATGATGTTTTTTTTGTTATACTTAATATAGTGTTTTGTTTATCATTGTTTAATGATATTGTGTTCTGTATGATGTTTTTTTTTGTTATACTCACTATAGTGTTTTGCTTGTCACCGTTTAATGACATTGAGTTCTATATGATGGTTTTTTTGTTATACTTACTACAATGTTTATTCATCCTTGTTTATTAATATTGTGTTCTATATGATGGATTCTTGTTCTAATTATTTTATTACACTTGTTGTACTACTTTTCATTCAACACTTTATGGTTAACGGTTGTTTATATTATGCGTTAACATTGTTGCTGATGCAAGCTTTTTTTTTGTGATTTGTTATTATATTTTTCTGTTACATTTTATGTAATTGCCCCTGTTTCTTTCATTGTAACCGATAGATTTTCATGTTATGAAATAAAGATTATGAAAGTAAAGCTAGTAACTGACCTGGTGGAAATAAATTTAGTTGAAATCAGTCGCTTAGGAAACAGCTAGACACTTTGAATACGGCTCCATAAAATTGATTCAATGAAATGTAAGAAATTGAGATAAGCTTGTTTATCACAAAAAAACGATTTAAACTATATAGAACATGTTAATATATTCCAGTTTAATTAATTAGGAATAGGTGCGGAGCATCTTCATACGGAATGCAGTTAACTACAAGATGTTTGTGATACAAGAAGAGAATAATTTCTGTTCTTACCTATTCGAGGTTACCTAATTTAATTTATTTAAGTTGTTCAGACACACACATCACTAAATGATAGGAGCACATATTTTTGTACACATACGAAAAAGAAAAAAGATCTGTCAAGAACAAGATTTAATCTTTTATATTATGGCAAACCGTAACAATATCGATCTGATGAATTCAAATGAGTTGACACATCAGTCTATTTAACACTACTGCTGTAAGATATAATATTGTGCGGTCTCATTGCTTCTTATTTCCTGCAGAGATGTCCATAATAGAGAGGACTTACGAAAGTCGAAAACGAAATAATAATAAAAATCCCTTGCGCTATATATGATTTAGTCAGAAAATGTTGCAAAAGCATCGTTCAAAACAATTAATATTGTCTAAGTATCCATCAGATTTAAAAAAAAGATGCTATCAGTCTCCGAACCAGATAATGCAATTTTTCGCCTATGATACTGTTTTTCCTTTTCTACAGGAAAATAAAGAAATGCTTGATTAATATATAATTTACTTCTTCACAATACACCACAACCTGATAGTAACATGGATCAGTTGGATGAGGCTGACTTTAGAAATTTCCTAATAAAAATGAATTTCAGATATCATCGACCTTACATGTTCTTCTATATTCGATTTCAGAATAGATTTAGCCGATATTTTTGTACAAGTTCTGATTATCAACGTCGTATTTTTGCTCTATAAAATGAATTAGATGATAATATCAAAGAGCAAGAGATGTACACTTCGATGCAGTTAGTCCTCTCATCTTTGAACACATAATTATATGATTAGCTTACTTTACTTACTAAAGTATGTACTCAGATTACAAGATACAGCTAGAAATTATGACGGCCTGGATAACAAGCTTTATTAGTATTTCAATCTTTCAGTTATTTACGTCACAATATATGAATAAATATGTGCTTGGAATCGTCACATCGGAGCAAAGTTTCGCCTAGTCAATAAGTCCAGAAATTTGAGTGTGGCCAAGTCTTGAACTTTTGATTTCGATATAGGGATAGATCAGCTACTAGTGCATACTTACACCCCATTGAATGGAAGATTTGTTAATATAGTTTTGGCAAAACAAATCTGCTCAAATAATTTTTCAGATAAAGAATAATCTATTTTCATAATTCAGTACATGGAGTGGAACGATATTAGAAATTTTATTTGTTGTGCATGAAGATGTTCCTATAGTAAAACAAATTTTTCGTATACAATCAGGTGTTGCTCTTAAAAATGCAAATAAAGTATGCCGAACATATTAGTTCATAACACAAAATATTTTCGACAGTTTCCCACGTTCGAACTAAAACTTAACTCCTAAATTCTTATTTTCGTGAAGCTAAAAAGCAAATTATTGATGGCGAGACTACAGTTACCACACGCCAATAATCAGGTAAAAAGCTCGAATATTTGCATCAAAATCATGGTTACTTAATCAAAAATGTCAACTTTGCAAATATCAGTCTCAATTTCAATGAACCTGATGCTTTTATTATTCAATCTCAGTCAAGCTTACTCCTTATTCAGCCTGCATATTCTACAACCTATGGCCGGAACACAGAATGCTAACTAAACCACAAAGAACGCAAGCAAATTACCACATGTTTGTGAAAAAACAGGATATGTCGCTAACAGTGGCGGATCCAGCAGTAGGCGATCCGGCGACCGCCACCCCCTCACGAGATTTTTTTTACTTTTTTTTGTAGCAGAAACGAGAAAAATGAGTTGTATTGTCTCAAATAGACTTCAAAAATCACTTTTTGATTATGACCGCCACCCTCTCACTGATTTTCTGGATCCGCCACTGGTCGCTAAAAACTTGGTTTAACCATGATTTAGACACGATTATAGTAAACACAAATACAGTGTCTTTTTTCCCTATAACTCGTATAAACATAATAATTATATGATAGTATTAAACTAAAAGAAAATTTGAAATTTACTTTACCAAAGTAAATAGTAAATAAAATATTTACTATTTACTAGTAAAGTAAAAGTAAAGTGCCATCCCTAATTTCAGTATTCATTCCTGTTGAATATTCTCGAGTAAAACTAATTATTTTCATAAGTCGTGAAAATGATATGGCAACTCGTTCATTACCAATCTATTTGGCTATACAATTGAATATTCCCGTATCTGATCTTCAAACATCAATGTTATCATCATTAACTGATTATCCAAAAGTAACATTATCAATAAAAGATAAAGCGAATTTATGTAAAGTGTTTGATTGGCATCGAACAGTAGCTCGTCATGCTTTACAACATTATGCTAATGCTAATATAATACTTGTTAATATGCTTGAACAATGTCGATATCTTCATATTCCATTAGGAAATTTTCCTGATGATCCTGTTTATTTGCATGTGATTTATTTTATGCTCGACATTTAATAAAACATAATCATTTATTATGGTGTTCATTAACAGATCAACCTGATTTAAGTGGAAAAGAACAAGCTGATTATCGAATGTTATTAACAGCTGATATAAATGATTAAAATTGAAATAACCAACATATTAACTCAACTGATAATATATTTAAAAATGCAAATGATGAAATTCATTCGAATAAACAAAATCATCCATTTGAAATAAATCATTCGAGATTTTATTCAACATCATGTATTGAGTTTGAACTTGTTGGTTTAGCTATATGTGCTGTATTAAAGCTTCAAAAAATTCAGGAAGCTGAAGGATCAAATTTTGATCTTGATAAAAAAAACAAAGCTAGTTTCTCCAAAAATATTTCCAAAAATATTTTTTTTTATTTTCAAGGTTTTGGTACAACTGTACAAAATCCATTAGGTGGTCTGAGTGTCGTTCCATCTACCAATAATACTTCAATGACAGTATATGATGGAACATCCCAATGTCTACCGGCATTACGTCTTCTTCCATAAATAGTTCAAATATAGTTACAAGCTGTTCATTTCTATACGAATATTTTTGCAAATATGCAATTAAATCATTTTTATCGTTGATTACAATCAAAAAAAGTCTTCTCTATGAACCAGCACTTAAACGTACTATTCAAGTATTTATGAGAAAATTACTGTAAATAATTATTTCTGTTTTTGTTTTGAATAATGAAGAGAATTTTTTCTTAGGATACAATTATCAATCCGTATAAAGTTCATTTTGGTTTATACACTCTGATTTTATTCAGTAGTGCATATATCAATGTCCATTGGAGTGGATATTGGAGGGTAAAGGGTTAAAGAAGTTAGTCCATGTCAGTTTTTTCTTTTTGTGGCTATTCTCTACATATCATGCGAATTCTTTTCGTTTATTTTCTTTCTCTTTATCTCGTCCGTTCGTACACGAGCCTAGATATATATATATAAATATAGAATAACACTATTGGTAATTATCTATTCATACCTAACAGAAACAAAAAGAAAATAATGGATGAATCAATGAAAACAATCATGATGAATGAATTTTTAGAAAAAATTAAATGGGGCACAAAATAATATAAGTTAAGATTTTTCTTACTTTTTATTTACTGTTTTCTCCACGTAGGAAATTTTATTGGATAAATTGGACCGTGAACAAAAAAAACAATTCTTGAATGCACAGGATAATTATCAAAAAGCTGTGAAAGATTCCAAACAATCAACAGCAACAAATGTTAATCCAGTTAATATAACAATTTTAGAAGATATTATGAAATTCCATGCAAAATTTACAACTATGGTCACAGAAGCTATTCAAGAATATGAAGATAAAAAATATAAAACAGAAGAAAAAATTCAATCACATTTAAGTTTTATTAATTATCCACGATCACAAAATCTCATGGAATTTGATCCATTAGTACTTGATTGTACATGTGAAGGTTAGTATTGATTTAAATTTCTTGATTATTTTGTTTTTCTCGTTGATTTAGGTCATGATGATCATGATGATATTCAATTAATATGGTTTCAAAACAATAAACAAATTCATCAAAATGCAGATATTCGTCATGAACGTGAAGGAAATACGTTCAAATTATTTGTTACTGCTGTGTAAATATTTGAAAAGATTTTTGAAAAATGATTTATTAAATTTAATTTATATAGATTTTCTGATGATTCAGGTGTATTTTCAGCTTTATTGAAAAGTAAATAAACAAATGATGAAAAACTTTCTTCTTGTTCAATTATTATTCGAGGTAAGAAAAAAATATGTTTAAAATATTTCATAAATGAAAATTTCTTTTTTAGCACGTAATAAAGAAGCACTCGATCCTGGATTTATTCAATTTCCGCAAAGTATTCGTTCAATGAAAGATAGTAAAGCAATATTTAATTGTAAAACAACAGGATCAACACCAATGACTGGTAAAAAAAATAATTTTTTTTTGTAAATTATCTTTTCTTTTTGTCTTTTTTTTTAATAAGCTCAGTGGAATTTAAATGGTGAACAACTTAATCTTGAATCAAATCGATTTATATCAACAAATGGTGAAAGAGAATTTTCACTCGAAATTCCTGTTGTTTTACCAACAGATGAAGGTCAATATACACTTATTATTTCAAATGATAAAGGATACAGTACAGCTGCATTTACTTTACATGTTAATCAATCATAAATATTATATCAATCAAATCAATGAAATTTTGCTGACTTATTTTTGTTATGATATTCAATTATTTCATTTTATCTTTTACATACTTTATAAGTCTCTGAATAATTTTGTCTATTTATTAAATAATATCTATTTTATTTTTCATCGAATTGGATAAATCACTTTATTTTTAATATATATATAAATTTATCAATCTTGTCAACATATTATTTTCTAATGTATTTATTATACAATATTTTATATTAAATAATAAAATGAACAAATTCTATATAGTTGACATTTTATTTATGAAAAGTTTTCTTCATTCAAATAATCAATTTATTGATTCAAAAATATTGAATAATTTATTCCAGATTTTTTGAATAAAAATTATAAAGATGTAATTATGTGAAATATGATATTTTTATTATTATTTTATTATTCTATAAAAGATTGAATATAAAACAAGAAAAAAACCAAAATTCAACAATAATGTGAAAAATTAAAAAAGATATATAATCGACTTAATATTTCCATGTATGCATTCAGATGAATATAATTTGTAATGCATTTCAATTATTGGAGTGGATATTGTTCTTATTATATTTTATATTAAATATTACTTTTTGTATGTTCTTTTTATTAATCAATATATATGATAAATAAGAATAAGAATAAGAATACAATTGAATATGATAGTATGAAACAAAACTAAAAAAATGAAAATAAGAAAGAAAAATGATGATGATTATTATTATCATCTTGTAACATATATTATATTATACGTTATTTTATAAAATATATCATAAAATCATAGATATATAAATATATTTTATTTATTTACTTATTTTTCTTATCGTATATAATAATCAATAAATGTTTGTCTTTTTTTTAACGTGAAATGATGATTTTTTCTTCGCTATTTTATTGATTTCCTTTTTCTCTGTTTGTTGATTTTTTTTTCATTTATCTTCATTTATTTTTCTTCAACATTATTATCATAAAACAACGTTCAATAAATATCTAAGATTCTAAATGATGTATTTGGATCTCAATAAACAGCATAGACTAGGGCAGCCGGTGTTATTTTTGGAATTAAATAACTAAAACTGGATAGAAAATCCAGCTAATTAAGACATTGAAATTCATCTATTATAACAAAATCACAAGCTTCAAACGTTGAATTTTACCCGTCATCAGCAACTTTTGAGATGCGAATCCAACACGAACTGGATCGAGTTCAAGTCTGGGATCAACCCGACAGACTCTACTCTTCCATCATATAAATATTATTTGACAAATGAATTATTTCTACATTTTGATTATTATGATTATGGAATATACGTTATTTTCTCGTTTTATTAGAAATGTATGAGAAAAGCAATCTTTACAATCGAGGAAAATATAAATGAAAATTTTCTGGACAAACAAAAGCCTTATCTGTAAGAAGATTTTTCAACTTTGCAAAATTGAAATATGTTGGATTATTGGTAAAATTGTTTGTTATCATAACTAATGAATCATATTGGATCGTGAGATGTAACAAACAAGGTAAATGAGTCTTTCTTACTAAGAGAAATTGTTCAACATAATCAATGTGTGCCAATTCAAGATTGAGAACATTAAGATGAGGAAATGTAATGAATTTAAATGAATTTTTTTTATATTTTTGTGGTTCATCATTTTGTATCGATAATGTTTGAAGAAAAGGAAAAGATTGTGAGATAATTTGGAAAAATTCATATTCAAAAGGACGTATATCATCAATAATTATCACCGATCGAACTTTATCAAATATGGCACCTTTAAAAGAATTAGTCACATTATGAAACATATCAAATTGATATGGAAGTGAATAAATATGACATCGAGCTCTAATTTTCATTGTATTATCATCTGCATATGAACCAATTTGTTGATATCTTCTTTCAATAAAACTACGTTGAATATCATCATTTGAAGGAAGGATAATATTGCTGTTTCTATTACAAACAAGAGTAGTTATACTAAAAGTAAATTTATTTAATCGTGGCATATGAATAAGAATTTCATCATTTAAATGAATTCCATCAATATAAGTTGATTTGATTCTTTTCACGAAAAGAAATAATATTAATTCTTCGAGATTTGTCATTCGACAAAATAATGGAATAAGCTCATGATAAAAAGATGTTCTTGAAGTTGAAGTTAATGAAAAATATTTCAATTTTGAAATTTTTTTCTATAAAGAAAAGCATCATTTTTAGTTTAATATAATCAAATGTATCTTTACTGTAGTATCTATGTTCCATAATTGAGGTCCAATTGTTTTTATATCAATAATTAATGTCGATAAACAATCGACTCGTCCATCAAGAATATAAAGACAGTCGTCGAGAGTATTAACATTAAGTTTTAATTTAGTCAAAGTTGACGATACACAATCTGTTGAAAATAGATTATAAATTGAATTTATTAAAGGATCGCGAATGGATTGTACAAAAGTGAAATCGGTTAAACATTTGGCAAATGATAATATCATTGCAAACAAAGTTGGTTCATATCTATCAAATAATTCAATTGTTCTAAAATTGATCTTTAGATTAAAATGAGTAATTTGTTTAGTAATAATACGAATAAGTATTGTATCACCTAAAACATAAAAGAAATTGTTTCATGAAATTAAACAAAATTCTAAATTATATATACCTATGAAATATTTACAAATTGTTTCCGGTTGAGAAAAAACAAGTGATAATGAATAAAGTTGAGGATAATCAACAATATATAGAATATGTTCTATTGAAAATTGTTCAAGAGTAAGTTTTTTTATTTGATGATGAATTCGAGGTAAGATATTTGTAGAAAATCGATCGAAAAATTGATGACATTCTTCAGATATATCATTAACTGTAAAATCAAGATCACGAATGTAAATAGAATCAAGTGCTAATCTATCAAATCGTTGATTTACATTCACAAGTGAATAGAGCATATCAATATTATTCAGTTTGTTTAAAATACCAAGTAAAATTTCATCAGGCAAGTCGAGTATATTCATATTTAACTGTAATGATTTTCTCTTTTTCTCAATTTTTCTCCTTGTGTAGAGGTCAATCGATCACAGTGACTTAATTCATTTTGAATTAAATCAACGTATGTCTGACCCGTTAGACTATTTTCTTTTCTGCCTAAAATTTTTGTTTGTTTTTTTTTGCTATTGATTATTGTTGAATGTTTGCATATCACTATATTTCGTGATGCTTGATAGTGGTACACATCACAAGATAAAACATTCCGTCTCCAATAACCTGGAAGTCAATATCAATGAAAGATTACTATTGTTTTATATGACTTTAATTGGAATGAAACGTATAAATATATGAAAAGACTATTTCACATGAAAAAGTTTTTTCCTCGGTTACTCTAGAAGTTCTGATTTAAGTTGAAGTAGTCTGTTATAATAAAAATCTTCTCAGCGTTTTTGTTTGTAGATAATAGAAGCAATAGAATACAATTTTTATCATGTTATTATCATTCCATGTCATTAATCTGTAGTAGTGGAGCCAGACAAATTTTCCAGAGAGGGCTGTGGGAAGCTCAGCCTCATTTCAAAATTGAAAAGAAGCATACCATTTCATTTAACAATAGATTACCTCGAGTCTGGAAGGAGCTGAGCCTCTCCCGCCATTACTCATCTGTATTGTCTAGTTGAGTAATGTCGAAAAAATTTATAATAATTGAAAGTAGAAATCACAAAGAATATTGTTTGTGTGCACGATATTTTTTTACATGCTTTTATCTGAAGGATATTAGATGGATCATTCGGAGTGTTTTTTTTACCACTTTTCGAAGTAAATCATTACACAACTGTTCTGTAATATCATAAAATCTAACAACGGGCTAAGACTACAATATAATAAGGAAATATTTTCAGTTGTATTGAATATGTGTCTTCATAGTTCGATAGTATGTTAAAGAAAGATCATTTGTTGTTACACTGGAATTTTTTGCGTATGTGACGAATGGAGAGCGACTCACTTTCTTTTAATATATTGTGGCTATATGGCATAGACCGCAATGAATTCAGCCATTATCCAATTAATAAAATCAAAAATTTTTCACATCATAGTTCTCAAACAACATGTTACTTGTCAATTATGTAATCGTATATAAAAGATGGGATCAAAGTTATCAGATCATCATTAAAATAGCAAGGTGACTTCATTCATCAGTATTTGGTACAATTTTTCCCAAAGTGAATTTTATCAAATCGCACAAAAATACGATACAAATAAACACGAATCGACTGAATAAGTATTCAAAGCACTTCTATTAAAGAATCTTTGAACATCATAACTATCATCATTGTATAAATAACGAATAAATATTCTTCAGTCAGTGTTTTTCATACTTGAACGAGTTTATTGTTGAATTTACAGTTTGATAGAAAAAAAATGATACAAATTAAAGATGATGTCTCATCGAGCTTCATTTTTAATAACTATGTACTCGAGTTTAAATCAATAATGAATCCTTGTACTTGATTATTACGCCATTATAGGTCGACATGTTCAAAACAAAACGGTGAGTAGGTAGTCGATCAAAATTCTCAATGAGACATCTCAATACTAAAAAGAATCTTTTGGAGAAAATTTATTCTATCAGTCAACATTAGGCGTGCGAGATAGTCTATCTCTACACTTAAGGGCTCCCCCCTCGAAAATCGATCTCAACGCAGTTACGTTCAACTGGGCTGAAATTTGGAGCATATGTTAAGGCTGAAGCGGAGAGGCTGTAATAAAATTTTCAGCTCGATACGCTGGGGTTTAACAGAAATATGAACCAAACAAGGGTCAAAAATAGCCCATTTTCGTTCCAAGATTTCTCGGCCGAGATTCAATCAATATATTTATTTTTTTTTTGCTTGAAAGAGCATCTCAAGATGCAGGGCACTATAGAGTCCTTTTTTTTAATTCATACTTTTTTAGAGGGAAAAGAAGAGCACAAGTTCAATGGCTCAAAAAACGCGCCAAAAACGGGTGTCTAGTTACATAAACGTGTGTATATATAATACAAAACAAAGCTTAATTAAAAAAACGAGTCTATATTGCCCTGCGTCTCGACGCGCCCTTTCAAATAAAAAAAAATTAAATACATTGATTGAGCCCCAGCCGAGAAATCTTAGAACGAAAATCGAAAAATCACAAATCGAGAAAAAACGAAAAACATTTTTCGTTTTTTCCAAAAAATCATATTTTTCATGCAGCTGGTTACAGAAACCATCCGAATTTCCGGACAAAAAGGCGTGTTTTGTAAGAAAAAATCTCGCATCTGAAATAACTGAAGACGGGCTATCTTTCCATGCATTTATCTAGATTTCGAAATTTTTGACGTAAATTGACTTTTTTTAAGGGGGGGGGGGAGGCCTTAATGAAACTGTAAAAAATATAAAATATTAGAATATATAAAGTTTTTTATCATTAACTATTCATAATATTTATTTTATTTTCCTAATCTTTTTACTATTAACTATACTTTATTATTTTATTTTTTTTGCTTGCAATAAAAAAAACATTGTAATAACTAAAAGTACATGATTGCTGTTACAGGCAACTGTTCACTATTTTGATTTTATGCTTCAAAAGTAAATATGAAGCAAAATTTATTTTACATGTACAAAATAAATATGGACCTAATCATTTGTCTACAAATTATTTGACAATACATTGAAATTAATTTTTTTTAACAATGAATTTTACAAAAAGCATAAAGTTTATTCTTTTAATACTAGCGGTAATAATTTTTTTTGAAAATCTTTCACGAAAATTCGGCATATTTATAGAAATTCAAATCAAATCTTCAAAACGAATATTTTAGAAAATTATTAGATTTGAGATTATTATATTTTATTTTCAAAAGTTCCAAGACTGAAGAAAAAAGTCTCTCAATGATTCAAACAAGAATTTTGCGTGTCCTAGAAAAAATAATAATAATGTAAATCTTTTTATTTTAAAAATCATAAAGAAAAGGTAATAGAACAGATTTTATCAAAATGTACTCCTCTGATTATTCTGCTGTGAAATTTCTTTCATAAACGTCAATAATCAGAAAAAAATCGTGTTTTCATTAGTGAAAATATAATGTATCTTTATACACCATACGCATACGAAATTCATATACAAATGTTAAAAAGATTTTAATAGAAAGTAATTGAAGAAAAATCTATTAAATACATATAAGATGATATCATAATGTTTGATATCGTACTAATATTGTGATTAATCAATCGATGATTGATTTAAGATGAGAGACAATCTTATCTATGTTATTCTTTTATATCAGACTGACAGATGTTTGTTAATCTTAATCTTAGTCTAGAATAATTCTCAAAAAAAAGGTAATTAGTTCATCGAAAAGAAATACATCTTCTTCATTTATTTTCTTTTCTCTTCGTTTAAACATTATTGACATGAAAGATGAATCATATGTACATATTTAACCATGTTCTTTGTTTATATTCTAACATGCATCATTTATATCACATTTCAGACAGAAAAATATGGCAAGAATTTTGTTAAACTAAATAACAATAATACTCTTTCAATAATTAATATATAGTTTAGGAGAAAGAATTAAAATTTCTTTTTTATCATATTGTATACTAGTTTATGAAGTTCAATAAGATTAGTAGATATTTATCACAACTTTTCAATGGTTATAAGATTTGCTTATCAACGAAAAATTATAACTCAGTTTTTCATAAATAAAATATCAAGATTAGACTCTACAAATTTATATATTAGAATGAAGGTACATTCTTTCTTCCTAGTACTTTTGCATTATTTTCACTTTTATATCGAATAATATTATTCAGTCATATTTTTTTTTTTTTCTTCATCTGAAAAGATACAAATCTTTGGTTAATGAAATAACGAGATAGAGAAGATAGCGAGGACATGACCCTCATATATTTCTTCGTCTTGTTTATCCGTCGGTTTGGATTGCATTAGAATGTATAATGATAGCTGACCGATGTACTATATCGCTAAAGATTGGATGGATAGTAAAGAAATGACGACGGAGAAAAAAAAAATCGTTGTTCTCTAATTCTCTTTCTATCGATTTCTCTTCATATATAATATATACAAGTGAATTGAAAGCATTTATATATAACTTGTTCTCTGTTAAAATAGTTATCGTTGAAAATATACAACAATGGCTGTTGATCCATTAAATCGTAAGATGTCTTTTGTTGCAGCATTTTTTGCTTTTGTTGGTGTTATTCTTGGTGTTGTTGCACTTGCTACTAATTATTGGACAGTAGACCGTATTGTTACATCGGATACAGCAGTGCAAACAACAAATGGAACGGTATTCGCAAGTGGAAATAATGATTGGACATGGAATGTAAGTTTTTGTTTTACAAAATAGACTATATAATAATGTTTTTATCTTTATCTCTTTAGGGTCTTTTCTATTATTGTTCAACTCGTGGAAATGTTGCATGTGTATTCCAATTTGTACCAACAACATTTATTCTTTGTTTAATTGGATTAATATTTTTATTAGTTGCTGGAATATTTCTTTGTTCAGATAAAATTAAAATAAATAATCGTCGATTTATAATTCCAATGTTAGTTTTTGTTGCTTGTGTATTAATGACAGCTGGTCTTTTCGATTATGGATCATGGGCTCTTTTAAATTCTCATTCATCACGAACAATGATTGCTGCAATTGTTTTTGCCTATTCAGTTTTACCAATGTCAGCTTTTATTGCTGGTCGATATTCAGCTTTAGATCGATTTGTTACTAATGGACATGTTACAAATGGACAAAAATATGTACCAGCTTCAACTAATGGAAATTAAGAATTTCATTTAAAGAAAAAAAGACTTTTCTTTGTGTTTCTTCGTGTAGTTGTTAGTCTTTATTGTTTTGTTTCTTGTGAAATCTTATTATTGTTCAAGTTATGTGAAATTATCTATGAAAGTTATTCAATATTTACTCAAATAAATATATAGTAACATGTGAATTACATTTATAGTTTTTTTAGAAAATCGTTGTGAATGTCATTCAATAGGAGTTTAAATAATATGCTTATCTTCTCTTGTATAAATGGTACTGAATATTTGAAAATGACTCAATATCATCTTGAAACAAAAGATAAAATATAACAAAATTCAAGTACGAAAAAAAAAATTACTAAATAGAATTTCAGACTAAGATTTCGTATTAAGAAACGGAGTCTTTCTGCTTATTAAAGATTATAATACAAATTTTTGTCAAGCAATAAATCGAGAAAAAATATTTCGATTTTCATTGAAACTTTTAGAAAATTCTAGTAATCATAGGAACTATATATATGAACAAAACTTAAGTCTGATATGCTATAAATTGATTTTTTCGGTAAATATCTCGTATTAAACGGGAAAATCAATAGAATGATGGTGATTTTCTTAAGTTCCATAAATGTAAATCTTAGATATAATATAGATTTGAAATAAAAACACTCTTGAATTTTGTATAACGTTAATATGGAAAATTCATCTCAATGAACTGAAGGTTTCATAGTATCTCAAAGTGTCAAACTTGAAGGTTAAATTCATGTAATAAATGTTTATTTATGTGTTTTATCATGTTTCTGTTTAGAAATTTCCTTCTGAATGTTTACAACTATTAATATGAGGATTGTCTTCATGGTTGAAATGTAGTTGCAATTTATTTGCTCTATTTTTATCAAAAAAAAGAAACAAATAAACATTTTCTAATATACCGGGTGGCCCAAAAGTAAGTAAACAAAGAAATAGTTTTTTGATTTTTTTCTTCATATACCATGATATAGATCTCATACTTATACCACATATACTACGTGATATAAGTGAAAGATATAGCATATGAACGATATCCAGATACACTATTTTATTCAAAAATGTTCAACTGCAAGATAATCAACAAAAAAAAACATGCCTAAGTTTCAACATAATTTTTCTTCAAAACTACAGAAAAAAGCAGTCAGAGATATTGTTCAATATGCTCTCCCTCCATATCTTTACACAGTTGAAGTCTGTAAGGTACTGTTTGACAAGCTTTTCGACATAAATCAACTGGCAAGCTTTGCATTTCTTCAACAATAGCATCCTTAAGTGCTTGAAGATTTCGAGGTTTTCTCGCATACACATGATCTTTGATTACGCTCCATAGAAAAAAGTCTGTTGGAGTAAGATCCGGAGATCGCGCGGGCCATTCAATTTCCCTACGCCGACCAATCCACCGATTACGAAAAGTTTTATCTAAGAAGTGTCGAACAAGTTGAGCATAATGAGCTGGAGCTCCATCATGCATGTAAAATATTTCTTGTAAATTCATTCGAGATTTAATAGCAGGAACAATTTCTTTCTTTAGCATTTCGAGATAACTATTTGCAGTAACGGAATCATGGAAGAAGAATGGTCCAATAAGACCTCCAGACCAAATGCCGCCCCATACAGTAATACCAGGAGCATTTATTTCTTGAGTAATAACTACGTGAGGATTTTCAACAGCGTAGTAGACACAATTATGTCGATTAACATACCCATTCAGCTTGAAAGTCGCTTCATCAGTCCAAAGTATTCGATTGGGAAACGAAGAATCATCAGCAACTAACTGTAGAAAGACATCAGCAAATTCACAGCGCCTGTCGGGATCGTCTTCGCTTAAAGCATGCAGTAACTGAGGACGATATGGTTTTAATCCGAGCTCTTTCATCATTCGTTGAAGACTGGTTCTAGATAGATTTAGTTCCAAAGAACCTCTTCTTGTTGAAGTTTCAGGATTTTCTTCGAAAGCAGCACGAACGCGTTCTCTGTTTTCGTCGGTGCTAACAGATCTAGGTCGTCCGGATCTAGGTTCATCCTCGATAGTTTCGCTTTCATCGAACTTTCGTGCAATAGTCAAAATAGTCTTTCGTGTTGGAGGAGATCGATCATAATGTGCTTCGAATTGACGAGCAACTTCGGCGGCATTCTCGTACTTAGCATACCACTTTACGACATTGATTCTTTCGGACGAGGATAATCGAAAACTTGCACTCATCGTTGAAAAAATCTGAAAATAACACTCTTAAAAATACACATAACAGACGGCACAAAGAGAATCGAAAATACCCAAAATAAAATTTTAAATAAGATTATAAATGGGGCGATGTACGAGAAAACCGTACGTGTTATTATCTAGCAGATGTCACTACTAACAGGTAAAAGCACTACCAGAAGAAGTAGAACAAAATGTGTTATGACAGCCAAAACTTTAACTGTCACACATGATTAATTTTCTGTTAGTAATCTTGCAGTTGAACATTTTTGAATAAACTAATGCATCTGGATATCGTTCATATGCTATATCTTTCACTTATATCACGTAGTATATGTGGTATAAGTATGAGATCTATATCATGGTATATGAAGAAAAAAATCAAAAAACTATTTCTTTGTTTACTTACTTTTGGGCCACCCGGTATATAATGAATGAAATTATATAATTGAGAAATGCTATGACTATTATTTATTTAAATAAAGATTGATTATTGAAAGAAAATTATGTTTTACATAGTCATTTATTAAAGAAATCATTTCCTCAGTTACATAGTATGAATAGGTGGTTAAATGTCGAAAGACAAAATGTTAAAAGTGAAAATGCCGAAAGAAAAATGGCAAAAAGCTGATTATCGAAAAACGAAACGTCGAAACAAAAAAGGGCGAAAAGAAAAAATTGAAAGAAGGACCATCAAGAACGTCGTCGAATAAATAGCTATCAGCTGACGATGCATTGCGAGCATCTAGTTTAACTTCAACTTTTGTTATTTTAACTCTTTGAGTATTAGCCTCCTGGATAAAGAATATTTTTCTAAAATGATTTTTCGAAGATCTGTCAAGCTTATTAAGGAAAATGGCCTGATTGGTATTAGGATCTTTATACAAGATATATACCTCCAACTGTCATCTTTATTATAGCAGAAACCGTATCTCGATATTGTTTTTTATTCGCGAGTTATTCGAAAATCGCAATTTTTAAAAAGAAGTTCTGTAAAGATTTCATCTATCGACGTAATGTTTATTTATCTTTGCATTTTTTAAATAGGTTTAGTCTATAATTTTCATCAATAAAAGAGATAATGCAATATGCGCTATTATTGCTTTCGACATTTTTTTTCGGCATTTTCACTTTCGACATTTTCTCGTCAACATTTTACCACTTTATTCATAGTAAATGAAATGAAATGATGACTCAATGTGTCCTATAGTTACCTTTTTTTTTTGTACTGTTCGATACGCATGAAGGATTATTATAACTGAAGTATGTTTAAATTATATTCATCTATTTTTATGAAGGAAAAAAAAGGTAATTTTTGGAAGTATCTAAACAGGAACAACATTTGGCAAACGAAATTTTGATGACAACCTATAAAGTGTGTGTCATTTTTATCATTATTTATGCGGTATTTAGATTATTTTATTGTATAATCTGTATTAATTTTATCAATTTAGGTTTTTCTTTTTTTCTGCTACGTCTTTGTCATCAAAAGATTGTTAAATCACTGGAACTTATTATCATTATCATTCCCTAATAATAATCTTGACTCAACTAACCTTATAAGGTAATTAACATAAAAGTTAAAATTTTCATATCATCATCTGTATAACTGAAATAATGTCAAAAATTTTAAATCATTTTCATTGAATAAATGGATTGTTTAACAATGAGATAATATTCTAAAAATTTTTATTATTCATATAGGCACACAAATTCTTTGGATATATTGGATTTAGATCTATGGCGTTATATTCTTATTGGTGGTCGTGGGAATCAAACATTATGTGAAGTTCCTTCTCACTATCTTCCTATTGCTAATGCTTATTGTCATGCACAAAATAGGCCAGATTGTCCAAAGATTCCATGTACTCTTGTTTATCTCACTAATGAATTTACTGAAAAAGTTCAATGTCTTCGAGGTGGAAAAGTAGCCGTTGGAGTTGAACCTGATTGGATATGTCGAAAAAGTCCAGCATTAGAATTACTTTCTAATCCTCATCAAAAACCATCTATACGTGCTGAAGCATATACAACCATAACTACAGAATTGTATGGTCAAGCATTAGCACCATATTATGATAGACAAATATCAAAATGGGGTTTAACATTAGAAGGTGAATCAATAGGATATTATCCTTCTGTTGTTGATAAAAAACGACTTTTATCTTTATTCGATATTACTCTTGGATATGATCGACGAATATTTGATCTTATTACGGATGTACATTTACCGGATTATGTAGATAGAATAACAAATAAATTTAATAGACGATTAACAATAAAACAAGTGTTAGATAATAAAAATAAAGGTTCGTTTTATTATTATTTTTTTTAAAGATGCAGATTTCTAAGATATTATAATTTCATATAATTAGCGTTCTCAACTGTCAATCATCAAATTTATAATCAGAAGCTTAAAATCTAATAATTGAGATTGATATCAATGTAAAATTGAAAGATAAACCAATATATAGAAATATTCTATAGCATCTGAATAGATGATCCATTGTTGAAAATCGTTACATTCGAAGGATGATAACAAGATGTATTGAAAAAGTAAATATAAAATTCATGTATTCTAATGAAATAGAAATTATAGACGATATAAATCTCAATCTGTCAGCAAGGTTTGTCAAATTTATCAATCTTTATAAAAATAATTTATTTTGAACTTTTTACTAGCGAAACTTATATTCTTATGTTTATTTGCGAGTGACTTCGTATTTACTTTTGAAAATATCTCTGGAATATCGTTTACCATTTACTCTTCGCAATAGTGAAATAGTTTATCTGACAAAATTTTTTAATATATCAATATTTATCTAATAAAATTCATTATTTAGATCGAGCACCTATTCTCTGGATGAATAGTAATTGTGATACACCGTCAAATCGCACTGGATATGTGCTTGAATTAATGCGTTATATTCATATTGATGTTCGTGGAAAATGTGGAAATTCTAATTGGACTGTATCTTCAAATGCATCTGATCCTAAAAAATATGCTAAAGAAAAAACAGCCCTTGCTAGTGAATATCTTTTTACTATTGCTATTGAAAATAGTTTAGAATATGATTATGTTACTGAGAAATTATGGCAACCATTAGCTGCTGGAAGTGTTCCAATTTATTTAGGTGCACCTAATGTTGATGAATGGCTTCCATGTTATAATTATTCATGTATTATTCATTTACGACAATTTACATCAGTAAATGATGTGGCTAAATTTATTCATAATATTATACAAAATCAAAATCTTTATATTCAATATCATCAATGGAGAAATGAAAAACAATTAAGACCAAGTTTTATTAAAATGGTTAAATATTTTGAAGAAGCAAATAAACATTCAATTGAATGTTTGTTATGTGATATGGCTTATCGACATGATGATGGAACAATTAGACGAAAATTATTAGCAGCTAATAATCCATTTAATCATACATTTCCTTCTTTAGTTTAATGAACTTTTTGTTTTTATCTACATTTTACAAAAATATAAGAGAATATTATTGTTTATTTTGTTTGATAAAAATTTTAATCAAACATCGATCTAAATAAAATCCAGATAATTTCGTTTCTTTTTTTATAATACTGAAAGAGATAAAACGTTCTCAAAGAACATTAATCAATGACATGATATTTAAATAAATCTTCTTTCTCTAACCAACAGAATTTCTTTATCATTTCTATACAGTACATCTAGTAAACACATTTATGCATTTGAAAGATAAATTCATTTGTAAAAATAATTCTCCAATCGATTCAACATTATATACATTAATTGATGAGAGTAAAGACACTCATGAACGATATAATCGAAAATGGTCATATCATGAAATGTAAATTCCCTCATCACTTTTATATATGTATATTTTGTTTAATATAATAGATGTTTTCTTTTTAGAGAAAATATTGATGCAAAAGTTTATGTTGGAAATGTTCCAACTGAAAAAGTTACTGATGAAGAATTATTGAATTTTTTTAAACCATTTGGCAAAGTTTCAGGTTTGTACATTATCGTTTTAGTTTCTTCATTAATCTTTTTTTGTTGTTCAAAATTTTAGATATACGAGCATTTAAAGATCATATATTTGTGCAATATAATCGAATTGAAGATGCAAAAAAATTAATCAAAGAAGCACATATACCTTTAATATTAAAAGGAAACAAACTTGGTAAAAAAAACAGATTTAAAGAAAAACTAATAGATATTTATGAAATGAATTTAGATGTTTTACCAGCAAAAGATGCACGTTCATCAAGTATTAAATCATCATCATCATCATCAACAACAGATAGATCTTCAAACATGTAATATATTTATATTTGTTTTTATAAATAAAATAAATTTGATTATAATTAAGAAATTATGAAAGAACTTCTCATCGATATTCATCAAATAATGAATCATGTCGAAAAAGATTTTCAACACATGAAAGATCCAATTTTAATCATCAAAAGTATCTTAAAATATTTTCTTATTTAAAAAACAAAATAAATTTCAATTTCTTTTTAGTAATCAAACTGGATTAGAAATTGATGATCAAACATATAATTTATCATCAAAATCTGATTCTCGTCGATCTTCTAATGATTCAATATCTCGAAATCATCAAATACCATATTCAATTTTAACAGGACCTAAAAATTCAAATGAATTAGTTGATTGTCAAATAATTATTGTTAATATTCGACAAAGGTTTTATTATTTATTATAATTAAATAGAAAAAGAAAAAAAATAATTTGTATATTTATTATAGAAGTTATGCAGAAGAAATTGAATCTCGTCTTAGATCTCATGGTCTTGTAACATCAATAATATTTCTTCGTGAAGATTATACATTAACTGAAGCTATTGAAAATGCTACTCATTTACAATGTTTATATGGAATTATTGCAATGCCTATGCATGAAGAACGACGTACAGCTTCTTTTCATATTCTATATGGACAAACAGAAGGTAAGAATATTCAATTTGTTTGATTCTTTAAAATATTGTCAGTCTGAACAATTAAACATCTAAATGTTTTTATTCATTTATTCACATACTAATAAAATAATATTATAAACGTAAATATTGATGAAAATAGTAGATACGTACAATTAAGTTAGTGGGAACAACAACTAAAAAGTAAATGAATTTGGAATGTATATTACTCTTATAAAACGTGACGCTATTTTTTTAATTAGACACATTATTCAATATCAGACTGTTTTGAAAATGAAGTTCTTCCGCAAATTCTAGAGGTATACTTTCCAACATATAGGATCACCTTTTTTGACATACAAGTAACATCAGCATACTACTGCTAACACAATTATTAACTGCAATTTTACTCTGAATTTTACAAAAAGAATATGTCGCTGATTTCCTAGTAAAGTATCTGTCAACAATATATTGAGTAGAATATGTAGTAGCAAAACAGCGAAAATTCTATAAATCTTGGGAAATAACATATAACATAATCGTGTATAATAGAATGCTTCTCTAGAAATCTCTTTTCCAGAGTTATTTGAAAAATACTTGACTCTTTTATTGAATTATATATATTTTAGAACATCGTAACTTAACATTGGAAGATGATATTCATATAATAATAACTAATTTTATGTCCTTTAAAGAACGTGTTCATGATGAAGAAGTAAATTCATATCGTCAAAATAATAAATCAATTATTTATTCTGAACCCATTCCATCGTATGACTATCTTCGTCAATCAAGTAATCATTCTCAACAAGAAATAAATCCACCAATATTAACTCTTGGTGATAAATTACCATTATCAATGTTATTATGTTTATTGGCTGATGGTAGACAATTAACATTAGAAGAAATAGATCGTATACTTATTCATTAGTTGAAGAAGAAAACGAAAATGCTAACATTATCATCAGTACCTGCTTAATATACAGCAATAACAATATTTAATCTTCAAATAGCTGTTTTGATTTTAATAAAGTAAAAAAAAGTTTGTGAGCTTTTTTTATACACTCACACTAAAGACAAAAGACATGAAATCATAAAATATTTAACAAAATTAAATAAACTTATTTCATGATAACTCGATATCGAGAACTAGTAAACATTTGCATTCTCTTGAATTTAATTCTATTTACTTTTTAAATAAGCTATCGAATTAAATAGCTATATAAAATATGGTAAACAAACGTACGACGTGGACAGTACCACAGAGAAAAAAAACAATATATTTCGACTGAATAATTTTTCTCGTCTCGTTTTCTTTAGTCATTCATTCATTTTCTATTTTGTGAATTAATATTGTCATGTCAACATCATATTCTGATCAAGCTTTATTGACCGAATACCAAAACAAAGTATATTGTCACCATTGTCGATTAAATCATCAAATTTTCTTTTGTGTCTTACTTTAGATCATAATTATTAGGAACATACTGCAGTATAGTAATGAAGCAATTCAAAAACGCAAATCAGTCGGTCTTCCACGCGAAGATATAATAAACCAAAAAAAACGATTGGAAAATGAACTTGAATCCATAAAGAAAAAAATTGGTAAGAGTTAATTTTTTTTTTACACTATCTATAACAATATTTTTTTTAGCTACACTTCAATCATATATAAATGAAGCAAAAAAAGAAAACTAATAGTGATATATACAAATTTCGGTGGAAGATACGGACTAAAAACATTTAAAATTATTTAATGTATTTTTTTTTCTGTAATTAATTTATTTATTGCTAGATATAAATAACAAATATAATAAATAAAATAAAATAAATGAATAAATGTATATAACGGATGCGTTAGATGAAATGGACCTCTCAGTATTTTATCTTTAACTCTTTTTTCTTTCAACTAAAAGACATGCTTTTTGTAAAAAGATACACCGTGAAATTCTCTACAAAATGACTTATTTCGCATTGGTTCATTATTTTTCGTCATATTTTAAAATAAAACGGATTCATTTGAGAAAATGAGCAGTACTTTCAAAAAAACATCCATTTTTTTTATAATTTTCCAATATCGCGTAATTTACCGTTTCTCAGTATCTTTTATTGATATTTTCTTTTAATTTTGATATTTACCGGTTTAATTCACTTAGAAAGGCCTAGACCAATCTTTATTCCACATGCTGCATACCTGCAGGATGCAGAACATGTAAAATTTTGGTAGAAAAAGTTCTACAGATGTAATAAACATAAAACTAATGCGACACAAGTTTACTTTTTTCCATCGTTCTCCAAGCACTCATAGAAATCCCGTATTTTTTATTGCGATGATTTCAAGAATGAAAAGTTAAAAAATATTCATTTCACATTATAACTTCTAATTTTCACATATGAAGTTGATATCATATTTCTTTATGAATATGTTCAGAAAAAGATAAATCTTTGTAAATTTTCTTTTTCTTCTCATTTCGAGATAATTAAAGTGAAAGGATCAAGAAATGTTAATCTATACTATTTTTTAATAATTAACTTTATATATTAACTCTGAGAAATCAGTTGATAATAGATAATAAATCATAAAGATAATTAAATCATCAATCGATATTGATCGTTAAAAACATGCTCATAATGATTAGTTAAGATAAAGTTTTTTATTATTTATTTTATAAAGCAAAGTAATTATAACAAAAACAAGATGATAAGAGAGGAAAATAAGTATAAAAATCTTTTGAATGCACTAATATTTCTTCGATAGATAATTCTTTCACTTTACTGCAATTATATCGTGTTGTATCTCTTGTAAAGTTTTCCGTTACGATTGCTAAAGCACAATAGTCGACTGTCAATTTTGTTAGACGAGGTAGATATGTTTTTGCCACATTGAGAAATTGCTCCACATAATCATTATGACTAAGTTGCAAACAAAGCGAAATAAGGAAAGGAAATTCAACTTGATATACTTGATTATCACCAGAATCCACTTTGTCTAGTATCTGTGATTGTGATTCGAAATTTAAAACAGATAATTTTTTTAATAACGGAAAAAAGCGAGCCACTCGAGCAAAAAATTCATGTTTGAATGGAACTACATCGTATACTGATAAATTTGTAACATGACCAAAATCAATAGCTGGAAATGTGTTTCCAATAGATTCTAAATGATCAAACGTGAACGGTAGTGAAAAAACATGACATGTAGCACTATTATGAATGTAGTATAGAATACAGGCCACTTGTTCATATCCATTTTTAGTAAACGTTTGTTGAATATCATCACTTGATAAATAGTGAACTAAATGATTCAGTTCAGTTTCAGTAGTAATATGAAAGTTGAATTTATAAAGTTTTGGCATATGAACAAGAATTTCATTATGAATCTGGGTACCATCGACAAATGAAGTTCGATCAATGTTAATAATATCCAAAGTTAATTCTTCAAGGTTTGACATACGACGAAGAAGAGGTAAAACTTGAGTATCATATTGATTAATCATACAGCAACAAGTTAATGAGAAACATTTCAACTTAGGTAAATTATCCTAGAAAATATAAGTCAACATTTAAAAATCTGCTATTAACAATCATAAAATAAAAGTTCAAATGAATAAATAATTGAAAACATACATTTCTATTTAATTCAATTAGAAATGTTCTCTCATCTCAATAATATATATTTTTTCTGCAATGAAAATCGAAACATTGGATTTTCCTAACTTTTACTACATACAAGATAATTCTATAGTAACAAAGACATGTTACAGGTATGGCAGAAAAATTAGATTCAGATAAATTAAGTCTTTTGGTCAATTTTCGGACAATGAGATATATCTTGAAAATATCTGAACATGAACGTTTTCAGTTTTATATTTTAGAAAATCATTTTCGACTAAAAATAGTACAATACGATTAAAACTAATATGAAACGAAAGTTAATACCTTGTTTATTCAAATAAAATTCAATCATTCGATTTATTTCTTCAAAACAACTTATAAATAACAATATGACATATGCGGAAGAATAACTGTCCCTATCCCTCTCTGTATTTTTTGAAACATATCATTTACTACTTTCAGTCTCGGAACAACTTTTTTTATCAAAACATTTAGTTTTATATTCTTTACAAAACTATATCTATTAAGGAAAGAATGGTTCATAATTTTTTTAATATGCAATACAAACAATTATTCAAATACAACAAATTTTCTAATTAAGACTTTCTAAAACTGTTTTATGAGTTCAAATGATATTAGTTTTAACTTTATTCTTATATTAGTTATTCGAATAATTGTGTTGAAATAAAATAATCTATCGAATATTATATTCATCATTCGAAGATTAACCATGTTAATGAAAATAAAATAAAACATCGGCATGATACCCTTATTGAGTTAAATCACGGCTTGTGAATATTAATAATGTTTGAGTCTTCAATAATTGTTAAGCATGTTATCGTTGTTATTTATAGCATTGAGTATATGTCTTCGATTTAATAAATATCAAAATGCTATACCTTCCAACAGTAAATGAAAATATTAGCAATCTAATGCCCAGCTTTCATCAATATAGAAGTAAAACATCAATAACATGGCAGTGTTTTTATTCTATGTTGATTAACGCGGTTAATCTTCGAATGATGAGTATAATATTTGATAGATTATTTTATTTCAATACAATATAAGAATAAAGTTAAAACTAATATCATTTGAACTCATAAAACAGTTTTAGAAAGTCTTAATTAGAAAATTCGTTATATTTGAATAATTGTTTGTATTGCATATTAAAAAAATTATGAACCATTCTTTCATTAATAGATATAGTTTTGTAAAGAACATAAAACTAAATGTTTTGATAAAAAAAGTTGTTCCGAGACTGAAAGTATTAAATGATATGTTTGAAAAATACTGAGAGGGTCCTTTATTCTGTCATACCCATTACAATAAGATTTCCAATATTCTCGCATCAAATAGTTTATGACAATTTTACATATATATTCAATTATACGTAGTTCATTCAAATGAATATAGTAATTCATTAGGAATCATTTATCATATTACTGTGATTAATAATATTGCTTTAACTTAAAAAAATTAATCTAATAATACATAAACTTACCATATTGTAAATAGTTAATGACTCATAATGTGTACCATCAATAATAACAATAAATGTTGTTAATTGTTTAAGGCGACCATCGAGTAGAGCAAGGCATTCTTCAAAACAATTCACAAAAACACATAATTTATAAAGAATTGAAGAAGAACAGGTGGTCAAAGGTGAATCACGAAGTGTTAAAAGTGATGGTAATCCACTAATAGACAAATATTTTAAATTTTTGAAGAATTTTAAAATGTATTCGTGTACACCATATCGAAATTGCCTTTCTAATAAAATATCAATATCACTTTTGTATACAAGAATAAGATCTGTGAGTTGTTCTTGAAAAATATGACGAAATGGTGATTTATCTAAAGAAAAAAACAACAATTAAGTACTGCGCAGTGTATAAAATGCTTCTATGAAAATCTATGCTCAGATCAGCACCGAAATTGTTCACCTGTAAAATAATATGAAGCAATTTTGTCCTTGAAATTAAAGAGTTTAAGTTCAGTTAAATTAGGATAATCGCCAGCAAGAAGAATATGTTCCATAGATTCTGATTCAAGAATAAGAGATTTAACATTATAATTAATTCTTGGTAATATATTGATGCAGAATCGATCAAATACTAAATCATTAATCGACAAAATATCATCAGTTGATGTTGTTAATGTAAAATTAAGATTTTCGGTAAAATTTTTTTCTTTTACTATCATATCAAGTCGTTGATTATCAACATCCAATAATGAATAAAGAACATCCATATTATCAAGTTTCTTTAAAATTATAAATAATATTTCATTAGGTAAATCAAGAAAAGTAACATTTGACTGATTCATGTTAACGTTGACTGCTTGTTTACTTTAAATGCATAGAATATATATATATGTTTATTGATTGTTTGTACACATTATTGTTATTGAACAGAATGAACGAATGATCCTGCCGAAAAGAAATTTAGTATTGATAGATAAATAGCCAATGAATTCATAGACGAACATCTATTGTTCATTTTAAAAAAAAGAAAGAATAGTATACGGACAAATATGAATGAATCATTAATTCTATGGCACATAACGGTTGTGAGATGAGCTTAAGCCAGTCTGAGTATTAGTCGAGTCCATACTATACCCATTTTCTATATGTGATAGAGAGATATATCAGCAGTATTTCTAATGGCAAGTGTACTAAGCATAAACAAAATGTACAGAACACCTGCTCCTCTCAAAATACACGCTGCTGTACACTTTATCCAAAAAGTAGAGTGTACAAAATACACTTTGTGTAAGAAAATAACACTTTGTTTATAATCGTAACAAATTTTCGAGAATATTCTTAATTTCAAAAGTTATGACTAAAGAATGAACGATTGTGACCTCTTTCGATATAAACTACCATTCGTCTAAGATCTTATTGTGTCCATCTGATCTACTATATTTATGCATTTTGTGTATCGACTTCGGTCTCGTCTCTTCTCCATTCATTACTATATATCATAATGCATTAACAGTGCTATGGATGTTTTCTGTTTTTATTTTTATTTCAGATTTATTGAAATGATTTTCTAAAATATTGGGTCGTCAACTAATTTTTGTCGTTCTGTGTGCACCCCCCCCCCTCAAAGAACGACAAAAATTAGTTGACGACCCAATAGTACATAGTTCTTTTTTGTCTTTATGTGATAGATGATCTTGCATTTTCGTACATGAAATATTCTTACGGATGTGTTTGATAAGAATTATCATTTTGTTTATCGTTTATTTAGTATCGATTGATATTTTCATGAATAAAAATGTAAACATTCTTGTTTTAATCCAGCTCTTTATACTGTATTGAACTTTACGTGGGTTGTATAGATTACTACACTTGTTATAACGGATGTCCCAGAAAGAACGGCTCTATCATTATTTTATAGATTTCTCCTTTATTATCCCTGTAATCAAGACACTCTTTTTTATCAAAAGATAACGCGTGAAATTCTTTATAAAACTATATCTAACTAGGTCCTAAACAGTTTCAGATATATTTGTAAAAAAGATGAAAACTACAGACACAAAAATTTATAAAACGTAATGAGTTGGTCATAATGAATGTCCATATTTTCTATCTAATTTTTTATCATTTACTTCGTTGTATTAAAAAAATGAAATACACCAAAAGATGCAGCATGAAAAGCTTTACAATTTTCATAAGACCGCTTATTTCATAATTGCACTTATTTTTTTCAAAATCGGCAAAACTTTGAGCAGTCAAATTTCGATAATGAGACAATGATGCATTTTTTTGTACAACATAAATTTATCATTTTCTTACCTTAACTTTCTATAATCGTCCTTGGTAAATCGTACAGCTTTTCACGCTGCATCTTGTAATGTATTTCTTTTCATAAAACATATCAAGTAATAAGAAGACGAAATGAGAAAAAGCGAATTCATCCTGTATAAAGAAAAATGACGAGGCTCCCAAGAAAAATGACACTCAGTATTTCAATGGTATCTCTGTTGATATTCGTTTGTTCAAGCTTTATTATTTTGTGGAACTCACATATGAAAAATGTGAGTGTAAATTTTAAGTCGAAGTTTGCGGCTCCCCCGCTTCCCCCTTACAAACATACCCATTACAGACAGCCCCCCCCCCTCTTTCCCCATTACAGACACCAGTCCATTACAGACAGGCATGACACAGAAATTTGTTCCTATGTTTATTTAGCTGAGACTCGGTTTTTCAAAGATATATGGGTTCTATATTTTAGTGCTAAAGAGACTGCGCTGACAAGCTTTTTTTAATAGATTCGTCTTGATATGCTCTATAAAAATATGTATTTTTATTTATTTAAATAATGTTCATGACTTTTTAAAGTACGCTCCAACCAAATTGTTTTCAAAATTGTTTATATTGGACTGTTCGTTTGAAACGTATCTTATAAAATAACTGATGTTATTTAAATCAATGAAAACTACTCCATTTTGTAGAGCATCTCAAGACGAATCTTTTGAAGAAAAAAAATGAAGTCCAAACAAATGAGAATTGATAGTGATATCAATTGAATACTGAGAGGGCCATTCTTTCTGGTACACCGGTTATTTGTTATGTATTTGTTCATCTGATACAGTTTTTAATTTTTTACGAAAGAAAAACATGAACATTCTTCTATTTTTGATTTCTTTACTTTAAATTAACCTTCAAGTGTGTACACTTTGATACATTTGCTTGTCGCAAGCAAAATGTACATGTACACGTCACTCACAAAAATAAAATGTACATTTACACTTTGATTTAGATTTCTATTAGAAATACTGCGTCCACCTGAAATCCATTTGGACCCCAACAAATTTCCTTCTAGTGTTATACGCACATAACGTTTAATCAAATCACATCTTTCCAACTATCGTCTAGTGAAGAACAGTTGTATATGCCTCTGATTTCAGCCGTTTACCTACTGTTTATATGGTCTTTAAATTGTTTTACTAAGTTACCTCTAATGACTATTTCAGTTTAGTCTTTTCTTTTCTTCTACTACTTCTTCATTAAATGAGTGATAACTAACATGGAATTTTTATCATTATCATCTGTTGCTAGTTTTTATTCAATTCAAACTGTAAGGTAATTAGTATAGTTAAAACATGTATATTATTATGTATATAAGATCAACTTAGTCAGATATTTTACTTCAATTTTGTTCAATAAATGAAACTTTTATCGTTGAACTAATGTGCTAAAAAATTCTATTATTAATATGGGCACACTAATCTTTCGGATATATTTGATTTACTTCTATGGTGTTATATTCTTATTGGTGGTCGTAGTAATCAAACATTATGTGAAGTTCCTTCTCACTATCTTCCTATTGCTAATGCTTATTGTCATGCACAAAATAGGCCAGATTGTCCAAAGATTCCATGTACTCTTATTTATCTCACTAATGAATTTACTGAAAAAGTTCAATGTCTTCGAGGTGGAAAAGTAGCCGTTGGAGTTGAACCTGATTGGATATGTCGAAAAAGTTCAGCATTAGAATTACTTTCAAATCCTTATCAAAAACCATCTATACGTGCTGAAGCATATACAACAATAACTACAGAATTATATGGTCAAGCATTAGCACCATATTATGATAGACAAATATCAAAATGGGGTTTAACATTAGAAGGTGAATCAATAGGATATTATCCTTCTATTGTTGATAAGAAACGACTTTTATCTTTGTTCGACATTACTCTTGGATATGATCGACGAATATTTGATCTTATTACGGATGTACATTTACCTGATTATGTAGATAGAATAACAAATAAATTTAATAGACGATTAACAATAAAACAAGTGTTAGATAATAAAAATAAAGGTTCGTTTTATTATTATTTTTTTTAAAGATGCAGATTTCTAAGATATCATGATTTCATATAATTAGCGTTCTCAACTGTCAATCATCAAATTTATAATCAGAAGCTTAAAATCTAATAATTGAGATTGATATCAATGTAAAATTGAAAGATAAACCAATATATAGAAATATTCTATAGCATCCGAATAGATGATCCATTGTTGAAAATCGTTACATTCGAAGGATGATAACAAGATGTATTGAAAAAGTAAATATAAAATTCATGTATTCTAATGAAATAGAAATTATAGACGATATAAATCTCAATCTGTCAGCAAGGTTTGTCAAATTTATCAATCTTTATAAAAATAATTTATTTTGAACTTTTTATTAGCGAAACTTATATTCCTATGTTTATTTGTGAGTGACTTCGTATTTATTTTTGAAAATACCTCTGGAATATCTTTTACCATTTACTCTTCGTAATAGTGAAATAGTTTATCTGACAAAATTTTTTAATATATCAATATTTATCTAATAAAATTCATTATTTAGATCGAGCACCTATTCTCTGGATGAATAGTAATTGTGATACACCATCAAATCGTACTAGATATGTGCTTGAATTAATGCGTTATATTCATATTGATGTTCGTGGAAAATGTGAAAATTCTAATTGGACTGCATCTTCAAATGTATCTGATCCTAAAAAATATGCTCAAGAAAAAACATCTCTTGCTAGTGAATATCTTTTTACTATTGCTATTGAAAATAGTTTAGAATATGATTATGTTACTGAGAAATTGTGGCAACCATTAGCTGCTGGAAGTGTTCCAATTTATTTAGGTGCACCTAATGTTGATGAATGGCTTCCATGTTATAATTATTCATGTATTATTCATTTACGACAATTTACATCAGTAAATGATGTGGCTAAATTTATTCATAATATTATACAAAATCAAAATCTTTATATTCAATATCATCAATGGAGAAATGAAAAACAATTAAGACCAAGTTTTATTAAAATGGTTAAATATTTTGAAGAAGCAAATAAACATTCAGTTGAATGTTTGTTATGTGATATGGCTTATCGACATGATGATGGAACAATTAAACGAAAATTATTAGCAGCTAATAATCCATTTAATCATGACATTTTCTTCGTTAGTTTAATAAACCTTTTGTTTTTATCTACATTTTACAAAAATATAAGAGCATATTATTGTTTATTTTGTTTGATAAAAATTTTAATCAAACATCGATTCAAATAAAATCCAGATAATTTCGTTTCTTTTTTTATAATACTGAAAGAGATAGAACGTTCTCAAAGAACATTAATCAATGACATGATATTTAAATAAATCTTCTTTCTCTAACCAACAGAATTTCTTTATCATTTCTCTACAGTACATCTAGTAAACACACTTATGCATTTCAATGATAAATTCATTTGTAAAAATTATTCTAAAATAGATTAAATATAATATACATTGATAAGATGATTTTTTCTATATTCTGTAATTGAATTCAAATAAAGAATGTCAGAATCATCGAAATAGTAAAGATGCTCATAAATGATATAATCGAAAACGATCACATCTTGAAATGTAAATTTACTCATCACTTATATGGGCGTGCTCAATGGTAGGGTATCCCATTAATGTTTTTTATCTATTGTAAGAATAAAATATACTATTATTCGGATCATATGATAGAGGATCACACACTAATCGACGATCTTGTCCTCGATCTTTCCAGATTCTTGATTTTCTTGATTATCAGTCAAGATTCTATTAAATCATGATGTTCAGACAAGGTTTCTTTTGAGAGGAAAGAAAAAAAGATTCTTGCTCGTCTAAAGATTCGCTCGTCTCCTTCTCGTAGAAATCGTGTTTCTAAACTACTGTCAAGCCATTCGTTTATAAAATTAAAAAAGCCGAAGTCAGATACGAATTCTACGACCTCAACTGTCTTTGATCAAACTTTATAAAAGCAAATTTTTTTTGTTAAAAATTTGTCGTTTATTTAAAAAATTGAACTTCAAAAAAATTTTAGAAAACTGACTTCAGTCTTGAATTCCTCATTCTCGATTACCCTTCGGACAACCCTTATAAAAATTTCTCAGACGTATCAACGAATCACGATTGTTTATTAGTAACAGGGAAATATTAACGAAAGGTCTTGAGAAACGATAAATGACACGATATTAGAAAAATGTTAAAATTTCTATGACTATGATCTCGAAAACCGAAAGTCAGAATATTATGATTCAAACGCTGTATGAAAATATAAAGACCAAATTTATACTATTCAAAATTCGTTTCTAAATAAAGACTTTAGTTTATTCACAGAAAACGTCAAAAAAAGACGAGTTTTTCAAATTTCAGTTTTTTTTTTGCTTTGAGATAATTACTAGATGGTATTCGAAATTAATTCGATTGTGAAATACGGTACGAAGCACGAATTCTAAGAAATATATGATTAGGAATAATCAAATAGTGATTAGTAAAGTTTAGTATGAACATTTCTGTTTTGAGAATATTCTCTATTCAATATGATTGATTCTGTTTCGTTATAAATCTATATTGAAAGAGTAAGTTGTATTTGTTTGTTGGAAAAAGACATCAAGAATCTAAAATAGCGAAATTGAAACAGCGTTTGTAACCAATTATTTCATCCACATGATAGTTTGTATAAATCAATGAGTTTTTTTCTGTTGAATCGAAATGTTTCAATTTTCAAACTTATTCATTCACCTAGTGTTATTTTGCAATCAATATTTTCAGAAAAAAGGATTTGATGATCGTCAAGATTAATTAAATAGATTAGAGATATTTTTTTTAAATGGCACATGTCTTTACAAATTTGTAATTTTAAATCAATAATTGAAATACATGAATTGATCGTTTTTTTGCCTAATTTTCAAGATTTTCTAAATATTATTCTTTACTTATCCACAATAAAAACAACTTACAATTAATCAAACTACTAATTTTTTGTATATTTATAAGTCATTGACGATAACATCACTCATCAATTATTTCTTATAAAATTTACAAGTTTTACAATATAAATAGTTATCTTTATAAGGTTTTTTCAATTTATCACACTAAGATATTACATATTTCCATTGTTCTCGATGTGTTTATTAAGAAGAAAAATAATTCAATAAAAACGAATAAATTTTTCATTTCATTTCCACTAAATAAAAATCTGTTGTCATTATATTTATAAATATAACAATGGTGCCTAACTTTTCCTATTTTAATTATCTCAATATAAAAAATATTCAAATTTCTCTTTTTGTCCGAATTTCTGTAAATAAACACAATCTCCTACGCAACATCCAAAAAACGGATCTCAGGAATTTGGTGTCGATACTTCTAGCTTGCATTTGAACGAATATTTTCTGACTTTTCATTCGTGAGATCATCGCGATACAGAATGACACATTTTAATACGTACGGCAAGTACGTAAGAAAGAAAAAAAAAAAATAACTCGTGCAGGATTACATGAATGTTGTGCTTCGCACCATATTAAAAACGAAAGAAAAGTTTTCTATTGATTTTAAATTTATTTTATTAACTATCAAGAAATAGAATATTTTCATAAACAATAATTGAATGAGATCTATATTTAGAGAGCATATTAATTTTAAAAAAATTTGTCCTTGATAAAAGTCTTAAAATGACTCTTGATTTATTTTAGATTATATGAATTCATAAGAACGACATAAAAAAATTTAATTGTTAATAAGATCTAAATAAAAGTGTTTTTATTTGTTGTTTTTTTCTAATTGGGTCTTATGAAATTCTTATTTTTGAATATTTGTTTCAGGTATTATTTTTACATTTAAGATTTTAAAAATAGTTTATAGATTGAAAAGCTATCAAGTTAAAAACTTTTCAAACTTTGAAAAATCTGTCAGGTTCACGAACATTATTCTGTATGAATCAAACTATACTACTTCACATCAGAGAATGCTTAGCTTTACTCATATTTTGAAGTTAACCAGAAACTTATGGATTTCCTGATGCATTAATTTCTATAATCAGAGAAAACTAATATATGAAACATGAAACTTTCCTCAATAGCACGATATTCAATACAACATTTGAGAATAACTTCATTATAAGTAATTTGATGAGATTTTTCTTACGATTAAATGATGTATGGAGAAATAAAAAAAAATTTAGACCAAATTTTATTAAAATGGTTATACATCTAACAAAAAATATAAGAGCATATTATTGTTTATTTTGTTTGATAAAAAATTTAATCAAACATCGATTGAAATAGAATTCAGATAATTTCGTTTCTTTTTTTATAATAATGAAAGAGATGGAACATTCTTAAAGAACATTTAATCAATGACATAACATTCAAATAAATCTTTTTTCTCTAACCAATAGAATTTCTTTATCATTTCTCTACAGTGCATCAAATAAACATATTTATGCATTTGAAAGACAAATTCATTTGTAAAAATAATTCTCCAATAGATTAAATATAATATACATTGATGAGATGATTGTTTCTATATTCTGTAATTAAATTCAAATAAAGAATGTCAGAATCTCATAGAGATCATGATAAATCGTCAAATACATCTTTATCTCAAAATCATCGAAATAGTAAAGATGCTCATGAACGATATAGTCGAAAACGATCACATCTTGAAATGTAAATTTTCTCATCATTTATATATATATTTTTAATATAGTAAATTTCTTTTTTCTTTTAAGAGAAAATATTGATGCAAAAGTTTATGTTGGAAATGTTCCAACTGAAAAAGTTACTGATGAAGAATTATTGAATTTTTTTAAACCATTCGGCAAAGTTTCAGGTTCGTACATTTTCGTTTTAGTTTCTTCATTAATTTTGTTTTATTCAAAATTTTAGATATACGAGCATTTAAAGATCATATATTTGTGCAATATAATCGAATTGAAGATGCAAAAAATTTAATCAAAGAAGCACATATACCTTTGATATTAAAAGGAAATAAACTTGGTAAGAAAAAAAACAGATTTAAAGAAAAACTAATAGATATTTTTGAAATGAATTTAGATGTTTTACCAGCAAGAGATGCACGTTCATCAAGTATTAAATCATCATCATCAACAACAGATAGATCTTCAAAAATGTAATATATTTATATTTGTTTTTTTTTTATTTTATAAATAAAATAAATTTAATTACAATTAAGAAATTATGAAAGAACTTCTCATCGATATTCATCAAATTATGAATCATCTCGAAAAAGATTTTCAACACATGATAGATCAAATTTCAATCATCAAAAGTATCTTAAAACATTTTCTTAAAAAAGAAAGTAAAACAAAATAAACTTCAATTTTTTTTAGTAATCGAACTGGATTAGAAATTGATGATCAAACATATAATTTATTATCAAAACCTGATTCTCGTCGATCTTCTAATGATTCAATATCTCGAAATCATCAAATACCATATTCAATTTTAACTGGACCTAAAAATCCAAATGAATTAGTTGATTGTCAAATAATTATTGTTAATATTCGACAAAGGTTTTATTATTTATTATAATTAAATAGAAACAGAAAAAAAAATTGTATATGTATTGTAGAAGTTATGCAGAAGAAATTGAATCTCGTCTTAGATCTCATGATCTTGTAACATCAATAGTATTTCTTCGTGAAGATTATACATTAACTGAAGCTATTGAAAATGCTACTCGTTTACAATGTTTATATGGAATTATTGCAATGCCTATGCATGAAGAACGACGTACAGCTTCTTTTCATATTCTATATGGACAAACAGAAGGTAAGAATATTCAATTTGTTTGATTCTTTAAAATATTGTCAGTCTGAACAATTAAACATCTAAATGTTTTTATTCATTTATTCACATACTATTAAAATAATACTGCAAAACTAAAAATTGATGAAAATAGTAGATACGTACAATTAAGTCGGTGTGAACAATTACTAAAAAGTAAATGAATTTGGAATGTGTATTATTCTTATAAAACTTAACGCTAATTTTTTAATTAGACACATTATTGAATATTAGAACGTTTTAAAAATGAAGTTCTTCCGCATATTCTAGAGGTTTACTTTTCAACATATAGGATCAGCTTTTTTTGACATATAAGTAACATTAGCATACTACTGTTAACACAATTATTAACTGCAATTTTACTTTAAATTTTACAAAAAGAATATTTCACTAATTTCCTAGTAAAGTATCTGTCAACAATATATTGAGTAGAATATGTAGTAACGAAACAGCGAAAATTCTATAAATCTTGGCAAATAACACATACAATAATCCTTTCTAATAGAATACTTTTCTAGAAATCTCTTTTCCAGAGTTATTTGAAAAATACTTGACTCTTTTATTGAATTATATTTATTTTAGAACATCGTAATTTAACCTTGGAAGATGGTATTCATATAATAATAACTAATTTTATGTCTTATAAAGAACATGTTCATAATGAAGAAGTAAATTCATATCGTCAAAATAATGAATCAATTATTTATTCCGAACCCATTCCATCTTATGACTATCTTCGTCAATCAAGTAATCATTCTCAACAAGAAATAAATCCACCAATATTAAATCTTGGTGATAAATTACCATTATCAATGTTATTATGTTTATTGGCTGATGGTAGACAATTAACATTAGAAGAAATAGATCGTGTACTTGTTTATTTACTTGAAAAAAAAGCTAAAATGTTAACGTTACCTCCAGGTACATTACCACCATTACCTGCTCAATATGCAACAATGACAAGATTTAATCATCAAACAGGTGCTTTGATTTTTTTATTTTTTATTTATAGAATTTTTAAAGTTAGTTTTTCCATAATAGAAATATTTTTTATTGATACTCATTTTACATATCTTGTAATTCATCTCAGAATAATAATATTCAATTATCCTCGGTAATGAAAAAGAGATCAGATTTGCATTATATCAAGAGAAAAATTTTCGTCAGAATAGAGAATTGAGATAAAATATATTTTGTTGCTTGTTGACAACAAAACTAAACTTATGTTGATTGACTGGCATAAAATGAGTTTTGACGAAAATCTCTGCGTATTTCTTCTGAGTTTGTATGAATGGGACTCTGGACTTACTGGTTTACTCATTTATTCCATTGGTATGGATATCTTCTTTTCTGAAAAGGCTCTGGCATTTTATCGGATACAAGACCGGTTTCAACCTCAGATCCATCACCTGGAAAATCATCATCTTCTTCAGCAGAAGTATCATCATCAATTGCTGAACAAATTCGACAAATACTATCAACAAATATAGTTAAACCAAATTCTTGCACTGGAGAAACAACTTTACAATCTGTTATACCAAAGAATGCTATGGATAAATTATCTAATATAGTTAAAATTGAAAATACAACTGTTTCACAACCAACAAACAATGCCAAAGAAGCGGCAAAAGAATATGTTCAACAACAACAACAAAAGACACAACTCTCTTTCTCATATCCAAAAGTTGAAGCAATACCTGTTGTACCACCTCCATTTAATTATACAGCATCATCATCAGTATCGACAGCTGGGTCTGTAAATTCATTTACTGCACCAAATTTTTCATCTTATAATTCGGTAACTCCGTCTTTACCACTTAATTCTACTTTAAAACCAACTACATCAGTAACAGTTCCTAATTTTGTTTCTCAATCTTCTCAATATTGTTATCAAATTCCATCACAAACTATTTATCAACCACCATTAAATTCAACAGCAGCCAATACAGCAGCTGCAATATTTCAAGCATATTCACAATTCAATGTACAGCCAACAGCAACACCTTCACTTGTTAGTCAACAAATAAATACACAACAACAACAAATTAGAAAATAAAAGAGAATGTTTTTATGAACTTGTTTTTTTGTTTGTAAAGATTATTTACGAATAGATAATAAACTGTAACATATGAAACAAATATATTACATATGAAATAATATTTATTTGTCTTTAAATCAACTCATTATAGAAAATAAGCCATACTGACGACAATCAAATAAATATTAAACATGTTTGTAGTGAATAAACTATCTATAAGTGGTCGAAATATGCAAAAGTAAACTGATTATTGATATAAAATCTCCACATACAATATCTTCTAATCGTATTATTGCTTGCTTTCACTGTTGACAAGATTATTCTAGTCGAACTTGTTTTTATTCATTCTTCACCCTTGACAAACCTCAAGATGTGTCCATATCGCATGACTTTCTTGCTCAAGACAAACGCTTGAAAGTTTACATGAGTTACAAAAAAATGCAGTTATGAGTTTTTATGAAAAATTGAATTATTTTGAACGTAAAATTGGAAAAATTTGAAAACGTTCTCTTATAACATAAACATTTGAATGAAAATTCCAGCGCATGAACATGAATCAAGTGACAGAAAAAGAAGTTCAAGAACTTGAACTCACTGAAACATCGCAAGTCTTGTCTCAAAATATGTCCATAGTGCGTGACATTCTTGCTCAATGTATTCATGTTTTTCATGTGCATTCTACAAGAAGTTCTACTAGGGTAACATTTGATTTCCTCGATAAAGACATAGTTTTAACATTTACCAATTGAAAATTTAGTTTTTTGAAAATTTTGAATTTTTCAGGATCTAAATAAAACCTCAATATATTAGAAGACTTAATTGGATAGACGAATCAAAAGACAGTTTAGAAGATTCATTCTTGAATCGGATATTTTAAAATGACTGATATTCAATTGATCAATAAAAATATATCAATAAACAAATGCATTTTTTACCAATAAAAAACTTCAATAACAATAATCTAACTGAAGTACCAAAAAAAAATATCTCATGATCAATAACTTAATTAATTGATAATTGATTTAGTGTAATGATAAATAATTAATATAAAATGGTAACTTATTAGAGCGAATGATAATCATTTAGGAAAATGCAGAAATATTTTTCAATTTAATTATGCTCAGACGGATATAAAAGTGTGAACACGTTTGTGGAATTAGTCAATAAGGAATTTAAAAATTCAAATTGAATTAATAAAAAACTAAAGAAGTATTATTCTAATGTCCATAACAGTTTTATCGATTCTACTTTTTGCATTCATGAAAATCGGAATCATGTCAGCATCGGCTTCACTATTTAAGGAATCGTCCATCCGTATTAAGTGAATTCATATGTTCTAATTGAATTGATGAAAAGAGAAAAGCATCGTTTGTAATCTTGTAAAGCATGATCTTTTTGTTTGATGGGCTCGTAGCATTTATATGAAGTGAGCCTATTATTTCTATCCACCATCTATATTAATAATTTAGTTTCTAACCAGAATTAAAACCTTAGATAAAATAAAAATAAATATCAATAATTCACTGTTTAAACTACTGCACACTATCGTTCTAAACATCCAAAATTATATTTTATAAGCTTAACCAAATTCTGAAATGACTTATCACATATACACTCAGTTACATTTTGTATCATAAATGATATTATTCCCTAGTGAAAGGATACAGCACGGAAACGGCCGTATCTTCATGAGAATACGGCATATATACGGCCGTAAACGGTTCGGGTATGGTGCTGTGTACGGTGTATATACGATACGGAAACCGGGGGTCAGGATTCCGGCGAAATACGGCTCGGAAACAGCCGTATACGGTAAATACGGCACCTTTACGGCCGGAAACGGCAGCCGGATTCAATCACCTGGGTTGCGCCAAATTTCATTGCATTTGATCAGCTCACAAAGTAAAGATAACTTTCGTTTAAATCACAATTTTTTATTGATTTTGTAATTAGAAAATATCAAGTAAGTTCTTAAAGAATTCTGTAAACATGTTGTTTTGTACATTGCGTCGAGTTTAACCAATTTTCAAATGATTCAGACATGGTCAAATTAAGTCATTTTTGACTTTGACTTAACTAATAACATGGACTGATGTGATTGTCACTTAACTTGAGTCAAAATATAATTAACTTGTCCATCTCTCAAATGTTTCGAAGCTATCATAAACCTGCTTTTCACAAAAGTGTTTATAACCTTGCATTTCTTGTATTCAACTGTTTCGTATCATTTTGTAGGTACAAATATAATGCGTAATCCAGCAATTCGAGTTACTGCAAGTCATATTATAGTAAAATCCTCATTTATTTGTGCACTCTGTAGAACTCTGCTTTTCTCATTAATTTCTTTTTTGACACTTATGTATTCATATCGTTGTTATTTGTTTATCGTGATATCTGCTTGTGTTTATTCGCTAACCAGCTTTTTATGCAATTTTAAAGATGTTTTCTTTCAAAAATTTTCTTAACTTCATTATGCTTTATAGATAATACCTGCATTAATATCATCATCTTCTAATAACGTAAGTGACGATGCAACTCTTGCTATTGCATATTTATTATTTTCCATGATTTTTCTTTTGTAAATTTGAACCTTGTATTGTAAACATCATCGATTTTATGAATGACATAGTTAATATAGACCATTCTTATCAAAAAAAGCAAAATAAAAAATTTACAAAACGCTGGACTCCATCGAATAAAAGTCAAAACCTGTCGCCCCGCACAACAAGGACAAGTGAATGTTTTCCTGAGAGCCTATATGAGTTAGAATCTTGCTAGAGTATGAAATTCCCTATCATAATCTCATTTTATGGAGTGTATCATTTTTTTCCCTTGATCTATCCTAACTTACTCGGAGAGACCGTTACCACAGCACTATCCTACACTGTAAAAGGATGCGTATTTCGTCCAATTTTTTGTCTAGGAAAAGACTATTTTACGTTTAGTATTGTTACGACTGACCTTAAGACAGCTTGGCAATTCATCTAATGAATCAGAAAAAGCCAAAGCTATCGTAAAAAACAAGAAATAGATCTTCTCCTAGAGAAAAGTTGGATAGAACACATATCTTTTCACGACGTGGAATTCTGCTATGCCATTAGTTTCCTACAGTAGGTTAGGATAGATCAAAGAAAGAATACGACGTACTCTATAAAACGATATTATAACCGTGCATTCCATACGCTAGGATGACTCTAACTAACAAAAAGGCTTCTATGAAAACATTAACTGTCTTTGTTGTTCGGGCGGTGAATTAAACTCTTGTCCGGCGGCTGCTGTACGTTATTTGTGCCTTGTTCATAATGGATCATTGACAATAGTTTCAAAAATGAAATTTGTTTTTATAATTTTAGTAAAAAACATACCAAAACAAGATATTATGAAGAAAAAGCAAGAAACTTAGGAGTAAGTTTTATATTTTGTATAACTCAATCGATGCACTCATACGCCTACACCAGTATGATATGTTCCTCTAACAAAAATTGCTTTATCTTGCAATGAAACGTTATGCCATTTTTTTCGTGGCACTTTTCGAGGCATATCGATACTTTCTCATGCTTTCTAACACTTACTGATACATTTTAGTATCTCTTGATAATTCTTAGTACTTCAGTGCTATGAAATGAACATGAAAAAGGAAAACTCAATTGAGAGGGAAAAGTTATTATTCATACTATTTCTCAAGTTTTGGCACCTCTTGGCTACATTTAAGTTCTTCTGTGTATAGATTGTGACAATTAGCGCTGGAGGTGAAGCTCAAAGTGTCAAGTTGAACGTAAAGATGATTTGAGGAAGCTCATTCGAATGTTGATGCAAAAGTATGAGAGTGAGGACGCAGATGTGAGTGACGATGAATCCATCGTTTTTGCTGAGGGTGACTGTAAGGAAGGAATCGGACAGAGCTTGTAATGGACGTGAGGAAGAAGACTGAGACTGCAGTGAACATGTCGACACTAATATGATACGTTCTTACTTCCCACGAAGAGATTAGGTCGTTTTTATAAATCTACTAAATTGTTTGAATATTATTATTGATTTCTTAAAAATTTCTAGGATGCAATCAATTGATTTTAAGCGTATGAGCTCTGGTGAGTGATTATTGGTGCATCATAGTCGAAAAAATATGTATTCCAGTGAGCTCGTATCAAGGTGATGCAAAGGGGACATGTCGTACACAAGTACGGAACTGAAAAAATGTAGGTAAGTTTTCAGCTCATCAAAAGAGATTCTTCTTCTTAATACAAATTCAATAAAATATTTTCTCAAAATGCAGATAATTCTTATGATATGAGTTTTACATTTTCTATTCAGTACTCATTAGGAGAGATAAAAAATACCGTTATACAAGAGCTGTATGTCACAAGGAAAAGATTCTATATGATACAATGAACCACATTGTTGATTCGAAATAAGATGAAAACCTTTAGAGTTGTTTATATAGATGGAAATCTAAAAGTTTTTGGGTTCCTGGAGTTCCATAGATCTTATGTTCTTTTAAATTTCTGGAATTGTATAAATTTCTTATGTTTAGTGTATTCGTAGAGTTTTTTGATTTTTATTAAGTCTTAACTAATAAATTTGTCTTACTATTGAGATTTGAGTTTTGAATTTCGTCAAAAGTTCATATTTCATGGAATACGAACACATCTCTTTTTTTATCTGTCAGTTTCAGGAAATAATTAATAATTTGAAAAGCGAAATATCCTCAATGAAACCTGATCACATGTTTGCGTTAGCGTATATACAATACGAAAATAAAAAACTAAAAACAGAAATTGAAAAATTGAAAAAAAAATAAAAATGATGTCACTAAATCACAAAAATGAAATTTATGCACTCCAAATACAAATTCTTAAAATATAGACTGCAACAACGTAAAAAACGAAAAGTTTTATTACAATCAACACGTGCTCGTCGAAATATAATCGATGAAGATTATTAAAAAGTATGACTTTGGCTTTTTTATTATAATTATTGCATTTATTTTTGTTTCTTTTTAGATTTTTAATCATTTCTTAAATAAAAAAATTGAAAAAAAAATGGAATTATATTCAAATAATAGGGCAGCACTATGGGTCATTGATTGGAAAAAATGTATTTTTATATGGGAAGTTTCAGCTGATGATGTCTAAGACTACGCTGGACTTGGATTTGTTAAGAACATGCAAACGTGAAAAGTTAATCCCCGATTTCGTACGATTTAAGATCCCATCGACGCATCAACATCATCGACGGGCTATTAAAAATTGTTACGAACAGATGGTTTGCAATGAAATTAAATGCAAGAAAAGTAGGCTATCTTATTTGTATCGAATAAGCAGAAATTTTAAAACGTTGATTAATCTTGACTTAAATCATTTATTTACCCAGATACAAGATAAAATCAACGTTAGATGTTCCATCATTGGATGTAGTCTAGTCGTATGAAATATCATAATTCAATCTTTATTCCTGTTGATGGCGATAGCTGTATAGTTTCTGCTTATAGATATATCTAGATAACCTGTCTTATATTTTTTCTTTTCTTTCCACTTCTGTTCTTTTCCTCACTTTGTCATTCTTTTGGTCGTTTGTTGGAACATCTTACATCTGTCTTGCTAATGAGGGATTAACCCTCGAAACGTCGACTTTTATTATTAATCATTTTTTCTTTATTGTAAATTAATTAAATTAATTATTTAATAAATTATTCGATTAAATATTGAAATTATTTATTTGTTTATTTAAAATTTCTCTTAAAATAAATGATTAAAAAATGTAAAGCTGCTGTAATTTCTATTAAATTTTTACTCAAATTGTTACCCATGAAAAAAACGGAATTAAAAAAAATATAAATTTCTTCGATTAATTTTTCGTAAGTATAAATACTAAAAGATTTTATTATGATACAAAATCTCTGATAGTGTTCGCCCAGGTCGAAACCACCCGGTCGTAAACGACCGTGCGCAGAGAAATATGCCCGTATACCACCGCTTTTTGCCGTATTACCTGTCTCAGTACTACGATCGTATATCTCCGTGTCGTATACGAAGAATTACGGCGATATACGGAGGAAAACACGGTCGTTTACCACCATCGTAAACGGAGGCCGTATACGGTCTTCGTTTTTCTCCGTTTCCCTCGGTATACGCTCGTATTGCGCCGTATACGGTCGCTTACACACGTGTGCGGACTCCGTATTCGTCGACCTGGGCGTCCATTATTCAATGACAGATGATTTATTTCACACATATTGGTATGTACAATGAACTACTTAGGGCATTTCAAAAGTAGTGGCGGAGGTACCTTATTTCGTCAAGCAGAGGTGTAAAAAAGTTTCTTTTTTTTACCAATAGATAAAGCGTCTTTCGTTCTATTTTTCTATGCTATTTGATCACCATTCAAGTGATATTATACTAATGAAATTTCGATAAGAATTTTTTTTTGTGTAACCCCAGCTGGTAATAACAGTGCATATTATAACTCGTGCGTGTTTTCATCATCTAATAGGTTTTATCAAAAAACAAAATACATCACAAGATGCAGCGCGAAAAGTTGTACAATTTACAACTTACAGTTTATTTCAATTGTGCATTTATTGCTTTCGAAAATTCAAAATTCTGTGCGATCAGTTTTCGCCGTTGCGAAAAAAATCATTTTTTCTATGCAAAACAGAATTTTTCTTTTTTCTTTCATTTTTTTACCGTCCAATACGTTTGATTAAAAGCGGGATGTACTACAAGATGCAGCGTGAAAAGCTCTACTATTTGCACAGTAAACCTTATTGTGATGGTTTTCAAAATACGCAAAATACGATGCTACCAATTTTCGCACAGCCAAAATTTGATCGCTCAAAGTTTTGTCCGTTTTGAAAACAAAAAGTGGGAGTATAAAAAAAGGTAACCGTATGTAAATTATAGAGCTTTTCACGCTGCATCTTGTGATGTATTTTGTTTTTTAAATAAAAGCTAAGAAAATTTTTATTGAACATGGGATGAATATAAAAAAATGTTTTGGAAAACTTTGTCTTGATATTTGGTTAGGAAATGATAATATAGCAATATTAACATATCAAGATGTTTATAATTTACGTTTTGATCTTGAAGAATTTGATGGACAAAAAAGATTTGCTGTTTATTCTTCTTTTCGAATTGCAGATGAATCAGAAGATTATAAAATGACAGTTGATTCATATATTGCAGGTGATGCTAAAGATTCACTTATTGAATATCATAATAATAAGAAATTTTCAACGAAAGATCGACATAATGGTAGTAATAAAAATCGACATTGTGCTCAACTTTATCAAGACGGATGGAGGTATGGAGACTGTCATGAATCTAATCCAAATGGTCGCTATTTACGTGGAGAACATAAAAGTTATGCTGATGGAATTAATTGGAAATCATTTCGTGGTTATAATTATTCATTAAAGAAAACAAATGAAAATTCGACCTCATTCATTTAAATCTTAAATTTTATAATTAATATCATTTTATTAAAATAAATATCGATTCAAAAAAAAAAACTTTTTTTTTATCTTTAATTAAATAATAAAATTATTTCGATTAATACTTTAATATTACATATTTATTTATTAATATAGAATAGGAATTATTTAAAATACTTTTCGAAAATCTTAATTTATTATTAACGAAAAATAAAAAATATATTGAATTGATTCTTTTTTTTTAATTGAAAAAAATCATTCTTAAATCATTACAATATTTTTCTGCGAAAAAATATAAACATAACTGGGAAAAAAAATAGTTTTTATTAACAATATTTGTTTCAAATTTTCAATAAATAATAACAAATTATTAAATTCACTTATATATTTTTATAGAATAAAAATAATTTTTACGATATATAAAAGAATTCATTTGTCTCATTCATTGAACAAAAATGATATTATTATACTGTAATTATGTTTATGTGAATGTATCATTGTTTAATAGATTCATTTAGAATTGATGATTATAATTATTAAAACAATAATGCAATAAAAGTTAAATATAGATAATGATATTTTATAGCAATATTAAGTGTCCAATTTTTTTATGTCATTAACTATTATCTTATTTAATCATAGTTTAAGTGATATTACTAAGGCTATATTTACTTTGAATAAATTATGAAATATATCTATTAATGAAAATTAATTTCTTTTTTATGATTATTGTCCATGTGTTCAACTGTGGTCAAACTGCGACGCAGTTACGGCAAAACTGCGATCGCACTGTGGCCCGTAATTGCGAAAAACTGCGCCGCAGTTTCAGCATTTTCCGCAGTTACGGGGCAACTGCGATAAAAAAATCGCATTTGTAACAGAAGACGCCCATTCAATATCAGCTTTTGTAAATAAATAAAAAATTAATAAATAAATTTAAATAATTGATAAGTTAATAAAAATTAATAATTTAACAAAATTAATAAAATTTAATAAATTAATAAAAATTTAATAAATTAATAAAAATTTAATAACATTTAATAAAATAATAAATTAATAATCATTAATTAATCAATAATCATTAATTAATTAATAATTCATCATCTAATACACCATGGCATTGATTTCTTTTTTAGAAAAAAATGATGCATCCTTCTCATTGTAAAAAGTTAAAATGAGATAGAATGTTTGTGACAGTTCCTTTTATATCTCCATGCGTCAATCGAAACTACGACGATTGTGTCTCAGATGCGAACGCAACTACGCCGCAGTTAAGCGCACTGCGGGCACTGTGTCGCAGTTAAGCACAACTGCGCCGCAGAATCACGACTGCACGGAACTGCGACGCAGTTGTCAAAAAAGTGGTGACATGGGTGTTTAATAGTGAAACTTTGATGAATAATGGATAATTATGTACTCTTTCTGGAAGTATTTCGACTAAGACTATATACATCCCTAATAAATTCATCTTGTCACTTTCGTCCCCTTTTAATTTCTCCTTAACTGATTATAATTAGTATTCAGTTAACGGTTAAATTGTTTTATCAATATGTAAGACAAGTATGTGCATCATCTATAAGATAAATGTGATGAATTCTGAGTTGATCAGTGTTCACATTTGGTGTAATCGAGACTAACTTTCGCAAGGTTACGCATTTCTCTTTACATTATGTTACACTTCACCAGTTCAGAACGTAGTAATCCCATCCTTAATTTTAACAGACATCAGTATACATTTAAAAGAAAAGGCACTATAACAAGTGAATGATCATATTGTAAAGGAACATGCTCAAGTAGATTATCACTCAATTCAGTTAATACAATCATTATTCGACCACCTTCATCTCATTCTTGCTCACCTATTCATACAAGTTAACAAACAATTGATAAAACTGTACAGTGAATGAAAACTCAATAATATCAAAGACATATACAGAAGAATTTGTGCACATAGATAGCGCAAATTTCGATGTGATGACTGATTTTTCATATTTTGATCTTCGTAATATTGATTCAACACTTTATTATAAAAGAGTTCTCAATTTTCCTCGTTTAATAGTTGATTTACTTATTTTTTACAGTACCTTATAAATGGACTCCTGACATAGAAAGATGAAACATATCATTAAATAAGAATTGTTTTTCCATGTGATGTTGTTTCATACTATTGATCAGATTTCTTCGATTAAAATAAATATTAGATGATATAGCAATTAATATTTTTTCATCAACTATTTAGGAATGAAAGTAACGAAACGAATCCAGTATTGTTTTTTGGATTTTAGTTTTGACGGGATAAACTTTAAACAACTAAAAATGATCTTAATCGAAGAGAACCCAAATAAGCTATTTCTTCGTCTATATATAACAAAATAGATATAGAACGGAGCACAAATCACATTACTGAAAAAAAATTTGATATCTCTATTATGACTTAACCATACGAACTGATTTTTGGTTACTGATAGAAATTTATTCAAAATTTTTTTTCATTTAAATAATGTAAATAAATCCTTCTATTAAGTATTATTATTAGTCGCACGTAAGAAATTTGATCTATTGTAAGGTAGAAAAATCCATTTGAATCATTCCATGAACAATTTTTAATGATTACGTAAAACGACGACAAGTAGAAATAAAAAAAAAAGCTTATGAATAACACAACATTGATGCAAATAAAATAAGTTTGTAAACCTATTATCCATTTCAAAATGTAAGACCAATGATCACTTTTTGAATAACTTTTCAATAAATCAAGATATAGAGGTCGAGTTTTTGGCGTTAGAAAGAGTAATATAGAGGATCGATCAGCTCAGTTCAATATAGATATATATGGAAGGGATTGCAAGATTGATTTTATCTGTTTTTACTTTCTGAATTAATTTTGAGTACATGTCAAATTATAAATTAAAACAGTTTCTTAATACAAGCAAAACTATTAAACTCAAAACATTGCATATTATGGATATTGCTATTGATTTTGTAATAATTTGTATAAATTACAACTTGAATACGATCGATCGTATCTGGTTAGTAACAAGATTATTTTTCAGAATTATATTTGCAATGTTTATGGATTGTTATTTATTTTTCACATTAAGCAATCTTGTTTTTGTTATTCATCAAATCTTCTGTTAGAAAGAGAATCAAGTTAGTACCAGAAAAAATTACTTTAGTTTCCTAAGAATTTTTATAGAAAGAATATTTTAGGGTATGTAGCTCTGTCTATGACCGAATAAAATAAAAAAATGCTTTCTACGAAAAAAATATCGTACAAAATCGTCAATTTTATCATCTCCTTTCCAATATTCATAAAAAAGTCACTTAAAGACAACTGTTGCAAAACGTCGTACGCTTATTTCCAAGGTAAGATGATGCTGTTAATGAAGATTCTTTTTTCTTGCATATTCTATTTCTTAGTGTCTTAATAAATGTTTTATTCAAAATACTTAGAAGTATCTTATTTTCTTATAGAAAGCTTGATTTCTATACTGTTTAATCACTCTTCAACTAATGACATAATAATAAAATAGAAGATAGAAATTATTATTAAAAGCTTAACTATCGATTGAGGCGGATTAAATGGCTGCGCTTGGCATTTCAGTATTCAATCATTTAACCCATGTCACAAAAATCGGATCATTTTTAGCGGTAAACCGCGGTTTTACCATTAGGGAGCCGGTAAATTAGATAAAACCGGCGGTTTACCGCGGTAAACCGAAAATAAATAGCGGTTCACAAAAAAAACACCGCGGTTTACCGGAAAAACCGCCGGGTTTTCTGCTGGACGGGAGCCGGTAACCGAACCGATAAAACCGCGGTAAACCGCCCTTTTTCTCCGGTTTTCACTACATGTTAACATGTTGTATAAGAAAGAAAAATATATCACAATATACAGGGTGAAAAGATGTACAACTTACATAAGACTGCTTGTTTTATAACTGAAATAAAAAGAAAAGAATTTCTCTTGATAGAGAAAAAATTTGTTTTTTGGGACAGAGAAAACTGATGGCATAAAATTTTATTTTTTCAAAATAGAGAAATGAACAGATAAAATAAGTTTTGTTTTGTGGATTGTAGAGGTTTTCAGGCTGCATATTGTAATATATTTTATTTTCTAATACAACATGTTAAGTAATTCAAAAACTGAAATACAAGGCGTAGCAATTTAATCCGCTCCAACCGATAGTTAAAAAGAAATTTTTCTCAAGATTTCTATAAGAAAATAAGATACTTTCACTACTACTTTTGTGTACCCCTAAATAAAATATTATAAAACTTTAAATGAATTGTTTATGAGCAATTAAAATGAAAAGTTGCTATTATTTTATCGTCAACTGTTTTATATCATATGACACGTGAGTGCTTATGCTTTTCAGTTTTGATTACCATTACGAGTTCAATGCTGAAAATCGCATTCTCCTCTAGATAGCGTGTAAAATCAGTGAAATATAACTCAAAACCAAAACTTATCATTCTAAAGAAACTAATTCTTTTTCAATTTTTGTGTTAAAGTTTGACATTTGAAGGCCAGTGGTTAAGTAATGTGGTATTCTAACAGAATAGCATTAAAAGTTCTACTAGCGAATTGTTACTGTCGGTATATCATATTTACTGTGGAAAATTTTCTAAAATCTTCCTATATGAAAATGTTTATGATATTATGAAAATATCTCAATGTCCTTGATTAATTTCACTATTTATTGAATAAGAAAAAATCGGTGGAAGAAGAATTATCATATTACTAACTATCATCAAGATTACAAGCAGCTACAAGTCTTTTTTAGAATTGCAGCATCTTGATATAATTCGTCTTGAACTAGCCAAAGTAGATTTTGTTACATCAGTAGATGCTGTTGAATGTAGAGCAGAAAAACAGGAAGCTGGTTTATGGGGATCTGCTTTGAATTTAGCTGCCCATGAGTTAGGCTTAACACCCAACACACCAAATCCAAGTTCATACAATATTGAACTGAGAAAGTCTTCATCATCAGCTGCTTTAATAAATTCTTGTGATGGCAACATCTTACATAGATAAGGAATAATAGGATCTTTATCCGCTGTCTTACTCAGTTCGAGTTCAGCACGAAGTTCATCAATAATAGTATCTGTACTGTCGATCGCAAATACTAAAGTGACGAGCAACAGAATTCGAAATATCATGTCATTCAACAATCGTAAATGATTGACGTTTGATTATTGTCGTATGCCTAAAAATAAAAATGAATTATATTGCTCATTTTTATCATTCAACTGTATCAGACATCTAACACCAAATCTTGGAGTTCACTAATTTAGTGTCACATATGGATTATTAATTAATATTTAGGTACTATTTATTATCAGAGAAATGGTTAGAATCTCAGTCTCGAGCTTAGTTTTTAATCTCTTCTGGCAGCATAAATAAATTTTCTTCACACAAGACTTTATCAAATCTTTCTTGTCTATCGTCTCGAAAGAAAAAATATAGTTATTCGCCACATTTCATAATGTATCTTAAGCAGCTAATAAATGTTCCTAGTCCTATTGCAACCTGTAACTAGTTGGTCATCGACAATGACTTCGTCAAAGTATGCATGCCTTTTTTTCTTTCTTACAAAATTTTATTGAATCTGTGCAGTTTAAAGTAAAAAATATAAATAATATGGCATATTTCGTTGCTTCTATTTGTCGTTTTCAACAATGTATGTCCTTCAAAAATGTGTTGATGCATATCAAAAGGTAACATGATTGAGAATCATGCATTGAAGTGAATTTTATTCTTTATAAAGAACGTAAGAGAAGAAATAGCATAGAATTCATTATGACACTTGCACAATAAAAATATAAAACAGCAAATTCAATCGCAACATAAGATTGCTTTTTTCTTCTTGTTTACTAAAGAAATATGACGCTGAAAAAACGTCAAATGACTGCCACATAATCAAAGAATACAGTTTTATACTCTTGTAGAATCGTGTAAAATGGAAATGCACTTTTTATTGATTTCTAGAAATTAGTATTTATTTTGATAGAAAAAAAACAAATGAAATGAAAGTATTAATCACTCTCTCTTTGCATTGCATTTTGAATCATTAATATTATCACAATATCCAGGAAGAGTGATACAAGCTTTTATAGTCTGATTCAAATTATATACACAAACATTATCTGTTGTACTCAGTTTGTAGCATGGAACACAATATTGATGGAGCATATAAGCTCGCTTGAAAAAAGCTATCGTAAACACAGTTGGTATATTAAAGGTATTTATCATAACAGTTGTTCCCATTGGCAATTGGATTGTTTCATAACTAATTGTATAGATCTTCTACCTCACCAATATCATAACAAGCAAGAACAATTCATAGAGTTGACCATCTATATTTAATCGAGTATTTACAGAAGTTAGGATAGCAAACTATACTTATTGTTTCTGTTTTTTTTTATGATTATTAATCATTATTTATGTGTCATATTCTGAGTTTTTATAACATAACAATATTCAAAATCTAACTTTTTCTCCTCATCACAAAATAAAATCAATGTAACATATACACGAGCATTGTAAGCATGGCTGATCAAATATATTAAGCATAAATTACTCATGATCTAATGATGAACTAAAGGCATTTGTAAATCAGTCAGTCAACATTTTTCTTGAACTGGACAAATGTAAGTACATCTCTTTAATCTTATGAGCAGTTCTATGTATTAAATTCTTAGGCTTAATGAATAAATGTTTGATATATGCTGTGATACTAATGTCATCAGTAAACGCAATAGTTACACTTTAGCTGATCTCTAAAATAGAATAACTTTATATTGTTGCATACAAAAATAATTAAACTACATTATTTATGCTAATATTCATTTGTATACACAATTTCGAATGTCATATTCTAATCAAGAATAATCAATATATGAAATAATCTAGAGTTAATTTTAAAAACTTCAATGAACAAAAAAAAATAATACAAGAATATATCACAGAACTTCTCGATGAATTTCGTTGATTGCCACTTGAAAATGCGATTTTCGTTGATACCAATAATCAGCAAGATTAAATTTTTCTTGAAAATTCTCGTTTTCTACATCAAGATGTACAATAATACAGTTTAATCGAAGTCGTAAGAAGGTTAAACAAGGTAATTTATCTACAATCAATGTTTGCCATGTTGTTGGTTCAAACATGATTTTCATTTCTTTACGTGCTTCTAATTTAAGAATCAAATATTTTAAATAAGGACATATAGTTAGAAGATATTCAATTTGTTTCAATGACCATTCATCATGAAGATTTAAAGTGAGATGATTCAATTTGGAATGATTTATAGCATATGGAAAAATATCTTTACGTGTAGCAGCAAGACATGCTTTAAATCGACGAAGATTAGGACAATGACTTATAAATATTAACATTTGACGAAGTGATATATATTCAAGAATAGCATGTTTTAAAACTGAAAAATCAAATGAGAGTTTTTCCATATTCCAATAGTGTATATGATATGGTAAATGCAAATAACGAAGACAATTCCCATTGATAGAATTCATAATAATGAACCAAACTTGTTCATATAAATCTATTGGATAATAATGCCAAATAAAACGTTGAATAATGATCGATTCAAGCTGTCCTATAGGTAATATTTCGAAAAATGAACGTAATGTAAGAAGATTCATTTTTTTGAATATAATACATCGAAGATATGTCAAATTTAAATGAGAATATTTTATTTGAAATGAATGTAAATCTAGACCAGTTAATATAAGTGATCGACATTTAAATAAATAATTTTCAAGGTCATGATGATTAATTATATTCGATAGATTAATGCATGCAGGATAATCTTGAATCACATTATCAAGACGTTTTTTTAGACCGAAAAAAGCCTTAAATAATTCGGTAAATGAAAGATAGTTAAATATTTTTAGTAACAAATCAATACTTAAATCATCAAAACACGTCATTACTATCGAATGGCTCGAAACATAGTAGAATAGACAAAACAAAAATATGTTTATTATCAATACATCCCACAAGAATAATAGTAAGAACGAGCAATAATATAAATCTAGCAATAAAAGTAATAGTTAACATACTACACGTGATTTGTTCTTTTGATACACTATCAAATACATTGTAATACATCACAACATTCATGTTATTTTATAATTTGTTTTTTCTCAGTGCATTTTTTTAAATGAAATAAAAATAATAGAGTATAACTACAATAGATCATTCAACTTGAAATGTGAATAAACCTATCAAAAGAGAACTATGAATGTATAGGAAAAGTTTTTGAATTACAAATCGAGACCTTCTCATATGAAATAACATTACGAAATGTTACGAAGTATCATAGTATTTACTGATACCTTTTAAATATAAAAATATTGAACGAACCAATTTTGAGCAAAAATGTCGATAGCAGATATATAAGTTTACGTCTAATTATTATGTTTAAAGCGAGATTTTGTTTAAATTAATTAGATGTATGACGATTGATTGAATTATAGTAGATTGATTTATATTTTTGAGAAAATTTTGATCAAATAAAATGAAACGTACCATTTGAATATTTATTCCATCTTTAATTCCACACCTTTTTTTCGTAGATATGATGATTCTGTGTCAACTAAAAACCACTGTTCTATTTATATTCATCAGCATAGTGAGACTTAAGTGAGACTATCTATTTTCAGTTCCTGTCACGATTTGAGCTACTCAGATGGATATTAGTAGTCGTAGTGATTTGCTGGGTGAAATAGATTACCTATGGTTTTGTAACATATTGAACTCTCACCGATCATAAATCTAGCTGAAGGGGACGATCTAAAGAACTAATATCCTTTCCTACTTGTTAAATGCGTTTGCCAAATCTTTCTCTGACAAACTTGAGCGAGTCTGAAGAAAATTTTCGTATGACTCTTGCATAGAAAAAAACTTATACTATTTTTTATGCAAATAGTTTTTCTTGTAAATTATTCTGCAGGGTATACAAAAAAGTAGTGAGAACTGTGTTATCAGTAATATATTTGAATATCGTCTCCGTTTGTCTTATTAATTTTTAGCTTTTTTAACTCTACATCTCAGCGGATGAATACGCAATTTATTTGCAAATTATGAATCTCTTAAATCAGAAGAAGTTGTTCATAATCGATGCGAAATGGACGATATTACCAGCAATTCAAACAGCGTATCAACATATTTTTGCAGGTTTCTTTATCAAACATCTAACAATGGAGTCCGAAAGAGATCATATTTCTCTTTGTTATTATACAGGTGTTGCTAATGATGATGGATAACTTGGTTTTAGCGATATTTGTGTTTACAATGTATCAGTCTCGGTTGTTGTTTCATTGTTTCCATCTACTAAAACAAAAATATAGTTGGCATTCGGATTTATTGATAGTATTATAATTGATCAGCTTGATATGTATTATCTCGAACAATTTTGGAAAGCCAGTGATATGTCTTATTTGCCTGTTCTTGTAGTTTGTGTCTCGACAGATGTTCTTCTTCTTGATTTTACTATGACAAACTCTGGTGAATGTGCTGATCTCGAACAAATAATCGATTGCGTAAAATTCATATTTGTCTCATGTTGACTTGTATCTATCTGTTTTTAATATTTATTAATATTTTAAACAAAATTCTTTTTTAAAAATAATTTTTTCTGAATAATTGAAATTTAATATCACCTCATTTTGACGAATAAACTTTAAATATGATATGAATGATTTACATAATATCTCTAAATGTTTAATATTATCCATCAAAATGCAAAAAATATGTAAAATTCATTCAGTGAGAATAATGTATTTCTTGACCTTATATTAATTCCAATCTTGACTAATGACATAATTGAGAAAACATTCAGAACAAGGCGAAACCTATAAGACTTTTCGTGTATCATAAAATATAAAAGATGTGAACTTTCTGTTCTTCTGTTTTGTCCTACGAAATTTTTTGATATGTAACGCAAGCCACATCTTTTATATTAAAAACTAAAATTGGAAATTAGAAATATTTCATTTGATAATCTTCAAATTATAAAACAGTGAAATCTCTAATAATAATTACACTGGCTTGTTTTATATGGAATTTGTTAGAAAGCTCGAATGAGAAGTGGAGGCATTGTTTCGTCTGTTGTTACACAGCTCGTGACCCAAAATACGATATAAAAACCATCTCCAAATATAAAGAGCACAATATTTGCTTATAGGCAGTACTGTGTTTTGAAGTCTATTAGACGTTAAAACATTTTTAATAAAATTATATTGTAAAGAATAAAGGTCATTGACTTGACGGCTTATCAGCGATTGAGAAAGTTGTTTTTCCTGCCAGGCATACATACTTTTGACATACTTTAATAAAACCTATTTTTTCTACTAGATACGAACCCCGCTTGTTACCGACAAAAAAAATCTGATACGAACGAGTTAAATATTAAATTTAGTTCTACGAAATTTGTATAGATTAAAAATCCACTGAAATTAACGAAGCTTTATGGTATTTCTATAAATAGTTTCTTTAGATATGTATCTTTTATCAAGTGGTAAGTATTAATCTAAAAATAATTAATCATAATAAGTCTTATGACCTGTCATAGAGAATCAGTAGCTAATTGCATCCGTATAGGATGAAATTTCTTATGTTAACTATTTTCTAATAATACGTTAAGAAAATGCGTAGATTATTATGAAATACATATTTTTGAGAAAAAAAAAAGAAGGAATGTTGAACATGATTTAAGCAATATACATATCAATAAGAGAAAAAAATAAAATAATTAAGAAAATTTTAAAGAAAAAATTCTTTATTAAAAAGTGCATATAGGAATGGATTGAGACATGAATTAAAATACGATAAAGCATGTGCAATAACCCTTATTCCATCAAGTAATGAAGCATGATTATCATAAAATTTTTCTAACATTTGTTGACAATTGAGTAATTCAAGTGTATGAATTGGAAGCCAACAAATTGCAAATGCACATGTTAAAGAAAATAATGTTCGTGTTACTCGACGACGTTTAGATTGTATGGATGAACGTTTTAAAAGGCTACTCTATTTTATATTAAAATAAAATTATATATGATCTATAAACTATTTGTTTTTTTTTTTTGTTATTAAAACTTACTGAATATCGAGTAACTGTTTTTGAACTTTTTCGCATATGAAAAAATAATCTTGTATAACAAAGTGCGATAATCACAAGTGGTAATACATAATATGCACAAAATGTAACAAAACATGATGCAAATAATGGATGATGATTTGATACTGAACAATCATTTATTGAATTTTTTTCATCATTTGATGATGAAAGTGAAGTATAAGGAAAAACAAAAGCAATTGATACTATAGTATATTATAGAATAAATTTTAAAAAGAAAGAAAATATTTTAAATTTATTATCTTACCAGCCCATATAAGAATACAAATAATACAAGCATTTAATGGCGTTCGCCAACGTGGACGTGGATGAGAATTAGTTACATATAAATATCGATCAATACTCATGGCTGCTAATGTATAGCATGTTGCTTGAAGAAGAACCTTTAAAAATTTTATTAAAATTTTACATTATGGAAACTTTCATATTCATATTCCAATAAAATAATGTAGATATTGAAATAAGACAAAAAAATCTCATATCCGTCCTTTCTATATAGGAATTCTATTAGGTATCGGAAATACTGCTCTTTTTTTTACGATGTCATGAGTTCTATTCTTGTAAATAATCATTAAGTACATTGAAAACATTATGAATCTTTTGTAGAAAAAAAAATTATAAAAAATCCGGATACAATTTTTTTTATTTTATCAATACGGCTGAATTTTCGTGATATAGTCAAACAATAAAAATAATATATTAGATATTTTTCAAAATAAATTTTAAAAAATATCGTTTTTTCTTTAGTTATAAATCAAAAATTGATAATTAAACTATAAATGGGATTGCTCAATTTGACCGGATACTCCATTAGTATTTTTTGTACTCTAAGGATAAAACATGTCGTTGTTCAGGTTATATAAGAGAGGATCATCGATAATCCTATATTGGCCTGAACAACCCCATGTTTTATCCTCATTCTTTTACGGTTGGATGTGCCCTGAAGATGACATTTTCCCGTAGGGGGGGTACGGACTTTTGCGTATATCTAGTCGTAAAGGGTTATAATAATAGAGAAAATTTACTAGTTCATGCGAAAAGCTGATGCCTGTTCTCTACTATTATAAGGATAAAATATAGTGTTGTTTGGGTCAATCTAGGACCATCGATGATTCTCTCTTATATATGACCCGAATAACGACATGTTTTATCCTTACAATACAAAAAATCTTAATGGAGTATCCGATCACACTAGGCAACCCCCAAATATAATGATGTTATTTTTAAATACATAACTTACATGAGCAAGATAAACATGAACACGACAACTAACAATACCACTAAGAATCCATGTATTTGTTAAACCCAAATATGTTGTAAGTGGAACAGATATAAGTAAAAATAAAAGATCAGTTATAGCTAAATTAATTATATAACAATTAGTAACAAATCTATAATTTTGTTTTCGAAATGCAACGATAAGAACAATTAAATTACCTATTCAAAAAAAAAAAAAATATATATATATATAATATTTTAATTGAATTAAATAATTTACCAATAACTCCTAAAATACATATACATGCAAGACTAACTGCCATAAAAATTCTTGATAATAGATTAACACTAGGTTCATTATTATAAATTGTTTCATTTATTGCCATTTTTTTTGTAATCTAATTAAAATAAAATAAATATTTATGAATATATGAAAGATTAGATTCTATATTATTCATTTGAATATAAATTTAGAAAAATGCATTAAAAGAGAAAAGAAAAGAAAAAAAAAGAAATAGCATATTTTTAGTAAAGTATTTCATTGGTTAGAAAAATTTACTTGCGTTAATTGTATTAAAATATGTCATCTACACAAACTATTTTTAGAAAAAAAAAATAAACTAAAATATTAATTATAATTTCAAACTCGAGAAAAATAAAGATATTTTTGTAATTATATTATTATCTTCAATGTCATATCAAATAGAAAGCAATTACTTTGAAAGTTGTTTGTATAAACAAAATAAGAAAATAATATTATCCATATGTGAAGCAATATAAGATCAATGTTTTTCCGCATAATTATGTTCTTATTTAATAAGTTAACTAGATATTATGGGAAAAAAAATAAATAGATTTATTATTTTATCGTGCTCATTTATAAATGTTAAGTTTTTATTAATTAAAACTGTTACTAAGAAGTACTTACTTGTTTCTTTCTTTAGAATAATATGGCTTATATGAATGATAACCATTAGATGTCATGCATTATATATGACAAGCGATTATTTTTTTCTTCTTATTTTTTCTTTTCTTTATATATATATTGTGTAGGAAAAAATTTAGATGTTGAAATATATAATTTATCTAATGGCTATATTAATGCTAAAGTGATTCTTATTATAATTAACTTACTTAAATTATAATATAATAAAAAAAAAAAGTAGAAGATTTTTCGTATATGTAATCATGTAAAAATAAATTCTCTTTTTAATAAAAAAAATGCTAAAATACAAAATAAGAAGTTGTTCTGTTCGAACAGATGTTAAAAATCAAACAATTTCACACAGGATATCCTACTTCTATTTTATAAAATGTAGTTTTCTTCTCTTAATATAATTGTTAGAATTTATTAAACTATAAAAATTTCTCTATTATTTTATATAAAAGTAAATGTAATTTTGCCCAATATATATTAATAAATAATAATAAACATTTTTTTAATTAATAATTATAAATATAACAAAGTAACTTAAATAAATATTTTATTATCTTTAATAAAAACCATAAAAAGAATATTTTGAAAAATGACGTCATTATCATTCGTTACTTTTTAAATAATATATTAACCATATATAATAATATTTCTTCGTATATCTTTCGATATATATATATATATATTCATATTTTGCAACTAATCTATAGAACAGTTTCACGCATTTATCTTTAGATGTAATTTATATCATGTCAATTGATATAATTATTTTTGACATAATGATGTACCGTATATTATTGTTGAAAGTATTCCTAATATATCTCACATATACACAAAAAAATGCCAAGTTGTTTATATAAATAGCATAAATTATACAGTCTTTCATAAATGACATATAATAGGGCAAGTTCGATTTTACAACTAGTATGAACTCATGTCTTATCATTAATTATTCTATTGAAACATTATTTTAGAGTATATATATTATGTACTAATAAGACTTTCTAGACTTCAAAAAGAAATACAAACAGTTATCTATAATTTTATTTATTAATCTTTCTACTAATTATTTGCAATGATAAATAGCTGATAATAATAATAATATTTTGTGTTGAATGTCGCCAAAAGAAATATTTTTAATATTGTTAATTATTTCTTCATTGAAATTCTTTACAAAGCTAAATGTAATTTAATTCGAAAAAAGAGAGAAATAAATACTATATCCATTTGTTACATTCATCTACATACAATTCGATTAGAAAATATGAAATATCGTTATTATTACATACAGAAAAAGATCTTTATGAACAGATGAGAATCAAATTTTTAAATTAACTGTTAATAAAATAATATTAAACTTCAGATATATTCTCGAAATAACAACAACAAAAAAACCTGTTTGAAGAATTTCTGTTAGAATAAAATATAAAATAAGATTAAACTACTTACGTACGTAACAAATGAAAGGAAAATATTATGGTGTTTGTTACCGTTTGTGATAGAGAGAAAATTTTACTAAGGTGACGTTGACAATCTGTCGTCCTGTCTATCACCGTCTGTGATGGTCTATAGGTCCTGCTTATCACAATTTGCGTCGTTTCCATGGTAATATCTATCATAGTCTATTGATGAGAATGGTAAAAGATAGATGCAAATTTCTACTCTTATACAACTTGTCCCAAAAGTCATTATTACTGTAGAAATGCGTAGAACTTCTTTACTAGTCAAGGGGTAATTCAGTATTTTTTTTCCTATCTAAAAGAGAAAGGTCTTAAGATTTTATTCTTAAAGAGAAAGTCCATAAATACCCATGAAAGTGTCTCATTACTAGTTATCAAATAACATTTAAGTATATTTTTAATAACAAAGAGCAATATATTATGTTTTGTCCTCTAATTATTTCAAGTTTTATTATTATTAGAAACTTTAAATCAATAGTCTCTTCTATATGCATTATTAATACTCATTCTGATATTTTAACTAGAAAAATATTTTCAGAAATTGTTAAAAGAATGAACATAAAAGCATTTGCAAAAGTTCTAAAGTTTAAAATAATAACAATAGTAAAAATAAAGATGATCAGAAGACAAACACTATATATATAGCTCTTTACTATTAAAAACGTACTAGATTTTTTGTTACAATGAGTAACAATACACTTTCAAGAGTATTTATAAACTTTGTTTTTAAGGATAAAAGCTTATACTACTTTCCTCTCCTAAACAAAAAAAAACCTAATGGATTACGCTTGATTTGTAAAGAAATTTTACGCATTTATTAATTGATCACGACCACTGACGCAGTCTGTGTACTGAAACATTTCTTTTATACCGTGTTTCATAAAATGAAAATGCATTTTATTTCTACGTTCTTTAAAAAACAAGATTGATGATGAAGTTTTCCCAATGCTACCTTATAGTACTTTTAAAATATTCACAACGATTCAATCCATTAAACACATCTCTTTTTTCCTTAATTCAGATTGTTAAAGTCTAAGATTAATGTTTCATATATATACATATCAACGTCCAATCTAAGATTCGCCTAGAAAATTATTCAATCAATGTCAGATAAAATAGATCCTAATATGAATGCTAATATATATTCATATAAAATTGCTTATCATATATGATACAAAAAAGTTTAATCATATTATTATTTTCTCATTGAATTTTTGTGATATGTAGATTGAATTTAATCCATTTGGTTACATAACTATTTCTTATAGAACGGATAGAAGACTATCTAGAAAAGATTTGTGTACTTTTCTTACGAAACGATATATTATAATAGTCATAAGTCACATCCGTACGCTTGTTTAAGATTTCTTTTATCATAATTTGGCTTTTGCTTGTCTCTCAAAAATGCCGTGTCAATTACAGCCTGTGGCATAGGAAATTATATCGATCTATATATAGTATCTATTTACAGTAGAGTGCAAAAAATATTGCTGCCGCATACATATACTTTCTCGAGTTCGAATTTTTAAGTGTAGAAATAAATTGCACCGAAACTATCTTTGATAACCACGGTGATGCTCTAGAATTCAGCGTGATTGAGACCCATCTGTGCTATCTATTTATCGAGTAATCATCCTACAGTACCTAGATTAAGACTAGCGCTAAGTCACAGAAATCGTATTGTAAGCAAAAGTCTTTGTCTATAGTATATACTGATATGCTAATGAGCTCTGACAAGAATTATTCATAAATGTAAATAGATGATCACAGCCTGTAGCTCTCTTTATGCAAATAGCCTTTCCATAGGATTTTCGCACTTTCTCAATAATAGTTCGTATAATTAACTTGAAATTTTTAGCTTCAACAGATGTCAGCTAAGAGATGGAATCTGTCCCATCCAAAAAGTTCTTAAAATACACCATCGAGTGTAAATATAGGCCACAATTCTAGGAGATGACGTTTGAGTTTATCTCCTCTCCGGAGCATTCTTTCAAGTTGAAACTGCGGCTAGAAAAGTTTGATGCAAACTAAAGCACATAGACGTTCCTTCTTTTTTCTAAATAATATATATAAATAACATTAGTTTAAGTTACTTCAGACTTTCCAGATCTCTGTTTATTGATGGTTTTAATAATAATAGTTTTTTAAACTAATATATAAATGCCAACAGCACAGTTTTCAGTATGTTAAACATCATATTGACGTTTCTATATCAATTTAAAATTTCTCTTATTAAAATTATCAAAGAGAATTCTTCCACGTCTGATAAAGGAAAAATTTTCTCAGAAAATATTTAATTAAATTTAAAAGTTTTATTATTGTAAAGTACTGAATCATTCTATAGATTATTAATGCTACTCATATAACTTATATCCAATAATCTTTTATTTCATAGAAAATTTATTGTTTAAACCTTTAAATCGCGTCTCTTGGGACCTTCTATCACAATGTGAGTTAGATTCAAATATTTGTTTCTGTTATAAACAGTATGCAAAGTTGCAATATTTATTGTGATCTATTTTTTGACTTAAGCTGTCATTTATAATTAAAGCCTCGTTTCTTTCGAGCATTTGAATTTGTCATTACTGTTCTTCACTTAAAGATTACGATTTTTAAAGCATAGACTACTGAATCTTAAAGTAATTGTTTAAAATTAGAGCATAGATTTTCTATTCTTTATAATAAATCTAATCAAAATATTAAAAAATTAAATAAAAGGTATATCTAGTATAATTCTTACTATATAATAAATAGATCAATTGTATTGTAATCAAATGATGTTGATGAAATAATTTATTGACTAAATGCTAAATCTTTCAAGAAAATACTTTTCAATTGATTTTTTCATTATGGTCTGGTATATTTGAATCAAAACTATGTCACTAGTCGTCTTTATATTATTATTAGTAATTGCTTGAAAAATAATTGTCAAAAAAAAACATTCTTTTTTACTTGTCATACAAAGATCAGGTACCATTCAACCAATCATGCTCTGTATGACATATGATAAAATCAAAAGATAATATTTTTTTCAAAGATAAAAAGAAAAAATTATGAAAAATAATCCATCATTGTATTAATACAAAATATTTTTTTTTGTTAAAAAAAAAATCTTTATGCAATCATAGTGAAACGAACTTTTTTTAAAAATTAATATTGATTTAAAAACATCTATATTATTTTTTCAATATTCAATTTTAATTAATTATTTACAAAAATAATTTTTTTATTATCTATAAAGTCAATGTTTTTTATCAATTTGACTCGATTACTCAAGCAAACGGATGTAGAAAAAAAAAAGAACAGCATATATTCTTGTTTTTCTTCGTTCATATGTTTGCATGAATACTCACTTGATTCTATTCTTTTTTTTTTCTTCTTCTTATAGACGTTAGAAAATACTTGAGATAAGAAATAGAAAATAATATATATTTTACTATTCTTAAGTTTATCCGTCTTATTTTTTTCCTAAGGTAAAGAAATTCGTGATATGGTGTAGACGTATGTCTGTGTGTTCTTTCTTTTTTTTTTATGTTTCAATGAACAGTAGTATAATTGAATTTGTATATGTCTAAGCTTGTCTTAACACGTTGAACAAAACATTGAATGATGATAATCGTATGTGTATATAAAGACGGAAGCTTTGATTTACCGCATAGATCGGAAGAAGAAGAAGAAGAAGAAAAAGAAAAAGAATGAACTTTCGACAAAGCAACATAAAGAGTTTTTTCACCAACAAACGAGCCAGAAAAAGAAGAAAAAAAAAAAAAAAAGAAAAACTGCTAACGAGACGCAAAGACGAGGAATGTCATCATCAACATTTTCTCCTTTCACAACACACTTGTTTCCTTCTCTCTTTTCTCCCGACAAATAGAGCGATAGTGGTGGGTGACATTTCGGTTGGATCGAGAATACAACATGCACACACATCTCATCATCTGTTCGGATGAAACGTGTGTATATACACACATATACGCATACATTTATCATGATAATCGATATATATATATATGTATATACATACATCAGTTATATTCCTTCTTTGTGAGTTAATTCAACCAAATCTACTCTTATTTTTTTTTTTTAATAAAATTATCTCAATAAAGATTTTTTGTTCATTTTCTTCGAGCCAATATTCTAGATAAAATAGATTTTCTTGATAAGAAAAATAATTAAGTTTTGATGTCTAGAAAAATTCTCTGATAGAATCACATTGATTAAATTAATTAAATCTTTTATATACATGTATTTCTCTCTCTCATTTTATTTTCTTAAAGATTGTATTAAGTCATGAATACAATTGATTGTTCGACAATAAACAACGAAACACTTACTCGTCTTGTTATTATTAATCATATGGTAGCAACAACTGGATGTACACATGAACAAGCAAAACAATTATTAATTTCAACTGAATGGAGACTTGAAGTTATATTGAATATTTTTCTTCTATTTAAATAAAAAAAAAGGAATATCTCTTTTTTTTTAGGCAGCAATTAATTTATTCTTTGATGAAAGAACAATGCCAATTCCATGTTGTAAACTTACTGAAGTAAATCATTTATATAATATTATTTTATTTTTATTTTATATTTAATTAAGTTTATGACACCTGCAAATACTCCGGCTACACCACCAAATTTTCCTGAAACTCTTCTTTCATTTAATAAATTATCAACATCAGGAGGAACACCATCATCATCATCAACAACAACAACAAATGATAATCAAATATCTTCAACAACAAATCATTCATTATCATCATCACCAATGAATATGACAATGATGATGGATGGAACTGTTTAAATTAATAATTAAATCATTTATTATGCTTTTCTTTTATTTCAATGTTTTATTTTAATAAGAAATATTTCAATCTAGACAATAAATCTTGGGATAGTACGGGCGTTTTATTTTGTAACGTTTTTGTATCTTCTCACATCTCAATGTAAGTCCTATAAACTATATGAAAGAAAAAAAAGAAGAAAAAAGAAAAGCACATTAAAGATAGTTTATGCTTTTAAATCGTCAATATATGGCATTGTTTTAAGATTTCCAACAGCGGCTATTGTTGGTTTTCCACTTAACATTTTCTTTGCTAATTGATTTATTGAATCATTTGAATAATCACCTTGTTCTAATTGTCCAATAATTGATTGAACATCTGTTATTCGATCACTAATATCTGGTTGAGTTAACATTTTTGAAAATACATCAGATGATTGTTCAGCTGTCATTTGAAGATTTACTTGAAGTTTTTTTCTAGAAAATATAAATAATAACAATTATTAAGTCGGTTTATTTTTTATATATAAATTTACTTAGCAACATTTAATTCTTCTTTACTAATACCATTTTTTAAAACTTTACTAAATTCATTCCAAACTGCTTTAACAACTTTATTTGCATCATTTTTATCGCACATAATATGGACACCAAATAAACCTGATTCAGCATAATGAAGATTAAAAGATGAAACCTTTAAATGAAAAAAAATTATTATTTTATATTATTTACAGAAAAAAAAACTAACTAAACAAGATGCATCAGCAACTGATTGGGCAGCACGTTGAAGTCGATTTGATCCTGCTGACCATTTTATATTTGGACCTTTTCCCATAACTTCATTTAATAATGAACTTGTTAAAATACCTTTTTCATCTTTTGAACTAAAAATAATTTTTAATTAATAAAAAATAAAAAAACAAATTAGATATTAATATACCTAACGCCTTCACATGCTAATGCAATATGAACTAAATTTGATTGAGTATCACATCGTAATTCTCCTATTTCAATTATCTAATTATATTAATAAGATAAGAATAACTAAATCAAACCTCCTTTATATTTTGATGGTTCAGGTTCGGAATCAATTAATTTAAGATTACCAAAACCAGGTGTATAAACACAATCAAGTGGTGAAAAACGAAATTTATCCGCTAATTGAACAAGTGTTTGATGATTACAACCAGTTCCAACTAAAGATATACGATTTGGTGTATAATAATGTGAATGGTATGTATACATCTATTTAAAAAAAAATTATTATTAATTAAAAATATTTTTATTTTTATTTACTTGTCTATGTGACAATTTTTTCAACATATCAGCACTAACTGATAATGCTCGACTTAAACCACCTTTGAATGCTGCTTCATGAAGTAAATCATTTAATTCTAAGAAATAAAAAATTTTTATATATTTAATTTAAAAAAAAATCTAGATCATATACGTAATTCTGGTGCATCTAAATATAGTTTATGATCAATTTCTAATCGTTCTCGTTCATCATATATTTCATGTGCTTTAAACATTGGATAACAAACAATCGGAACCAAAAATTGAGCTCCGTGTGTTCTTAATTTTTAAAAATAAATAAATAAAGATAAGAATGATAATTAAATATCATTTTAAATAAAAATTTAAATACATACAATTCACTTCGAAGACCTTCAATTGAATAAATCATTTGTTCCCGTGTTTGTATACATCTAATTTATTAATAAAGAAAAAGAAATTTTTTTTTGTATAATAAATTTTTATTTACTTAAAATTGGCACCAAGACGTTCCAAATTTTTTGTTAAACCAAGTCGACTGACATATTTCGTGCTCTAAATAATATTCATATTCAATAAAATATATCACTATCTTTAATAAAATGGAGATATCATTATAAATCAAATAAAATGAGTAATTCTCATTCAAAAAAAAAATATGTATATATAAAATTACCAAATTTGAAAAAACTCGAAGAAGTGTTGTAACACCACGACTTTCATATGGTTCATATTTGGCACCAGCTTCTACAACAGCTGCAACACGAAATATTGGTGAATTATTTTCCATTGAAGCCACAACTAATCCATTTGATAATTTTGTTACCTATATAAACATACATGAATATTATTTTTTCAAAAAACAAAAAAATTTTATTCTACATTAATGCTCTCTTTTGGTAATTTAACCCGTTGTGGAATTCCAAATTGACCTGATTTTGTTTGAGGAACATTTCTTTGATGTCCAGCTGAAGCAACCGCCGCTGATGATGATGCACGGCGCTTAAATTAAAACAAAAAATTCTATTTTTACAAAAAAAATACACATATTAAATTAATCTAACCAGAGCATTAAAACTATATTTGCAAGTTGCCATCGATATAAATAATAAAAAAACGGATAAATAAACCAAGAATATATGAAAACCATAAAGAATGTATATTGTCCTCGCTAGAAAATAAAAATATTTTCTATTGGTTAATTAAATAAAACCAATGATTATTTTAGTTAAATATATTCTTTAAAATGTCTTTCAAACATTGTTTCTCATTTCGCTTTGTTCAAATTTTATTTAATAATGAACATCATTTGAGATATTTATCATCTTATAGAAAAAAAATTTCAATGAGTAATCAAAAAAAAACCAATCAACCAACTATTGCGTAATATTTAAATATTTAATTTCTTTTTATTAAATTTAAATATTTTCTAGTTCATTCTTTACTAAAAAAGATTCATCAACAACTCTTACACCAAAAAAAGAAATTGAACAATCTGTAATTAGTGTAAAAAATAAAGAATTAATACAATCACCATCATCAGATTCCGATGATAAATCGTTATTATTTGTTCCTACAAAACGATCAAAAAAACGTGTATTAAGTTTTGATGAAAGTGATCAAGATCAAAAAAGTAATTCATCAACAGAAAATATTAAAGAAACACCAACTAAAATTGTTAAACAAATGAAAATTATTGATACAAAAGTTGAAATTAAAGATGATGATAATAATATAACAATTACAAAAATTGAACAAACAACAACTACTCCAATTGAACAAAAAAAGTAATTCAATCATTTTTGAATAAAAATTTTTTTTTTTAGAAAAATCTTTATTTTAGTATTATTGATCCTCAATCATATAATCCTGGTAAAACAAATTATGATCCAATTAATGACGCATGTTGGAAACTTGGTGAAAAGTAATTACAATAAATTTATTTTATTTCATTCACTATCGTACTATAAAATCCTATACTACAGTACGATCTTACAGTATAATTTGATTTAAGATTCTTAATACCATGATTTTGCACGATTTCATTTATCTCATAAGATTTTATGTTTGCGTTTTTGACCTAGGTACTGAGAATCATTCATTAATTTTATAGACTTAGATATATTCTTAAGAAAAAAAGTTCTGTCTTGCCATCCTTGCGGAATTAAAATGTGAATCACGATATGCCTATCGTCTCTAATTTTCTAAAAACTTATCTTTTATGTATATTTGAGTATAATTTCAAATTATTTCGTACTTTTAAGCATAGAACTTCAACAAGAAGATACTCCAGATATGTTTTAACTAAATCTGAGTTACACATGACCCTCTGATAGTATTCTGAAACCATCTGTCACTATCTCTAATGGTTAATTAATTAATCAAATGCGAATTAACTAATTTGTTAAGATATCGATCGTGGTCTATGGGAAGAGGCGGAAAGAACAGGTTCAAATGTCTACTCCTATACACTTCAACGCTCTCGTTTAGTTCGTGTTTCACAAAAAATAGCATCATCAGAAAAAAAAAATTATCAAATCTGGTGTTACTCCAGTATCTTCTCGCGATAAAATGTAACACCATATCTCATGAATCTATAATTTCAAGATTATATTATAATATTCATGTTTTATTTTTTGATATATATTATATATATTTTAGTGTTCCATACAGTGCATTATCATCAACATTATTATTAATTGAAGAAACATCAGCTCGTTTAGAAATAATTCGTATATTATCAAATTTTTTTCGTTCAGTTCGTAGTTTATCACCAAATGATTTAGTTCATTGTGTTTATTTATGTGTTAATAAAGTTGCACCAGAATATGATGGAATTGAATTAGGTATTGGTGAAACAATTATTATTAAAGCTATTGCTGATAGTACAGGACGTACTGTTGAACAATTAAAATTAGATTATAAATCTAAAGGAGATTTAGGTCTTGTTGCTGAAGTAAGTTTTTATATGTTAAAAAAAAAACAAAATTTATAATAATCTTAATTATTCTTAGGCATCTCGTTCAACACAACGTACTATGTTTAAACCAAAACCTTTAACTGTTTCACATGTTTATAAAAAATTAAAAGAAATTGCACAATTAACAGGAAATAAAGTAATTTTATATAATTAATTTGAATAAAAATAAATAATTTTTGTTTTAAAAAGAGTCAACAACGTAAAGGCGATATAATAAAAAGTCTATTAGTTTCATGTCAATCTCATGAAACACGTTATCTTGTTCGATCTTTAATTGGTAAACTTCGTATTGGTTTAGCTGAACAATCAATGCTTGTTGCATTAGCACATGCTTGTATTCGTAATCAATATTCAAATTTAAAAGAAGCAGCATTAAAAGAACGTCTTGATAATGATACACTTGCTGTAAAAGATGCTTTTTGTCAATGTCCATCATATGATATACTTGTTGATACACTTGTTAATAAAGGTGGAATTGATAAATTAAAAGATTTATGTAAAGCAACACCTGGAATACCAATGAAACCAATGTTAGCACATCCATCAAAAGGTATTGATGAAGTATTAAAACGTTGTGGACAAAGTGAATTTGCTTGTGAATATAAATATGATGGAGAACGTGCACAAGTAAAATTAAAATTAAAATAAAAAAATTTTATTATATTTTTTTTTTCATTTAGATTCATTTGACTGATGATGGAAAAATTTATATTTATTCAAGAAATTCAGAAAATAATACAACTAAATATCCAGATATTATTGAACGAATTCATAATGCATTTCAACCACATGTTAAATCATTAATTTTAGATGGAGAATGTGTAGCTTATGATATTGAACAAAAAAAATTATTACCTTTTCAAACATTATCAACTAGAAAACGAAAAGTATTTTTTTTTCAATTCTATTATATTCTATACAAAATTGTTTGTAAAGACCATTAAAATTGTTTTGTTTTTGTTATCGTAGCTGCACTAAATTGAATACACATAATGAGAGGGCTGGCAACGGATCTAACTTTTGGAATCTTTCCAATAGTTTCGGACCTATTTCTTCCCTCATCATCACTCGCTCTCACTCAAGATTAAGCGTAATACTTATTAGGAAATGACCATTTTCGTTACAGCTAAGTAAATCATTACTGACAATCGATAAACAATATGCATATGTATATATTCGAACTAGAATAGTGTTATAAATATATGAGTTCTAATGTTTTCTAACTACCAACTTTTAAAAAATGATTAGTTAAAATTTGATTTATTGAATGTTTTTATTTTTAGGATGCTGATATCAAAGACATAAAAGTCCAAGGTTTGTTTTATATAATAAATTTGATAAATAAAAAATGACTAATTAATTTTAGTTTGTATATTTGCATTTGATTTATTATATTTAAATGGTGAATCATTAGTTGAAAAACCATTTCGTGAACGTCGTCGTTTATTACATGAATCACTTCGATGTATACCTGGTGAACTTGTTTTTGCTGAATCACGTACAACATCAAATATTGATGAAATAAATATGTATTTGGAACAATCAGTTAAAGATGGTTGTGAAGGTCTTATGGTTAAAACATTAGATGATGATGCAACTTACGAAATTGCTAAAAGATCACATAAATGGCTTAAAGTATTTATTTTATAATTTAATAGAATAAAACGAAATATAAAATAATTTTATTATTTAGTTAAAAAAAGATTATCTTGATGGTGTTGGTGATACACTTGATCTTGTTGTTATTGGTGGTTATACAGGAACAGGTTAATTTGATTTTTTTTTGCTTTGCTATTGTCTCTTTAATGATAAGTTTTTCTAGGTAAACGAACTGGTGTTTATGGAGGTTATTTATTAGCCTGTTATGATAAAGATAATGAAGAATATCAATGTATTTGTAAAGTTAGTTTTTTTTTTTCGAAGAAATATGTTTTTAAATAAAACTGAATTGTAGTTAGGCACTGGATTTACTGATGAATTACTTGTTTCACTTGGTAAATCATTAGAACCACATATAATACCAAAACCACTTGCTTATTATCGTTACTCATCTTCATTAGCACCTGATGTTTGGTTTGATGCAGTTAAAGTTTGGGAAGTTAAATGTGCTGATTTATCTTTATCACCAAATCATCATGCAGCAATTGGTCTTGTATGATAGGAATTTTTAATTTTAATTTCAATTATTTATTTATCATTTTTTTTATATTTAGGTTGATGAAGGAAAAGGAATATCTCTTCGTTTTCCTCGATTTATAAAAGAAAGAGAAGATAAATCAGTTGAAGATGCAACAAGTGCTGAACAAGTTGCTGATCTTTATCGAAAACAAGAAAAAATTAAAAAAACTAGTGCAGATAATCAAGTTGATGATGATGATGATATGTATTAAAACTATTAAACATAGATTTTTTTTCATATATTTTTTTTTCTGTTCAATGTTAAATAATAAACACTTGAAATTTCATCATGTTATGAAATAACAAATAATTCCATTCCAAGAAAACATTATCTTAAGAAATTTATTTAATTTTTTTTATGATTTAATAGAAAAGTATATCTTGTTTTAGATTGTTTTATATTTGAAATTCTTTCCTTTGAAATTGTTCCATAATCTTATGCCGCCGCGGTGGCTCAGTCGGTAGAGCGTCAGTCTCATAATCTGAAGGTCGTGAGTTCGATCCTCACCCGGGGCATTTATTTTTTTTTTTGAAAAATTTACCTATTTAACAATAAAAACACAACAATTACTTTTTTATTCTTTTGATATGAAAAGAATGTTTTATTCATTGACTATGACCACGTATCACATTTGCATTATCGTTTTCTCTCTTATTTTAATCAATTCTATATGAATGATTTTATAACTGTCTATGTAGTATAAGTGTCTTGGTTATTCGCAGTCCATAGAAGACGTCATATCTTCGATATAAATTTTCTTTAGAGAGATATGTTTCTCGAATAATATCATTTTGTATTACGTACGTAACGTTGTGATTCATAAGATTAAACAGTACGTGTATTTATTAATTAACTTTTATTAATATTCAAAAAAAAATTAATAAAGTACATAGTACAGGAAAAAACGATCTCAGTAATTGTTAGAGTCTTTTAATGTATAGAGTAAAAAATACATAATGTAATGTTTCAATGTTTATAGCATTTGTATAAGATTAATCATAGATTATGGATTAGCAAGGGCAGTAATTTCGCTTTGTGATAATTCTCGATTATGAACATAGATTTCGTCAATGGAACCTTGATAAGCACCATTTGTATAGGTAGAACAGCCAAAACTATAACCAACGATTAAATATGCAAGCCAACTGCTAGTGGAATATGACCCACTCCCAGTTGTAATATACAAATTTCCATTTACATATAATGAATATCCAGTTGTCGAACTCAATGTAGATGAAATATGCGTCCATGTATTTTGTGCCACAAATGGACCAAACAATATTGGAAACGAACTAAAACCAATACTGTGCATATATATTTGTCCTGTTGATCCGCTGCTGCTACTTGAGTATATACCGAGAAAATTCGAACAAGACGAACCAAATGTAGCTGTGAATTGAACAAATGCACTAGTACTAACTGATGATGGATTTATCCACATAGAAATTGAAAATGGTTTGCTACTAGCAAGACCAAAAGGGACTTGATAAAAGCCATAAGCTTGAAAATAGGATGACGAGCCGAGAAAGCGCATTGCCTCATTGACACGTCCAACAACTGTCACTGTATTTATTGAGGCTCCATTTAGTCCATTAGGACCACTATCAACATTTGGATTTGGTAAATCAAATGAGTAATAGGCTATCAACGATGCACTACGTAAAATTTCTACTGAAGATTTTGCTCGTGTTGTTACCATTACATTATCGATACAGCCATGAAAAAAGTTCGTGGTAGAAGAAATTTGAGTTGAACCTATTTGAATACTTCCATTTTTTCCTTGATAAGGTTGTGCATTTGATTTGATAGCATCTTGTACTCCATCTAAATACAAAATTTGTTGTTGTGTTTCATAATTATAAACAAATGCAATATGATGCCAACCACTTGATAAAGACGTCGAACTAGATAAATCATTTAATGTAAAACCAACATATAAACGATTAGATCGAAGAATTAAATAAAAACATTGATTTGTACATGTTGAACATTGACATTGACCAAATATTCCACGATCACCCGTAGTTAACGAAGGATAAATCCAAGCTTCAATAGTGAAACTTGTATAACTTAAATTAAAGAATGGAGTAGAAACAAGAAATGATTGACTTGATGTAGAAATCACATTAAGTGTGCGACCATGTCCAACAAATGGTGTTTGTCCTGAAGCATTATTTGAAAAATACGTTGCACCATTTATTAATGTACCATTATAAACATTGTAGAGATCTGATACTGTATTGTCAAAGGACCATTCTGCAGAAACAACTGTTGGAGATATAGTAGTAGTTGTAGTTGTGCTTTTTGTTGTACTTATTACTTCTAGGAGGAAATTCATATTTTATCAACTATTGTTCAATCTAAAAGGCAAGTTGCTATTTTTTCAATTACTTTCTTTCATTACAACGCATCAGTCTACAATTTTTACCATTTGAAAGAGTAATTATTGGACTATCGTATCTGTATCACATACACCCGGGTGAAAAAATACTCTCCATAGAAGAATATGTTTTAAGGTTTCTTTTTACGAGTATTTTTATTAATATTCACAATAATCTCGACTCAAATTACATCAAAATGTAGCTTAAATCACACTTTTTTCATTATAAAATCATTACATTTTCGATCAACCCTCGATTTCTTGTACTAATTATCAATATTGCAACTATGAATAAATTGTTCGAACTAAAGACGTACCCAGAAAAAAATGAATACTTGAGTAGTGTCCAAAGATTTTTCAGTGGTGATATGGATGACGCTCTACATATTTTCTTTTGATAGTAAAACAAAGACTATCAGTAGAAGAGCAACATCGGATTTAGTCTATCTCTGGCTAGATCACTAGTTCGAATCTTTTCTTCCTTCTAGTCAAGAAAAATCATAGCGTAATTTATTTTTAACAATCTTACTGCCCTATTCTGTGAAATAAGTATTTCTATCAACTACTCAACAGGGGGTATTTTTTTGTTTAATCCGATTAATATATAATGATATACTCTAATACTTTAGAAAAGTCAATGATCACCCAAAATAAATATACCTGTTGATCTTGTAAGTAAAATACCTAATACAATTGGAATGGTAATAATAGCAGCAAGCACTAAAGCTGCTGAAACTCCTACTAAGATCTTCTTTTTTGTTGACCATCTACAATGAAAATAAACAATAGATTTAATTTATTTATACAATTATTAAAAAATATGACTTTGTTTTGGTCGGTATTTCATTCAGATTAGTTGTTGTTATTTCTCTTTGTAGTTGAGGAGATGATGAAGGTAAAGGCGAATTGGGAGTCTAATAAATAAATATAAATGAAAAGTTAATCTAAATATTATCATAGAGATACAATCTGTTCATCTCACTTTTGGATATCGGTGTGTATTTGTATGAACTTCATTGACATCATGTAGATGAGGAATATTGGATGTTTCCAATGTATGAATACGTTGTTGATGTTGAAATTTCTCTTTTATAGGTGCACTACGACTTATTCGTCTGTCTGCACGCTAAATAATAAATATATTCACAATATTATATAACTTATTCAAATAAAGTAAGATTATGAATGTTTTCTATCTATATGATTGAAAGATAAATTCAATTAACATGAAGAACATCTCCTATATGAATAGTCTTGATTATTCTTTTAGAATACACAAAAAAACCATTTCATTTTTGTGATATATCTATATCTATATATATAAAGAAGAATGTCTGTCTGTTCGTTATGCATTCGACCCCTGTACGACCTAACGTCACCAAATTTTCGATGGTGCATCCCAGGCCCGGAAGAAGGTCAAAGCTGGGTCACCCACCGAGGGTGTGAGGTGAGTGTATGCGTGAGTGAGGTTGAAATCTCACCCAGATAGTATGCTCTTAACTAACACTACCAAACTTTCCACAGTGCTTTTCTGAGTTCAGCGGTAGCTTTATAAAGTGCTGTTAATATTAATAGGAGAAGGATGGTCGTGTTTGGGTGAAATTTCACCCAAGTCCTATGGCAATAAAATTTGGATGAATTTTTCAGAAATTTAGCGAATTTGTTATGATTCTAAGATTAATCATTTTGTATGGATGGTTCTTTGGTCTAAATGTTAAAACCGAAGGTTTCTAATAGGTTATAAGAGAAAAAAAATGTATACAAGTGTTTCCTTGATTCACAACTATAGTGTATCCATTAGTTTCCTATGACTCACAGAAACAACATATTTGTTGTTTTTCTTGACCCACAACGATGGCGTATCTATATATTTAAAGAAGAACGTTTGTCTGCTCGCTATGCATTCAGTCCGTGTGATAGCTAGCGTCACAAAAGTTTCCACACTACTTCCTTAGCTTCTGAGGAAAATCATCTTGAGGTTGAAACCACCAAATGAAGTGCGTGGAGGAGACTGGGTGAAATTTCATTGCAATCAACACAGATCGAAAATCTGATGAGTCTGTTCGCTATGTACTTAGTCGTCATGCGAGATAGCGTCACGGAACTATCCGCATCAGTTCCTTTAGTGCGCTAATGACAGTCGGCAGCGTTGAGGAGTGAGAAAGGAAGGTGTGCGTGAAACTTCGTCCAAGTCGTAAGAGACTGTGATTTTATTCACTTTCTAATCAAACGACGCAGTTCAATGCATTTATGAGAGTGAGGGTGTCAGCTTGAGCCGGATGAGAAGAGTCTCACTGAAGTTGCCTTATGTACGGCGGGAAAAGTTCTGTGAAAGATACCCCACGCACGGTGCGAAATGCTCTGTAGGAGAGGTTCCACAGGCGATGAAAAAAGTCCTATGAAAGAGGTATCACGCACAGTGAGAAGAGTTCTATGGCAAATACTTAACGCATAGCAGGAACACTCCTGTTAAAGATGTCTGACGCATACCGGTAAAAGTCCTGTCATAAAGATTTCAGGTGTGACGGGAAAATTTCTGTTGCAGATGGCTCAGCCACAGCGGGGAGCAGTTCTGTAAAAGACGTGTTATGTACAGCAGAAAAAGTCGGGTGGAAGATGCAAAACTTTAACCATACTCTCTTCGCAGTGAGTACCTCCTCTAGTAAAAATCTAAAGTAACCTGTTTTTTCATAAATTCATAATTCGTTTGTTGTTGAATATCTGATGATAATTCATCTTCATTTAAATTTGGAGTTATAGATCGTCGTCTAATTAAACCAATTCGAACCGAATTTGCAGCTTTCTTCATTGATTTACTTTTAATATAGACGTAAGAATTTAGTTTTAAATTTAATATTTATTTGAAATATTTCTTTTCTATTATTCTCTCTTTTCTTTCTATATTAGTTTAATTGAAAACAAACAATATTAAAGAAAACTGTCATATTCAATTTCAATAAAGAAAAGATCAAATCAATATTACAATTTCTTTTTTTTATTTTTTTGCGATCGTCTGGATACTTTCAAAGATTAGAAAGAGGAATAATTGCGTTTGTTTTATTATGGTGTGATTGTAATTAAATCTATTCAACCATTACTAATTGTATGAAGAATTTCGTCTAGTTTTCTTTTGTTGTGTATTGTTTTGTTTTTCTTTTATTGAATGCATATTTTTATAATAAATATTAAATGAAAATATCGAAGAAGGTCATAATCTATTGTTCTTTCGGCGTACTATATGCACTGTATTTATTAGTGTCAGAGTATATAGGATTTTAATGTAGTTTTTCAAAAAGAAAATCATAAATATTTGAACGATAATTCATAGAGAACAATTTTTAGAAATATACATTATTACAAAATAACATAACGTTTTACTTTTAAATGATAATTTTCTAAGGACAATCAAATTTTAATAATCTATTAGAAATAACCATCAGTATTATTGTCGAAGTAAAATACTTTGAAATTAATAATTATTTTTAAATTACTTAATGCATGAAAAGTTTTTTTTCAGACAATAAAGCAATATTCTTGTATTTTCAAATAAAAATTATTGAAAAAGTATAAAAGAAATACATTATGACATATGTTTATGTATTTGTGTTATTAAGGGATACGTAGAGCATTCAAGAAGGAAAATCAAATCTTAAAATTTTCAAATCACAATGAACTTCATTGAATTCATGATAATGTATATATGATGATTATAATATTATCAAATACATTGAATTTATATTTTTGACTGAAGAAGTTCGATATAGTACAATAATATGTTCCTTAATATCATCATTATTATTTTTTTACTTTTGAACAACGAGTTAAAATAAAATTGATTAAAGAACTTTGATGACAAAGATAAATAAGAAGTATAATAAAGAATAAAATTTAAAATAGAAATAATTATAAATGAAAAAAAACATGTTTGAATAAAAAGCTCTTTAATTATCTCTATAATTTACGAAGAAAATAAACTTTTCTTTTCAAATACATTAGAAGAGAAAAATATCACATTCTTGAGAGAGTATTATTTTATAAGAGGAAACTAGATAATTGATGATATGTTTCAAAGGATAACATACTCTTTAATATCTTTTTTTGTTCTAAAAGATCTCATAAATTCTCCAAAGAGATTTTATTAAAATATTGAATATTATATTAATTTCCCTGTTAAAAACAACTAGTAGTTTTTGTTAATCAATAATGAAATATATAATGAAAAAATTTTTGTTACGGCCTACATGTATCGTAATATATGATAATTGTGATAGTGTAATCATCTTTCTTATTTTTTACATATTAATCTCAAAGAAATTATAGCAGAATTTCGTTTTTACCGATATTTTTGATGATTTCTATCATCTACTTTTATACTTATTTAATTGTGAATTTCAGAATTCTCTGTGACTCTTCATTCTGCGCATTTTATATTTTTTTTTGTGTGTAAAAGAGCATGATAGAGACTTTTTTAAATTAAACTTTGTTTTTATTATATAGACAGACATTTCAATAAACAGACTCTTATTTTTAGCGGATTCTGAGTCATTCACCTTGCTGTTCTTTTTCTGCACATAAAAAATAAGAACTTTTAAAAAAAAAGGTTGTCATGCTCTATGTTATTTTTCAAGTTAAAAGTGTCTTCTTTCGTTTTTGGCAATGTTGATATTAGCAATATCCTATGGATTTTTTTCTAGAAGAAAGGAAAATTAAACTATCTAAAACTTGACAGATAAAGAGTTCAGGTTCATAAGAATTGCTAAACCTGTACTCTTTCTCCAAAGGAACTGATCTCCTCAATTTCTCGTCTACGCACATAACTGACTGATATTATTGAAGTAAAAGTTCAAGATTTGTTTTATCCAATAAACCTGGATTTATTGAGTCACGTACAATATTAAATAAATATGTATTTGAAACAATCGATTAAAGATGATTGTGAAGATCTTATAGTTAAAACATTAGATGATGATATGACTTATAAAATTGAAAAAAAAGATCACATACATGAACTAAAGTATTTATTTAAATTCTTTATTTTTTTTTCTCTTCAAAAAATATTTCAGTTTCATTTTCTTCTTATTTTTCCTTTGATTCTTTGTTTTACCAGAGTATAATAATGAAAATCTTTCGTAAAATTATGTTTGAAAAAAAAAAACACTTGAAAAATGTTTGATGAAATAATAAAATAATGAATGAATTCTTTCAATTCTATGATTCCTTTTCTAATAAAATTCAATGATAAATTTTAAACTTCTATTTAATTTCTTCTTGAATTTGTCTGGTTATATTATTTATTATATTGTTGTTATTTATTAAAATCAGAAACTACAAAAGGAATTTGAAATTAATTAGTAGCAAATCAATATTATTAATTATTAAAATAAAATAAATATTTATGTATGTATAAAATATGTAATGACCAAAAATGTCGGCAAGGAGAATGCTATAGCGCGTGAATCACTCGAGGTGCACAATATCGATTTCCTTGATTTATACGTTATTTAATAGAGGACATCGAAATAGTAAAAAATCTAAAAGGATCTATAGACGTTCTATTTATTTTTCAATACATACCTCCGTATTTAATGACAAAAAACAAATTGTGAAACTTTATTTACAGTTAGGTCTAATAATTCTTAGAATATTCTGAAACTCTCAGCCAAAACCAATGGTTCTTTTTTTGAGTTATTGAATTTTCCAAAAATAGGCGTTTGCTGTAGATAGATCACAAAAACCAAGTTCAATTGAAAAAATCAATATTTCGAGAAAGGACTATTATTTTTGGCTGAAAGTTTCAGGATATTCTAAGGATAATTGATTCTTTCTAGGAGTAAAATATCTAATCAAAAATTCACAAGTTGATTTTGTCGTTAAATACCTAGATATAGACTGAAAAATCAATAAAATAGCTATAACTTTCCAAGGAAAGACTTTGAGCACAATTTTTTTATTTTTAGATTTGCAGTAGACCGTAGTTTGGAAATTGCTTCGGATCTGAGCACAGAATCAAGTGTCTCTGTTGATTTGACACGAAACAAAATATTTTTTGACTGTAAATAAACTGAAGGAATATAAAACAGGAACAATTTTTATACGTTTGCTTCTATTCTATATATTCCTTTCTTAAAACATCGGTTTAAACATTAATTTTTGTATCCATTTATTTAATTATTGCAATTTATGAATTCATATTCTTGTCTGGCCATCAACAACTAATGACAGTAAAGAAGTGTATTAGAGAAATAAAATATATATGAATTATTTGTTTCATTATGTCACATTTTCTCAATAACATTATAAGTAAAAAAAGAGAATATCAACTACGAATATGATGTATACTTGAGTAAATATGAATCAAATAATATTTAATTATCCATTAGTATATACTATCTGAATATTTCATGAAATTTGATTGATTATTTATTTTATAGTGCAAAATTATATATGCATATACTAGATATAAACATAAATTATATTTATTGTTTAAACCCAGTTGTTCTATAAAATTATGATAAAGAAATAAAAAATAATTTCTAAACTGAATTTATTATTTATTTGAGATTGGACAAGAAGACTTTGAAATATCTTTGATGTATATCTCAATGAATTCTGAGCGACGTTTAAAAACGCAAAGACAATCGAATTGGATTGGTAATTAGAATATCATTTATATTTATCGAAAATAGATTAATTTCTTGATTATTTTACGATTTTCATTATCATTAACAAGTAGAGAAATTTTAATAATATTGAAATTAAAGAATTAAGTTCTAAACATCTTTTATACAAGAGAGGAATATTTTATACACCTAGAAGATTAGTTATGCAGTTTAATGTATTTAAATCGTCTGATAGATGCTTATACTTTTTCTCTAATTCTCAACTTGTTTGTTTTTAAAACTTTATACTATCAATAAGACATTCTTACTAGTTTTTAATATAATATATGTCTTGTTTTCTTTTTTATTATTTTGTTTAGATGAACATGAATAGAATTGTGGGTATCGAAAAGAAAACATTTTTGTCTGATTTAGCAGAAAAATGCTGCACATGGAAGTTTTTGTTAAGTACAAGTTAGAAGGAATGTTGAAGTATATGAGATAAAAACTTATATCAACTGCCGTTTTTCTTCTTTACAGATATGACAGACATCTCAGTAACATTTCTTTCATTTCAGACTAAGATAGATACTTGTCTATCACCGTCTTTTCATACTTACTTTGATAGTATATAGTAATTCAACAACTGATACATATATTGCGTTGTTGAATACCTTTATACATAGTATAAGAAACTGCATCATATTTAATTTAACTTTATACAAGGTTTGCACTAACGACTTTTTTTTTGACAATATTATTTATTTACTGCAACAACAACAATAACACCAGTTTTTCTTGCTGTTCTGTTTTTCATTTATTTATTAGAGATCTACTTGTTGTTTTTTCTATGTAGATCTTCTTTCTTCAATATTAACTTCTGTAGCATTTCAATTATATTTAATCCATTCAGTGACAAGAAAATCAATGACTAAAATCATCTGGAATATTTTTATTTAGTTTGATATAAGTTGCAGCAGCATCAATTATTTTGTATAATTAAGTGTAGGATAATCAGCAATCTTTTCTGAACATCGTTGAAAAGGTCTTCGTTTGTTATTTAACTATGAGAAAAAAAAATGAGTATTACTGTTTCAATACTATTGTGTTCTCGATATATACGATTTATAATGTATTTAATACCTACTCAAACCTAAAAAGGTCAACGATGAGTGCGGTGAGTAATCTGGCCTTCAAAAAATTTTTCTTTTCTGTTTTGTTCGAATTTCGAATTCCTTGGATGTCATCGAATAACGAGTTCACTGAAGAATTGTCTCATCGCACGATTAGTTTCGACTCCTAGGACACTTTATCGGCCGCTCGACATCTATCGAAATTGCGACTACTCAAGGAGAAGAAACCCATAGATAAGGTACTTTCAATTACTGGATATGATTGCTATCAGTCAACGCTCAAGGGAAAAAGATGTACTTGATCAAAGCAAACTTACTGAAAAAATAGTTTTGATCGTTCAATTTAATTTTGACTGCTAAAAACTTCTTCAAAAATTCAATTTCCTAGTGGTTTTTCATTTTCATTCCAATTTAATCAGAGATTTTTTGTTTAATACATAACCTTACATAGTTCTATGATTTGATCAACATGCTTTATCAATTACGATCAGGATCATGAAAGAATATCTTCATATTCATGAAGAAAAGAAATTCATCATGTATTTTAGCTTTTGATGATCTAAGGCATTCTGAGCTCTTGATATTATTGTGATTTTTGATGACACGTTAGCAAAGAATCAGTTGATGGAAGAATTTTGAAAAAGTTATTATTTTCTATTATTAAATTTTTATATATGTTACAGGGGAAATTGAAATTCTAGGGGAATTTAAAATTGCCCTAGCAAAAAGTTAGGACAACTTAAAATTTTAATTTCCCCTGCAGGGCAATTTAAAATTCTTCTGACTTTTTTTTTGGGCAATTTTAAATTCCCCTAATATTTTGCTAGGACAAATTAAAATTTTAAGTTCCCCTGGATTTCAATTTCCCCTGTAACATATATTTTATGACGATATATAGATTTATCTTAGATTAAAACGTCATGTTTAGTTTATCGGATCTAATCAAGCTTCATAATAGTAAGTACATATGTTCAAATCTTCACTTGGGAAAAAAATCGATATATACTAACACTTCAAATACAATCAAGTGCAAAAAACAAAATTTCGAATGCTCGGAATATCGATCATTCAAATTTCTACGAATTTCAACCATGGAAATCTATTGAAATTCGTTAGAGATAGGCGCATCAAAAGAATCAAAGTTCTAGATTGAGCTCTCAGCTTGTCACTCTTAATAAATCCAGAAAAAAAAGCTTAATGCATCTTTATCCATCGAAAAAAGAGTGACTCTTTTTTCACGATTCATTTCGTTTTCAGTCAACCGTAACATCACCTCTTCATTCCTTTTCGTTTTTCGTTTATCGCTAATGAGTATTTATTTTTTTCTCCCACCTTGTTTTTCATAATAACACGTTTAACAGCAACAGAAGATAGGTAACCTTCTCAACGCCAATCAAAACAGTAAATGACGAAGGAGAGAAAAATATAGAAAGGAAGTAGACACTTTATAAAAGAACACATTTCGATTTTGCTTTTAGTAATTATTTTTCAACTATTTTACATTATCAATATCAACGAAGTAAGTAATGAGCCATAAGGAATCAAAAGTAACTAGCAGATTTGATGAACCAACAAGAGGAAACCAACCGGTTACTATCACAAAAGCTGCTGTTACAACTAAACAAGCAGCAGCCAATACCAATTCTTCACATGGACGAGTTGTCCAAAATTACTTATTAATCTGGGTTGATGCTAATATCCATGAATCAAACATGGATTCTCAAAATACGTTAGCAAACTTAAGAGCAGTTGTGAACGATGTCAACATTTTCACTACGTCGAAGCAATGTATTCAATTTCTCAATGATGTTGATAGAGAGAAAGCATTCGTCATTATATCGGGAACATTGGGTCAAGAATTAGTTCCCATTATTCATGACATGCCAAAAGTAGATGTCATTTACATCTTTTGTGGTTATAAAGCGATCTATGAACAATGGACAAAACAATGGAAAAAAGTTAAGGGAGTATATACATCGATCACACCTATTTGCAAAGCATTACAAATAGCTGTAAAACAATGTGATCAAGATTGCATTCCTGTGAGCATTGTCACAGGAAACATAGGGGGTTCTAGTCAAGATTTAAATCAATTGGAACCCAACTTTATGTACACCCAAATATTCAAGAATATTCTCCTTGAAATGGAACATAACCAAGAATCCATCAAGAATTTAGCCACTTACTGTCGTAATCTTTACAATGGTAATACGAGTGAATTAAATGTTATCAAACAATTCGAGGATGAATATAATGGAAAAAGAAGTATATGGTGGTATACACGAGAATGTTTCGCATATCAAATACTCAATCGTGCACTTCGGACATTAGAACCCGATACAATTATTCATATGGGCTTTTTCATTCGTGATCTGCACAAACGAATTAAAAAATTACATAAAAAGCAATTTAAGAATTACATAGGGAAGTCCTTTATTGTGTATCGAGGACAAGGCCTATCTGAAGAGGAATTTCAGAAATTTTGCAAAACACGAGGCGGACTTATGTCTTTTAACAACTTCTTATCCACCAGTACAAGCCGAGAAATTTCTCTCCGATTCGCTCAAGATGCATTAGTAAAAACCGGTATGGTCGGCATTCTATTCCAAATGTCTATTAATCCTTCTGTTTCCTCCGCTCCTTTCGCTGCCGTCCGAGAATTTAGTTATTTCAAGGGAGAAGAAGAAATTCTTTTCTCTATGCACACCATCTTTCGTATTGGTGAAATTACAAAAATCCACAAAAACAAGCCGCTTTATCAAGTGAATCTTCAACTAACTTCCGATGATGATCAACAACTTCAAGCACTTACAAAACATATACTACCAGGAACAGGAAGAACAGGATGGGAACGAATAGGTACCTTGTTGTTCCACATAAAAAAATTGGATAAAGCTGAAGAAATCTACAAATTGTTGCTTGAACAGACATCCGACGAGAGAGAGAAAGTATTTTATTGCAATCAACTTGGAGCAGTCAAGCATGATCAAGGTGATTATAAGAAAGCCATCTGGTATTATGAACGAGGAATTGAGATATCTCATAGAACTCTTCCTGTAAACCAATCTAATTTAGCTACTTCCTACCACAACATTGGTCTGGCATATTATAGCGTAGAAGACTATTTGAAAGCACTTGCGTTTTACGAAAAAGCACTTGAAATTCGCCAAAAAACTCTTCCTTCAAACCATCCCGATTTGGCTACGAGCTACAACAACATCGGTGGGGTTTACGAAAAAATGGAAAAGTATTCGGAAGCACTTTCGTTTTACCAAGAAGGATTTGAAATTCTTCAACAAACTCTTCCTGCAAATCATCCTGTTTTGGCTACGTCCTACAACAATATTGCTGGAGTGTATCACAGCAAGAAAGAGGATTTGAAAGCGCTTCCTTCTTACCAAAAAGCACTTGAAATTCGGCAAAAAACTCTTCCTCCAAATCATCCTGATTTAGCTTTTCCCTACAATAACATCGGTGAGGTGTATCGAACCATGGAAGAGTATCCGAAAGCACTTTCATTTTTCAAAAAAGCACTTGAAATTCGTCAAAAAACTCTTTCTGCAAATCATCCCCACTTGGCTTTTTCCTACCAAAACGTCGGTGAGGTGTATCAAACTCTGGGAAAGTATTCCAAAGCATTATCGTCTTTTCAAAAAGCACTTGAAATTCGTCGAAAAATTCTTCCGGCAAATAGTCTTGATTTAGCTAATACCTACCATGATATCGCTGATGTGCATCGAAACATGGGAGAGTATTCAAAAGCACTTCCATTTTACGGAAAAGAACTAGAAATTCATCAAAAAATTATTCCGGCAGATCATTCTGATTTAGCTTTTATTTACAATGATATTGGTGGTATGTATCGAAACATGAAAGAGTATTCGAAAGCACTTTGGTTTTTCGAAAAAACACTTGAAATTCGTCAAAAAACTCTTTCGGCAGATCATCCTGATTTAGCTATTACCTACACTGATATCGGTCTGTTATATCGAAAAATGAGAGAGTATTCGAAAGCACTTTGGTCTCTGGAAAAAGCATTTGAAATCCTTCGACAAACTCTTCCTACAAATCATCCTGACTTGGCTCATTCCTACTATAATATTGGTTCGGTGTATTACAGCATGGGAGAGTATTCGAAAGCAATTTCGTCTCTCGAAAAAGCATTTGAAATTTGTAAAAAAACTCTTCCTGCAAATCATCCTGATTTAGCTATTATTTACAATGACATTCATGAGGTGCGTCAAAAGATGGGAGAGTATTCGAAAGAAGTTTCTCTTCACCAAAAAGAACCTGAAATTCGTCAAAAAACTCTTCCTTCAAATGATCCTCACAGAAGTGGAGGAGACAACAAAAATGTCAGGCCGCCATCGCTCCGTCCCGCCCCGTTCCGTCAATAAAGTCTCGCTTCGCCATCGTCCCACCTGTTCAGCGCTAAAACCGTTTCATCCCATCCGAAAGTTGCTTTCAGAAACACTTATTCACAATTTTTTTTACTAATTTTTCATAATTATTATTTTATTTCATGACATCAAACGACAACCGAAATATATGAAAATAGCTTTGATATAGAAAACAAATTTCTAAGAGTGAAAAACAGTAACCGTTACTCATTCTTTTTAACTGAACGTGGATACACAGCATCATCAATTTGCGCAGAATTTAAACGTATGTGTCGTGAACTAATCATTATTCTAGGTGGGCTAAATTGCGGTTCAACATTTGGTGTTGTACATGGAATAGAATAAATTGAATATGCAAAGTCGAGATAAAGCAGGATAAGTAAATCAAAGTTTATATCAAAATGTTAAAGGATTACCACTAATCGACTTAATATCACTTCGTTGTTTCAATTCAGTATGAATCTCGTTTGCCTTTCCGCCTCTTTTCAAGCATGAATCATCTTCTTCGTTTTTCTTCTGAAACAAAACTGAAGTTTTTAAGCATAATAATTAATAATGTCAGTCGATTGACTGTATCAATATGCTTCCAATCAGTAGGATCAATAAACAAGTTCAAGACTATCCTTCAGAACGCATCATGAGAGCTAGATTTAAGCGAGTAAAATTTCAAAAATTTAAATAGATGCAAAAAATTTCACAAAACATCAGTTCATATTCACTAGTAGACTTCTATACCTTTGACCGTTTCGAAGATGAATGAGTGACAATTTCGCATGGATTTCAAAAAGATCCATCACATCACATAACTTTAGTCGCGTAAGATTTTCTCATTTTGAGTAAATCTTAGGAAAAATTGTCGAAACTCAACCATTGTGTACTTAGAAATAAAAATTTTCTGAAACATAATTTTTTTTATATATTACTAAGTACCAAATGAATTCTAAATCATATCAAATTTGCACTGTTGATCAAAACTGGTATTTATGTGTTTTCACAGACAAGTTTTTCTGTTCATAGTTCAAATGAACCACAGATTTGAGAAGGAAACCTTGAAATTTTTGTTTTAAACATAACTTATCACATTATATTGCCCCATAAATATATATGGGCTGCTGTGTTTTTTTTCAATTTTATAAGGTCTTTCTGTTCTTGGAATATCACAAAGTGGATAGATTTTAGAACTTCTATTTTTCTGCATATGAGCACTTAGATAAATTGAAATCATAGTCAAATGCCTTTGAATTAGATCATGTCTTTCTTCTCTATTACATTTGTGTATATCTTCTTTTCTGAATTCAATAAGAACAGCATTTTTTTTTATTTGAGCAGCACTAATAAGTGGATTGACTCACTGAGTCCTGACCACCCCAAAAGTTACAATTGGTGACAGTACACTGAATAAGTATGAAAAGAAATGAGACTAGACAAGGAGCTTCCGAAGATTATGCAAAAATAAACTTTAACAGATGGTCAAAGAATGTATTCATGTCCTCATTATTGTACATTGCAGTTATCCTTTTGTTAGGTCTCCCTTTTTGTAGACCTGGAATACACGCTTTTTGTGTGTAGTGATTGTCCATGATGTTGATTACTTTCTTTCTTAACACATTCGACCCGACGTGGCCCACCGGTGGGCTACGCTACTTTCCAACAAAATATCATTAAACGGAATTTTGGTTTTTTGAAGACAAAAAGTATGAAAATTCAAATAAGCTTTACTTTCCAGATTGTAGAGTTTTTCACGCTGCATCTTTTGGTATAATTTACTTTCTTAATAAAACATCTTTACAGATTGAAATACGAGATGCAAAATTCTGTCAGTCACTATGGATTCCACCGGTGGAATTTATCGGGTAGAATGTGTTAAAAGGTAACATGAGATGAGGTCTGGTTCGTAAAGTTGAATACTTTTGACTTTGTTTAATAAACATTTTTTGTATCTTGAGGTTAATGTTGGAAGACGAAACACATCATGTAGGTCGACAGTGGAGCATTGATATAGGCAATAGGTGATTCTTAAACACCGTCTGTAAAACCCCTAAATCCGTTGTTTAGCAGTGAAAGTCATTAGGCAATATATGGTCGACATAAGATATATGTGCGGCCATATGTATGTACTAAAAAATCTTTCCTTCAGCTTGAAAAACGATGGAAATTGTTGATGGATGAATTTCATTATTGCATAAGTTCGATGAAGTTTGATAAATTGATCATTTAATAGTCGATGAAAAGCTAATTTTGCTTCGAGTCGAACACCCAGGTATTTGTAACTTGGCTGCTTATTTATTGGTGTTCCATTATATACTATCTTCAAATTGGTACTTTGTACCATTCTATGATAAATGACATATTCGGTTTTGTCGACATTAACTGGCTGATGCCATTTAACTGTATAATGAAGCAATTTTTCTAAATCACGATTCATTATTCGCTCAATATCTTCAGTTTGTTTTCGATGACTTAGATACAGCGATGGGACATACGCAATGGCTAAATCGTCTACGTAAAGATTTACGTTTTCAGGTCTTTCAAAAATTTTCAGAAGATCGTAGTGAGCAATTATATAAGCAATTGGTCCCAACACACTGCCTTGTGGTGCACCACGACTAATATTTATCTTTGCCGAACAGCAACCATCATAATCAATAATTAATGATCTATTAGTATAAGAGCAGCATAATGGCAATGCCAACAGCTAATAATCGTTTTCATTTTTCGACTTTCTTAAGTCGGTGTTGAATCCATATTAACGACGCGTCAGTTTCTCCATTTTTGAAGGTCGCGGCAGCCTTTTCCTGTATACTAAAAGCAAAAAATATACATTAATAAATAAATATTTCTAAATAAATAATAACAATGTAGATAATGACAAATATACACAATACAGAATTTTAGTTGAATATTCGATTGAATAAATCGTGCAGCCAATAGTAATGTGTGAAGACATTTTCAAAAAGATGGAAAAACGTCTCTCTATGAATCTGGCTATATTTTAAAATAATTTAAATATTAACAATAACAAGTAGGAAACTTTAAAATTCGCGGCACACCGCCATTGCCTCGTCCCGCCGGCGAAACAAGACGGGCAGTGTTAACTTGTGACTCATCCATCTCTGGATTCCCATTTGGTTCCTTCCAACAGTAACATCGGTAGAATGTACCGAAACATGCTAGAGTATTTGAAGACACTTTCCCTTTACAAAAGAAGCACTTGAAATTCGTTAGAATACTCATCCTGCAAATCATTCTGTTTTGGCCATTACACACAAGTACATTGTTAGAGTGTATAGAAATATAGGCAATTACTCAAAAGCACTGTAGTTGTATGAACGTGCTCTTAACCATTTTCAAAGTTCCTTACTTTCGAATCATTCCTATATTAAAAATGTGCGAAAGCGTATCGATTTTGTTAGGAAGAAATTGTAACGTATCATTTAATAAATAAAGAAAAATCATTTACACCCAATTGAATCACCTTTTTTCTAAATCATTTTCTCGCAGGCGCTTACAGAGAAGCTGTGTGTGAGAATTAGAGCACAATGGACACAGCTGATCGGTGACGTATGGCATGTACATACGTACATGTATAACATACCTTCACGGACATATTTGCATTTCACTGATTAAGGAAGTTTCTGTATATTACTAAAGTAATAATCATCTTGGAATATTATTCTAATTTACATCGTTGTTGAACACATATTTCGAAAATAAATATAAAGAAAAAGTTGAGAAAAACAAAAAGAAAGTTCACCTGAAATTAAATTGAATTGATTGCTATTGGTTATTGAATAGAATCCTGAATGATGTTAAAATGAAACAGAGATATATTCATATAGGTATATAATCACACTGTCGTCGAATTGGTACAATTAATTAATTGATAAATTTTTATTATTCATTTCAAGTAAAGAAACGAAGAGTGAAGAATGAAATTATCTAACTAGTCGTGAATATGACTAGATTAGTTTGTAAATATTAGTCTTTCGACAGCACAAAGTATTAATATGATTTATTTATTCATAGAAGAGAGAGAAAAACAGAATTGTTTTGCTATTCAACATATATATATATATATAATGTAGTGTATACAACACTAAGATTTTCTTTGTGATATATATGTTTAAACGATGGGACAGAATAACTTTCTAACTGAAAGTCATATTTTTCATGAGTGAAAATATTGAAGAAGTTTCATTGTAAAATTTATTTAACAAACATTACACGTCATTTATAATAATGTAATTATTTTTATACAAAATCTAAGCTAGAGATGTTCAATAATAAATCTAGTTTTATAGATAAATGAAAATATGCTTTTATCACGAAACTCATATCTTCAATAATAAATAAACGATGGTTCATAAATAATATTTAGTTTTTGAACTTAATACGATTCTTAAAAATGGAATAAAAAAGTCTAACTAGAAAATAAGAAAATAGATTAGATAAAAATAAGTTTTGTGAAAATATATTATTAGATGTATATTTGTGTATACGAATTGTTATGTACGTCAATACAACAAATATTTTTTAATATTTTATCAAAATCAGACTAAACTCAGATATCATAATTAAAAACATCTTCATTTTCGCTACAAAAGGTGGAACTAAATATTTAAATCATATCTAAATATCATTAGAATTCATCTAATTCTATTTGACAGAATGCATTAATGACCAACAATAGAAGTAAGAAGTCACAAGATTATCATCTAGTTTATGAAATCATAATGTTAGATAAATTTCATTTTCTTAATTTATGTATATGATATGTGAAATATTTCTTCTATGAGAAAATATATCTTATTTCGATTTGTTTTTCGAGTATTTTTGAAAGAAAAGATTCTCTTTGACGAACAACAAACAAAAAAACGTTTTTTTCATTTAGAAGTGTTTCCATAAATTTTTCTAATAAACTTCATTCGACAATAAAGAATTTCAGGTTCGATTAAAATCTGTAATTGCTTTTACAATAAAACTATTCTCTTATGATAAAAAAATTTTAAAAACTAATCTTGATGACAAAGAAAAAATCAAGTGTGTGAGAATCGGGACATGATGGTGCCTTCATTATATTCATTTTTGTTTTTGGTAATACTTAAGTCCAAATGAAAATATATATAGAGGGAGAGGAATAGGAAATACTACGAGCTTTCAGCATACGTAATTAGTTTTAAAAAAAATGTGTTATTATAATGATAATATATGAGAAATATGGAGTGAAACAATTTTTTTTTGGGGAAATATATATTCAACGAACGAACAAAAAAATTTGCAAATGAATCTCCATACTGTAGTGCATATTACAAATGTACGTAGTTTTCTACATATAAAAATCGAATATTTAATGGTAATATATTCAGTACGAGATATCTGAAGTACCATACTAGTGCATGATAGATTGATAAACGTCGAAAAGAAAATCAAACGAAGACAATGATAGGTAACTTCATTAAGAGTAAAATAAGTAAATATACATGTAATTCTTATAAAGCATCATCATTTATAACATATCACAAGAGTATAGAGTGAAAATTTCAGTTTATCCTTACAAACATGATTCAAAGATCAATTTTATCCAAATTTATGTTGTAAAATTTCACAATGGATGAATTGTATTGATACAAATAATTAATTTAACTTGTTTGATTTTTGTTCGAAAAAAAGATGGATTCAAAAATTTGTTAATCAATCCATTAGTATCTGTTTTTTTTTCAAAATTTTGTTCGACATATTCATGGAAAAGTTCATGATCAAAGCTGAACAACGTATATTGGATTGCATTGTCATTTTTATATTTAAATTTTCTTCATTGTCATCTGTTATAGTACACAAATATCCTAAGTGAATGACATGGCACTTATCAATAATAAATAAAACTCTTTTCAAAGATCATATAATTTGTCATTCTTGAATATTCTAAAGTATTGTATAAAGGTTTCAAATAAAATCCAAATTACAGAATCTTTTTCCTAAAAAGCTATTATCTCGAACATCTTCTATTAGTTTTTCTCTATCCATTATATATTATTGATATCAAATATATGTATCAGCGTCTTCCTTTAGCGATAAATTTTAAGATGTTATTGTAGCTTTTATTTTTACTACTGATATTTTTATATATTTCTTAAACTTATGTGTTGAAAATGATTATAGAATCTACGTAAAAATCAACACTCTATTTACATAACGTTAAATCGAAATTATTTTAATAATAAACACATATGTGAAGACAAATTCAGAGTATAATTAGAGATTATCTAGAGCAAGACTGAAATGAGCATAATTAAAATATTTTTATGAAAGTATCTACTATAATTGTTTTTGAAAAAAATTAATGTACATGAATAAGTATTCGTCTATTACCAATTGAAGAAAAAAACTGCCATTGATTGAAAATAAATGTATAAAACTATCTTGGCGACTGTATATTTTTTTGCTTGAGAATAACTATCTAAAATAGCTACTAGTAGTTGAACTAATCAATTGTATCGCATTTCTCAAAATAATTGAAACGATTTACGTTAATAACAAGAACATCTGTTTGTAGATTTTGAAACGAGGAATTTTTCAAAAAAATATAGTCTAATTTGATAAAAATATTGAGAGGCTCATTTCACCTGGTGCATCTGTTAAATCATCATTAAGAAGGCGAAAGAAAGATAATGACAACGGAGATTAATGCTCTTTCTCCATCTGTTGTTCTACTCATGCTTCACTTTCTCTTTTCATAGTGATATAGCAATTGCGGAGGAAGAAAGATTCTCTTTATCTCCAGTTTCTGTTCTCTATTTCAAGAGCATCCCTGGGAAAGAAAACATAAGTTTTCATTTTAAAAGGGAGTGTTCTTAAACAGCAGCTGCTTTTCTCACTTGTTAACAAAAAAAAACGTTTGTATCATACGAATTGCACAAACCATTCCTTTAATTTTGACTTCTTAGATGAGCCTAATTTTTCACAGATATTCAGTAACTCGTTCTCTTCCTTTAAAAAAAAAGTTTTTTTTGAACTTGTTATACATCGGTCTTCCAACTTGCAATACATATATTCCTTTTTTCTGCCACGCTCAAAAGCAATTTCCTTTTTCCCTAGAGCTCGAAACAAAAGCAGGAGTAATCACGCTTCTGCTTTAAATCGTTCCGAAACTGATTCCAAGACACAGTTTTCAAGAGTTAGTAGGACTTTTTTTATGGAAATTTTATCAACACTCCTAAATTTATACCTTTGCCATGCATTCAATAGAGAATACTAGTATGCGGCTGATATGGATTCATAGGTTCAAAATTTAAGAGCTCCAGATTCGTTATTGCTTGGCATCTTTGATAACTGAATTACATCCTTTTGCTGCAAACTCTTATGTTTAAACCCCGTAAGTGTCTTTTTTCAACGTGTCCACCGTTTCTGAAACAACTCATGCATACTTTGTCAGATTTGGCTCAACTTAGTCCTAAGTACTAGAGAGATGTTCGGCAAACAAAATACTCAGTTTAGAATTTAGAATTTTCTGAATGTCTGGAAATTTAAGTTTTTTCATTATTTTTCATAATTCAGTTTCAGGAAAGGAAACTCACAATTTTTTTGCAAACATTTGTTTGTATGACGTTCACAGTCTTTTAAAGCCAACGTGAGCCTAATTAGATAAGGTATGTTCTGGTTATTTTTTACTTTTGAATGGTCAAACATTATCTTTTCGTATGTATGCTATTATCATAGGTACTCTACTAGATCCCTCTATACTGAAGGCTTCTCTATGGATAAAATCTAGAGTACTGCGGGACAGTCCCCAATCTCGAAAATTTCCGTTTGTTCCGCCCCGCAAACCTTTAATAAAATCACAGCAAACGTATTTAACGACTCGCAAATTTAGTCATTTTTCTATATTTTTTTAAAAATTTTTATATATGGAAATCGGCTTTTTTAAAATAATTTCGGAAAGTAAAAACTTTTTTTCTATTTAAAAAAATCTTAGCATCGAGCTATAATAGAAGTTTCAGAGGTCTCTAAACTATGGATCAGGCTAGTCAGCGAATTTTCGAAAACAGACATTTCATGTCTGTGTAGGGATGAATGATAAAGTTGTGACATTTGGTTTCAATTAGGGATGTCATATTTACGTTGTGTTCAAAAGTAACTGCTTATTGTTTTACCCAAAAAAACATGATCATCTGTATTTAAGATTCTTGCACAGTGTCAGATTGCTTCAAAATTTTGCACTTTTTTCTTCTAATATATGCTTCCCAAAATGTAACAGTCCTAGCCACAATGTTGTGATTCATGACAGCGTTTTCGTTTGGTTGTAGGATCTTACATAACAAAAATTGACATAGACTAATAATAAAAATCTGAAACGATTATGACTATTTCCAGTTACAACATATTGTTTTTAGATTGCTCTGTAATTAAGATTCTATTCATTTTCTTCGCACAAAACATGGCCAGCTGCAACGGTGTTATCATCTTCTTGATTACTTTCTTATTTTTTAACGTCGTAGCAGCAGAATCTGATATCTGTTGCATGCCAAGAGGTCATCGTGTGAGTGTACGTGACTCCTCTGTCTCATTAAGTAATTGTACAGCAAGTGGTTGTGCCACGAGCAACATCATCATGTCATACATACACTATCCCGATTTAGACAACTATCGATATCGTATCGACTTTCATGCCGAGCCTTACGGTACTGGACCATTCTTTGAAGGCACTACTCTTGGTTTTATCACTGACAAGACATCTCTTCTCGGTTATGAGTTTACTTATGATACCAAGCAATGTACCTGCAAGAGAACCACCAAGCCATCTGGTATCTACCACATTACTTGTGTCACAGATGCACTGCAATTCGTTGATAACATTGGTATAGGTGTAGGATTCAAAGCTCAGTTATACAGATCCAACAGTACCAGTACTGCTGGCCCGAACACCATCCAAAATACACATAACTTTGTCGCACAAAATTTTGCTGATGGCAAAAACAATGTTCCATTGTGTGCATTGGTTCATGAGGATATTGTTAATCGTGAAACTGTAACAAGCACCGGCCAGCTAGTAGCCCTTTCTACTCGCACTATTGAAGTTTATAACTTCACCCCTCATGCAAGTAGTAGTGATTATATAATTCCTGCTTACTGTCCTAGATCATGCTAAATAAATTATTCTAATAGGTCAAGATTGTTCTCTATTTTCACAAGACACCTCAGACTTACTATTACCTCCACTTTCACTTACCAAAGTAGTAGTAAGTGTTTTTACAATCGAAAAATATTATATTTGGCAGTAATGAATAATCCTTTTACTTATTAATTATTAATTTTTGCATCATAATTTTCACCACTTCCTACTTACTTTGTCAGTGATTAGGGTTATTACTCTTAGTTTTTTGATAAATAAATTGTTTTAGACTTATCTTGTGCTTTTTTGCTGAAAATGAACCAATGGATTACGTAGATCTAAATGCATTCTAGTCAGAGCTGAGCATCCGTCAGGGCGATCCTGCTGTCCTGCCCTACCCTGCCGCCCGCCAGGACAGACAGAGTCAGGACAGGGCAGGGCATGGCAGAAATACAGGTGTTTGCAAAAAAACTTGAAAAAAAATTTTTTTTCTTAAAAGGTTTTACTCTGCTATTATAAGTAACTACAAAAGTCATTTTTTGAGGGCTAAGCCCTTGGCAGATATACTACACTTTGTACATGCAGAAGTGCGACTTTTTTCTTTTCGATTTATATTTATTCAATTGTGCCGTCAACAAGTAATTTGAAAAGTCATCGTATTTCACTTTTGTCTTTTTGGAATAAGGACATACAATCTACTTTTCTTATTCATCATGAAACAAACATTCCATTGAGCACTATTTATAATAATATTGACAAATTAAAAAAAACAGGTTCAATTAAATATCGAGGTGGAAATGATCGACCACGAGTCCTTGATGGGAAAGAAAAAAAAGCTATGGGCCAATATATAAGATATAATAATGAAATAACCGTTAGAGAAATAAAAGAAAATCTATCGAAAATGAATCACAATTCAATAACTATATCAACAATGAGTTGTCACCTTCACGAATATGGTTATAAAAATGTTTTACCTCAATATATCTGAACTATATGTATTCGGTCTTACTAGTTGTAGGCTGTCAATTCCTACGCAAAACTTTGACAGAACTCTTGTTTGAGGAAATATTGTGTAACAAAATGAGCTAGTTCTATTGCAAATACTTCAATATAATATTTAGAGAAGAAATTCAAAAAAAGAGACTAATGAACTCTAACATTTTTCACCTAAAAAAGCAAAAAAAAATTGAAATATCCGTGATAAATATTTTTGATGTGATCAATGAAACGAGATAGTTGTATAATATCTTTTTTATAAGTCAATCAAAAGAATATGAGATTATATTGTTGTATAGTACTCGACGTGGGGTATCTATCGCACTACAAAATAATTCAAAGAGCATGTATATAGAAGAAGATATTTCTGAAAGAATGTTTCAAAGTTTTTTTGCAAACCCCTACACGCGTGAACCTTTTGTTTGTATGGATAAACTTTAGGAATACTATACAAATTTATAACTTTTGACTAAAATACCAAAATGATTTCGTTTCCCAATCACTTTAAAGTGTTTTTCTTCCAATACTTCAACTTTTTTGCATTTTTGTAAGTTTTATATTGGTCATATCTTAGACTATCATTCATATGCATTGTTTGTAATATGTCAATACCAAATAAATCTAATAATATCAAATTTCCAAGATTTTAAAGCTCTTCAGATCAGTTTTCCTCCTTCAGTTCATCGATTATCGTTCCAAAAGTAAAACCAATTTTATGAACTACAAGGTCTAGGGACTTGATATTATTAAATTTATTTCTATTACTACTTGTATTTTCATTACAAAATGGTCAGATTTGTTGAATTTATTCTAAGCAGAGATTAGTTAAACATCGTCTGATTTTCTTTTGTAAACTCACATAAAAAAAAATGTCTATAAAAACTAATGTAAAAGATTTGAACGGTTTAAAAATCAAAATAAGTCATCAAATCGTAGTAACAAAAAAAGATTTATTGTATAATATCTCTCAAAATAGATAAAGATTAAATTTTTGTATTTCAGTTAAAGATGGTGACATTGCAAGAATGTATCATATATTGTTAATAAATCACAATAAAATTCATGTACACAAATTTAATCTTGTCCGAACCAACGAATGTACAATTTAATAATAAAATTTATCCATCAATCTAAATCTCGACAAATTTAGCAATATTCTTATTGATTCTGTTCAAATATTTTGATTTTGTTCTCATGATAAAGAAGAGATGACTTAGTGAATGGGATTATTTTGATAGAAAAAAACATCAAAAGTAGAAAAAAAGATTGACAGTACCATTAATATTAGTGTTTGTTGAAGCTACGCTACATTAATAGCCCTTCGATATTTTTTTGTTTTCAGTATTTTTGTGTTCTACTAAACTCACATATATCGGTTCCTCAATGGATCTAACAATCACTAACTTATATTAAAAATGAAAAAGAAATCGATTCTTCTATATTTTGACTTCAATTTAAAAAGAGATTGTATTGCCATGTTGACTTTATTTTTAAATCGTTCGAACATCAATTAATATTCTTTCCCATTGTTAATTTTATTTTTTTCAAATTTTATTTATTATCATAGTATGTTTATGTATACTTCATATAGACAAGTTCTTTTAACTTTGAATATAAATGATAAATTGATCTGTTTTTTAGATTACTAGACAAAAAATAGGATATAGCCTCAGAAAGGGAATGTGCCATTGACAGCTTCACAAACTTTGCATTTCAACGGTGAACATGGTGGGTTTTCTAGGACGGTTCATTTATGAATTTATCGAGACAAAAAAAAAGAAACATTTTCTAGTAAACATTAATTTTCTTTGGAGGAATTTTCTGATGCAATGGATCAAATTTATCTTATTTTACAGCTCCTTTTTTTTTAGAGAAAAATCTTCTATATCGTTCTATACTCGAATAAAATGTGACTTTTAAGGAACTAAGTAAATATTCTGTAAAATAAGGCAAATGTATAACTCTTACCTAGACAGTCACAAATTGATTTCAGAATCGAAACGGCTAATGTCCTTCGTTTCTAATAGTCGACATTCATAAATATTGAATTTTTCTGATATGAATGTTTTCTCCCCATAAAAAATGATATTTTATGTATTTTGTTCCATGCATTCAAAATATTGTTTAAGAATATTCGATGAAGTTATTCGTAGAAAAAAAATGCTTCTTTCGTGGAGAATGCGTCGATAAACGTGACGAATAAAATCAACCGTTATTTAGTCAATGCGTCATTCACAAATGCCAACGTGTACATGTAATTGTGTAATACTTACAAAATACCATTACCATTGGATTGTATGGCATGGAAGTAAGAGAAAAAGTATATAAATACTCGATTCGTTTCTTATATTGACATTAAAAATGACAAGAGGTTCTACTTTATCTACAAGTGCAAATAAGAAACCAATCATAGCTCTTGATTGTGATGGTGTTCTTTTGGATTATCATACAACTTTTGCACAAATTTATGAAAAAACATTTGGAAAACAATTAACAATTATTTCACCTAAATCTTATCATGTAAGTTTAATTTTATTTATTGAAAATTAATTTTATAATATGATATATAGGCAACAGATATGTATGGTGTTCAATTTACTAATGAAGAAAAAATTCAATTTGAAGAAGTATGGGATGAACATGGTTGGAGAACAATGCCAATGCATGATGGATCACTTGAAGCTTGTCTTTTATTACATCAAGCTGGTTATGAATTAGTTTGTGTTACAGCAATGCCTGCTCATTTTACTGAACATCGATTAGAAAATTTTCGTTCACATGGTTTTCCTATAGATAAAATTATTAGTTCTGGTTATGATAAAAATAATTTTAATAATAATCCTAAAAGAAAAATTATTGAAGATTTACATCCAATTGCATTTGTTGATGATTTAAGAAGAAATTTTAAAGATATTCAAGGCGTTCATACAAAGCTTGTTTTTATTGATAATGAATATCATGATGATCCAAGTCAACATGATAATATTTATTATGATATTAAATATTCAAGTCTTTTGGAATTTGTTAAAGATTTTCTTAAAACGGAACAACATGGACAAGATATTATTTGGCCCGAAAGACCATTACATCTTCTTCCGTCAATATAATTTTACAATTTTTTTTGAAAATGTTTTTTTTTTAAATAAAAGATTTTAATGAATTATATAGGATTTATATGAAAAACTGTTCTTCCTTGTCACAAGGAAAGGATATTAACGATAGGTATTGAAAACGAACCATCATATATTTAAACTTAGATGTTTTTCTTCAAACAGATATTTATTGAAGCTATAGAAGTTTTTAATAGAAAACTTCTAATTTAAGATTATTCTATTATGTTTCATCGAAATACATTGCAAGTAAAACTCCTATAGGAAATAGTGATAATAATTAGTGGTTAATATTACATTTAAGATTTGGTATCATGAAGAGTAGATGTTATTATTCGAAATCAATTCACTTACTGATCTTACATTTACATCAAATATTATTGTTAAATAAAGAAAATTAAAGCTTAATAAATGATTTTATATGTGTTAACGACAACTGTATTTAAAAGCTCAAATGAAAAAGATTAAAAATATCATAAGAATAAAATTAGTTTAAGTGGCAAGATTTCTTTTATTATTTTTACTGAAGTATTTATTTTAGAGTTGTTAAGAATAATTTGAATAAGATATAAATTAGAGCTGTAACTGGTAGAAATTTTTCAATACTACTTCGAATCTAAACAATTAGAATAGATCGAAATACCATGAGTCTTTCTTTACTTTTCTTACCTATTCATAGTCAAATTAATTCGTTGGCTAGCTGTCTACGTTTTAACTATTGGAGTAACGGTATAAGACTTAACTACAGTGCTTGCACTATATATTTTCATGAATTTTATTTCTTCAGTCTTTTCTTGGTAAAGAATCTTGAAATTCTTTGAAACTTTAAGAATATGTTGATAACAAACATGTGATACAAAGATACTAAAAAATTATGCAGATAGACGATGCTATAATATTTACTGATGAACCTGTCTCATATTTGTTGATTTTTTTTAGCATTAATACCAAGTTTTATCATTATATCTTCGTGCAATATTTCATAAACTATAATAGAAATACTATGAAGAGTTTTAATTTAGTTTTGTTATTTCTATAATTCGTGATTGTAAATACTTGAGATTAAGTTTCTTGGAATCCGATTCCAATGGTTTCAGTCTTTTTAGATACCGATTAGACAATCGATTCTAATTATGATCGAAAGTTAAAGTGTTGACAAACGTTTGTTGTCAATACTTCTTCCTTTCAACTAATGACTTTTTAAATAAAAGAGACAGTTATTAATTTTTGTTATATGATATCAAATCTTACTTTCTCTTATTTACAAAAGACTAACAAAATAAAATATATAAAGGTATGAATAAGGTAGAATAATCCAATTCAACGATGTATATAGTGATTCTTTTCTTCAACTTTGTTATTAACAATTGGAAAGATTTTGTTTCTTTGAGTATCTAAATAATAATCATATTTTAGTTGAAGTTTTATATTTAAACTATCGTCTTTATCAATCAATAATTTTGGCAATGTTAATGTATAATGATAAGCTTTTGTACATATATCGCACATGAATGATAGCCTAAGATATGACCAATGTAGAACTTACAAAAAATGCAAAAAAATTGAGGTGTTGGAAGAGAAACACTTTAAAGTGGCTGGAAAACGAAGTCATTTCGGTGTTTTAGTTAAAAGTTATAAATTTGTACAGTACTTATGAAGTTTGTCCATACAAACAAACACTTCACACTTATATCTATTATCTGAAAAAAAGTTGGTCGATTAAATTTAATAAATAGTAGAATTCTAGAATTTTACTTTCTTCAGAAACTTTCGAAACAACCTGTGTTTCCATCATACAAGCACTTCAATAGCATATTCTAAATCTATATTTGAAATTTTTTTAATTTGTGTGTTTGTATCAGTTATCATGTCGTTATCATTTTCTAACTGTATTCAATTTTATTGTTTTAGTTTTAAGAATAATAAAATGTAGATTTAAAAAGAAAGAAACTTATTTCAAAAAAAATTTATAGAATGAACCTAATATTAGTTTCGTTGCTTTTTTTTATCAATATTTTCTTCTTTTTGTATTCATTGAAAACAGGAGAAAAATAAATAAATAAAACTATTCTTTAAAAGTTGTTTTTCATCTAAGAAAAGCTCTCAATTGATATTCTTCAAAAAATTCAATGAAAAACAGATTTTTTCATTGTGAAAAAATTTTTCTACAAATCTCTTCCATTTCTATTTATATCATTACCCAGGTCTATATTGACGGTCCGTAAACGACGGTAAACGCATACCAAACGGCATCTTTACGGTGTCCAGATATTTTTCGCTTACGAGTATCGGTTAATTACATATATACGGATACATTACAGGCCGTTTTACGGGCCGTTTAGCATACACCATTCACTACACCGTAACGAAACACCGTTTAAGTGGTGTTTTTAGCTGTTTTTAATGTATCTTATAATCAGATGCTAAAGTAAATCTTATAGGATTTTTGGTATAAGATTTGAATAAAATTTGATGATCAGAATCTTGCAAAGTCATACCTAACTATGCGCAACTAAAGTTTTTCTTCGTCAACATAGCTCAATAGAGATAAACAGGCATATAAACATGAACTTAGTCTGCTATCTTACTTTTCGTATAGAGAATTTCACATTATCGTCGATTGCAGTAAACAATTTCTATGTATAATTTGGTTATCTTTAGATTTAGATATTTCAAAATTATCGTGAACAAGCGAAATATCAAGTTTACGTGTTAAATTTCTTTTTTTTTTATTTAGATATTACAACAATATCGTCGAAAGCGTACGAATTATATATATAAACAATGTATACTCTATTTATTTAGATAATTCAATAAAATCGTTGAATAGGCACGTATGTATTTTATTTGTAAAATTCTTTCTTTTTTATTTAGATATTTCATCAATATCATCAAATAGACAAGTGTAAATTTTATAGACAAAATTCTTATTTTTGTTTATTTAGATATTTGAATTACATCGTCAAATAGGTAAGTAGTAATTTATATATAAAATTTTCCTCTTTTTTTTTCAGATATTTAGGCAATATTATCGAAAAAATAAGCATAAATTTTATGTATTAAATTTTTATTTTTATTTAGATAACGCAATAAAACCATCGAACACGCAAATATGAATTTTATATAGAGATTACATTTTTTTATTTAGATAGTTTCATTTTTATCGTCGAGAGACAAATATGAAATTTATATATTAAAATTGTTTTATTTCAAGATTCCAATCATGTCGTCGATATGGACAAATAAGAATTTTATTTATACAATTCTTTTTTTATGTAAAGATTAAAATCATATTATTGAAAATGTATGAATTATATAAATAAACTTTCTATACTTGTTTTTCATTTAGACATTTCAATCAAATTTTGGAATGAACACTTACGATTTTTATATATAGAGTTCTTATTTTTTATTTAGATATATCGATAATACCATAGTGTGGTAAGTCTGAATATTTTAATTAGGATTTTTATTTTTTTTATTTAGATATTATAATAATATTCTCAAATAGGTAAATAGAACTTTATATACGAAATTTATTTTCTTTTTAGATATTTTAGTTTTACCGTCGAATAGGCAACTATAAGTTTAACATATAAAATCTTTTTTTTTACTTTTATTTAGATATTTTAATAATATTGTGGTATATGTAAGTATAAATTTTATAGATTAAATTTTTATTGTTTTTATTTAGATACGATTTTGCTAACATCGTCATAATGGTAAGTATGAATCAGATGTACAGGTGTGGTGGTGTTTGATAAAAAATGATGGAAAATCAAAGAAAGTTATGATGAACGGTTGATTAGGAAAGGAAAATATCACAGATTAGAACAGAGCGCTGAGATCGATGAAAAACTATATTTGAAGTTCCAATAAAATCTTGCATGAATAATAGAAGATCTGGCACAATTTCATAATATGATCATACTAGAATCCTATCTTAAAATTCGAATTTTATCCGTAAACGGAGAGAAAACGACCAAATACGGTGCGTTTACCATACGGATACAATACGGTGCGTATTTCTGTGCCAGGAAATACGGGTTCGAACGGACCGAAAATGGCCCGAATCGATTCGGTATACTACCGTAAAGATCCCGTTTTGATCACTTTTACGGTTCGTTTTCGGTTCGCAAACGATACCGTTTTGATAGACCTGGGTAACTATTCTCTTACAATGGCTAAACTGTGGTGATCTTTTATATTAATAGAAGATCTCAAAGCAGCTAATTAATGAATGAAGAAATTATCGATTATCTTTTATAAGATCGTTCCTTAAGTTCGTGTAATTATACCTGAATTGAATGCGTCAAGCAATTACTTTACATCATTTTGTAACGAGCACAGTTTTAACATGATCCACTTGTTTCCAGTATAATTTCCTTAATATGAAAGAACTTAGTTTTCATAATCATTCCTGTCTATGTTTCAGAAATTATGATGTGAGTGAGTTACTATCTTTATATCTCATTATCAAATCAATGCTGGAAGGGAAAAAATTTCGAAAAGGTAAACTTTTTTCTGGGTCATAATCTGCGCTAGTCAGAATTGAAAAATGGTTGTTCAAAACTTTTGGAGATTTTCAGAGGATGTCTATAAAATCTTTCATACGTAATTAGACAGTTTTGAAATGCTAAGACTTCTAATAAAAAGACCAACTAAAACTGACTATGTAATGAAACTTTTAAAATGATGCAACGAGATTTTGAAGAGATCTTGCAACCCCTGATGAACCCTATGAAGCTGCGTATTTCGATTTGTAAAACAGATACCTCATGCACGATTTTATTGAAGAATGAATTCGAACTATAATATTTCAATCATAGATAGACATGGGTTACGACAACAAATTTTTTCATCCAAAGAAAAAGATGAAATTAAACCAAAAAGGAATGAACTATGCTAAAACTGAAAGTTCTAAGCGATAGTGGATACTAAATGTTTGATGCACGAAGTTTCTGCACAATCTGATATCAATATATTGATTCATTCTCTTGTAGTTTTTTCAAACTGTCTGATAACTGGTTTCGACTGAAATAGCTGTCGAACTCGATACAGATCATAAGGATTGATGGAGAACCAACAATCAAAATGTTTTGCAAGATATATGAGAGTCATTATGAGAACAGATATTAGTTTTCGTGATCTATTAATATATTTTCCGATAAACTCTCTACACCAATTTTTCGAAAACTATTCATCACTTATGAAAATAAATGGTGCTCTATACAAACATGTTTAACATAAATTTATTTTTATTTACCATGCTATAGTGCAACCATTTCAAACAAAGTGCTCTTCTGTTTTTTATCAATCGAAAACCGGGAACCTTAACTTTGAGAATGAATTTGTTTTTCTTTCTTGACGACAATCCATGAATCACTTACAGAGAGACATCTATAAATTATATAAAACTATAACCAAAGATCTTGTAATTAGTTAAACAGTACATTCATTACTATTAATAATGACGGTTATTAACCATCTTCTCCAGAGCAATAACTCAACGTTCAAAGAGTCAATATGAAATTCATCCTTCTGAGTATATTTTCTTAATCTTGGGACATACTAAATCTTATATGAATTTTACATTAACATGTGAATAATGAAACAGATAACACCAAACAATTTATAAAATAATAAACATCAATGAATATTTGCATTATCGTACTCTCATTAAAACTAACCATATAATCTTTAAGCAAGTTTCCCATTAGTCAATAATCAATATACGTCTTTATTGAAAATTAATAAATAGAGAGGAGAAACTAAGTTAAACAAGATTGACAATAGAAATCACAATCGATCGTTACTTTCGTAAGATGGTTTATCAAGAGGAATTTTACTGATCCTATTTAAGATTTATTTTAGAAAAAATGGTCACTCAGAAGTATTTAATCTTCCGATAATCAATAATATCACGATTCAAACGAAAAACAATTGTCGTATTTTACTCAATGAGACAACCAATGGGCAAATTATAAGGATGTGTAAGTACGATGAGCATGAATAAGGAGAAAATCCTCATTGTCAGCATTATCCTGCTCAATTCTACTTCAAGATTCAATTGACACATCTGGATGCAGAACTGTTCTTGTGAAGTATGTTGTTCTGTCACACGCTCACAATAAATTCATGCATACATATCTGTTACAATTTAGCTGATGAGACCTTATTCATCTTCCAAATAAAACTTCAGAACTAAGAGATATGTCTTTCTTTTACTTCAAGTAGAATTTTTGTTGTTGAATGATACTACTTTTTGCACAAATTTACGTGTTAAAAAATAAAAGATTATCAGATTATAAAGCAAGGATGTAAGTCCTCTAGATGAAATATTTTTTTATTTTTTTCATAATTTCTAACAAGATAGAACAATCAAAAACTTTGAAACAATATGAACAATGATCGATCAAACAGATCACTGAAAAAACTTTGAATCATTTTTCATCTAATTCACATAGACTAATTGTTTTCTTCTATTTCTTTATATGCTAGGTTAATGAAGATTTGATTCGTATTATGCAACTTGTTTGCAAGTTGATGATAATCAAAAAACTTTTTTGCTGATGTTTGATCGTCATAACCAGAAAAGACAAATTTTCATTTTTTCTTCAGACTACTTATTCAGATGCTTACTAAATCACAAATTCTAGATAGTCCTTGTAAGTGATTGACTGTCGTAAAGATATTTTGACGATCGAACCAAAGTGATGTGCCATTGTTGCCAGATCGTTGACAGCATCTATGAAAACAAAGTTGATAACAAAAAATAGAACCAGTACACTTACTCTGCCATTCATTACCATATGAGTTTGGAAACATCGCGGAAACTTGACTTAAAGATGTTCGTTGTATCTATGAGAAAAATATCGTAGTTTATTTTAAACCAATTATTCAACAACGAACAACATTTTCATTGAAACGTACTTGTTCAATGACACACATATTTAGACGAGAGTTCAAGAAATATACGTAAAATATTAGCAATACCGATTATATGAATTGTTCATCAACAATTTCTTTTTTTTATATGCAATAATGAGAATGAGCGAAAAATGCTCGCCTGTCATGTCTAGTCAGGTCATCAACAAAACAAAAGTAACTTTCAAGGGTACGTCCGCTATGGTCATTTCTGAAGAAAGAATGTTCAATGTTCATTACACAAATTGAATAGAAAAACGTACCATTGGTTCACCACAGAGTAAACCATTAAGACGATAAAAATACAGACGTTGCATTATTCTTATTTCTTATACGAGGTCACACGATCAGTCGACTGCGCAGTACTGATAAAATCAAAGAAAATAATCATGACTAATAATCGATATAAAGTTTTGTAGGACTAGATAGTATGTGCTTCTATCGAAATGACACATGACATGGTTAGATCGTTTGTTAAAGAAAAGAAAAAAAATAACTGGTAGAAATTAGTATTGAATCTCACAAGACAGAAGATATATAAAGTGACATTCGATACGATATCTATTTTCTCTCTAACTATCAGTTTGATAAAAACGAAACGAACTAAAAACAAAATGAAATGAATCACTTGAAAACAACTAGATAAATTTTTGATGCATTTGTAAAAAAAACGTATAAATTGTAAATAAAATAAATAATTCTCTTATTCTGTATACTTAACATACAGTGGTTTGCAAAAAGAATTGGAACAAAATGACAACATAAAGAATTTCTTTTTTCTAGCTTTTTTTAGCATTTAATTTTTTTTCTATTGTGGATATATTCTTACTAGATAATTTACTGAAAAAATTCACATATTTGATTCATTTCTTTTTTATCCTTGGTTAATGGTAGTCTGAAATGGTAAAAACAAATCAGTTAAAATCTCGTCATATTTCTGTATTACATTATTGGAATATGGGAATTCGTTCTGCCAGAAAGATTCATCAGGATACCAAGATACCATTGTCCACAATTAGTTACCAATTGAAAAAACTCCGAACTCAAGGTTCTTTAGAATATCAACCAGGCAATGGTCGAAAACGTGTTATTGGTCCAAAACATAGTCGAACATTAGGTCAATTTATTTGACGAAACAACGAAGTTACATTAACAGGATTAGCTGAAAAATTACATAATCAATGTAGTTTAACACATTCACCACGACGGGTCCCACCGGTGGGACCCGCTCGGTCTTCACAAGAAACTTAATAGAAAAACAGTTTCTGTTCCTTTGTTGTTCAATGGAAAACATCAAGGAGTGTGTCATCTAGTTCGCCTTGCCGCTGTTTGAGTTATTTATTACAAAGGATAATGTTTTTCATTAAAGCAGTCAAGACAAAAAAAGGCATTACAATCAGAACAGAAAGTTTTTATTTTCTTTGCTGTTGCATTACTTGCTTCTCTTGATTGTTGTTGCCGGATTTTTTCATAGCAACCAACACAACGCCTTCGAATATCACGACCACGTCCTTCTTTTTCTACTAGCATATGATCGGCGAGTTTACGTTTTGCTTGGCCAGTTTGTTTCTGTCTCACACCCGGCTTCAGCTTTTCGAACGGCATACCAAGTAGTAAAGATCGAACAAGACTTTCCCGAAACTGTAAAATGGTCGTTTTGTTTGCAGCGTAGTGTTCCTTGTATATCAAATAGCTATTTACTATTGCTGTACCAAAAACCAATTCAAATGCTACCTTTCGATACCACTTTATTGACCGTCTGAGACACGTGTAATAGGCTGATAGTTGATCGGACAAATCAGCACCTTGTCTTCCTTCATTATAATCTAGCACTACTTGTGGCTTCATGATTAGCTCATTTTTACTATTGATACTTCCAGTATTCACCACAGTTGCTGAATGCGACGGCCTTATGGATATCATCAAAACGTCCTTCTTGTCTTTCCATTTGATTAGTTTCACGCCGTCTTTGTTCTGTAATCCGTAAACTTCGCCGCGTCCAAGTTCTTTCTGAACAACTTCGCTTCCTGATCCAACACGATTACTTCTCAGTGTTCCAATAAGATACGTATCATGTTCTAACAAACGTTTCGCAAGAGAGATGCCGGTGAGGAAGTTGTCAGCTATGACAGTTCGATAGCATCCGTCAAGACCATCCAATAAATTCATTACCACTGTTTGAGCATGTCCAAGTCCTGCCGTGGAATCTTGTTGGCCAGTATAGATCATGAAATTCCAAGTGTATCCATTCGTAGCTGCTAGCTTGCACATCTTCACGCCATACTTATGTGCTTTACCAGGAATAAATTGTTTGAACAAAAGTCTGCCTCGCCAGGGTATCATAGTTTCGTCAATAGTCACAACCGAATCCGGGATATATACTGACGAAAACCTGGCTCTCAATAAATTCAAGATTGGTTGCAACTTGAACAGCCTATCTTGACTTGAATCTTTGTCATCGTTATTCGAAAAATGCCAAAACTTAAGGAGCAATTCGAACCTCTCTCTCGGCATAGCATTTCGAATAATCTCCGATCCGTACAATTGACTATTGCTCCAGTAGTGATTCATTTGCGGCATTTGTACCAGTCCCATCTCGATTATGATCCCAAAGAACTTGAGCATTTCCTCAGCAGTGGTTGGTTTCCATTCACGATATTTGGATCGTCTGCTAATCTCATGGACTTGCAAGTATTGCTCCGCATATCGATTCGTTTCACGAACCATAAGGCTAATAATTTCGTCCGTGATGAAATGTCGATAGCAATCGATAGGGTTGATTATATTATCTTCTGAAGAAGAAATTACTTCATCGACGAGTCCATGATCTTCCATGAATTCTGCATCCGATTCTGGTTCTATTTCGTACCAACCGTTTGAATTCACCTCGTCAACAGCATTTCTTCGTCGGAACTTTCAGATTCAAGCTGCATTTCATCAAAATCATCACCTAAAAAGCTTACTTCACTTAGTGAGGTAGCGCTTTCTTCTGTATCAGTTTCTTCGAACGACATGTGACCTATCTATTTCGAAATTTCGAGCGCTTTTATACATCACATAACAAAGATAAGAATACGGAGGAAAAATCTGGAAATTTCGTTATGACTCATTATGTGATGATATGAAGAAAAGGACGATGAATAATCAGTAGAAGATAATAAAAAGGTCACTAAGTGCATTTATCTGAAGTTAACTCTTGAGAGATGTGGATATTTCGGAGATTTTTCCAAGAAAAATGAATCGTGGTGAATGTGTTAACTGTTTCCATCAGTACAATTTCACGCCATTTACATCGACTTGGTCATCAGAATTATTTACCATTAAATACCCCAATGCTTACAGATGAACAAAAATAACGTCGAGTTCAATGGGCCAAAGAGCATTTAACAGTTAATTGGAAGTTTACGATATTTACTGATGAGTGCTCATTTCAATTGTTTAGAAATACAATTCATCGTTGGTTAAAATATTCAAAACAAGAAAAAAAACGAGTACCAAAAAATCGACAAAAGGTCCATGTTTGAGGTGCCATCAGTTATAATGGGTTGGTTGGTTTTCCTTCATTTCAAAAGATTATGAGTAGTGATTATTACATTAATATCTTAGAAAATAACTTAATTGATAATGCAAAACAGCAGTTTAATAATAAATAGCAACTGCAACAGGACAACGACTCCAAGCATCAGTCTTTAACAACTAAAAATGGTTGGATAAAAATGTTCCACAAGTTCTCGATTGGTCTTGCAATAGTCCTGATCTTAATCCAATCGAGAACTCTTGTGGAACATCGTGTTGAAAAGCGAAAACCAGAAAATATTAATGAATTGAAACGTTTTATCCATGAGGAATGGGAAAATATTGTAACAAAATCATAATCAATTTGATGAACAGCATGAAGAAGAGATGTCACTTGGTTATCGAATCAAAAGACGAGCGAATCGAATATTGAATTATATATTCTAAAATTGTGAACTTATATCTATTAAACAAAGAAACATTTTTTTGGAAAAAAGTTGAATTAGCCGTTAATATAGATCAAACATTTGTTCCAATCCTTATTGCAACCCACTGTATTCATGCGGTTTTCAAAGCAATTAAAAATTATTTTAGAAAGAGTTTTAAAAAACCTTTTAATAAATTATTAGAAAGAATTTAACTTATTATAAATAATCATATAACAACTATTGTGAACATTTGATAAAATAAAAATAAAAATATCTTTACATCTTTATCTTTTTATTTTCTGGTAATGGAACTTTAAGTGAGAACTAAATATGTTGACACTTCAAGCGGTACATACGAATTGATGACTAATGTCATCAAAATGAATCGTATAGTTGTGAAAAATTTCAAAACTATATGAAACGAATGAATAACCTATAAATTTTATTTGACCAATAAATTATTCCGATTGAATATAAAATGAAGTATAAAAAAAATATAAAATACTTTTTCTAACTTTCCAAAAAGTTTAAAGGGATTTCCTAGAATTTTAAATAAAGCATCTAATCAACTATAATATAAATATGAGAAGGAGAAGATAAATCAGTTGAAGATGTAACAAGTGCTGACTAAGTTGCTAATCTTTATCGAAAACAAGAAAAATTAGAAAAAACTAATGAACTATTAAACATAAATTTTTTTTGTATACTTTTACTATTCAATGTTAAATAATAAATACTTAAAATTTCATCATGTTATAACATAACAAAAAAATTAAATTTCAAGAAATATTTCTAATCTCATTGTTATGGCGTAATAGAAAAGAATGTTTCGTTCTATGAGATTATTTGTTGTTGTTATAAGTGAAATTCTTTCCTTTTGGAATTCTTCTCTATCTTATGCCGCCGCGGTGGCTCAGTCGGTAGAGCGTCAGTCTCATAATCTGAAGGTCGTGAGTTCGATCCTCACCCGGGGCATTTATTTTTTTTTGAGAGAATCAATCATTTAAGTAATAATAGTACAACAATTATCTCTTTTCTTTTGGTATGAAAAGTATATTTAACTCTTTGACTATTATCACATACCACATTTGTATCACTTTTCGCTTATTCAAATCAATTCTAAAATAAATAATTTCATAATTGTCTATTTGCTATAAGAGTCTTAGCTATTCTGAGCTCGTACAAGTCAATATATCTTAGAAGAAATTTTTTCATCAAGACACCAAAAATATTAATAACATTTATTCTGTCATTCTAGTACAAAATCTGATAAATCAATGAATTTTTTGTGTGAAGAAAATAAATTTTATTGGAATGTGGGATATTACAGAAAATGGATGATATGTTAATTTCTAAGTACACAAAGGAAAATATGATCAAATATTATAGTTTTTTTAAAGTATAGAGAAAAGTAAGCAAGTATAATATCTTTGTAGATATAATAATAGTTTACGGATTCGCAAGAGTAGTAATGTCAGTTTGTGTTAGTTCTCGATTGTGAATATAGATTTCATCAATCGAACCTTGATAAGCACCATTGAAAGAAGCCCAAGTACAACCATAAGCGTAACCGATAAATAAGTATGCGTAAGTATTAGTTGTAGCATAGGATGTAGTTGCAGTGGTACCAAAAAGACTTCCATTTAGATATAATGAAGAACCATTCGTCGAACCATATATCAAAGAAATGTGGGTCCATGTATTTTGTGTCACATATGGACCAAACAATGTTGGTAGACCAGTAGTAGAGCTGTATACATATATCTGTCCCGTTGATCCACTACTTGCTGAATAAATACCAAGTAGATTTACACATGAACTTGTGCTAAGAGATGTAGGAAACAGCTGAACAATTACAGAAGTCGTAAGAGATGATGGATTTATCCACATAGAAATAGAAAATGGTTTAGTACTACTAATGCCATAAGGAGCATGATAAAAGCCATAGACTTGAAAATAGGATGATGAACTAAGAAAACGCATTGCTTCATTGACACGTCCAACAACTGTCACTGTATTTATTGATGTTCCATTTAATCCATTAGGACCACTATCCGTATTTGGATTTGATATATCAAATGAATAATAGGCTATCAATGATGCATCACGTAAAACTTCTACTGCAGATTTTGCTCGTGTTGTTATCATTACATTATCGATATAACCATAGAAAAAATTTGTGGTAGAAGAAACTTGAGTTGAACCTATTTGAATACTTCCATTTTTTCCTTGATAAGGTTGTGCATTTGATTTGATAACATCTTGTACTCCATTTAAATACAAAATTTGTTGTTGTGTTTCATAATTATAAACAAATGCAATATGATACCAAGTATTTGACAAAGTCGTCGAACTAGATAAATCATTTAATGTAAAACCAACATATAAACGATTAGATCGAAGAATTAAATAAAAACATTGATTTGTACATGTTGAACATTGACACTGACCAAATATTCCACGATCACCCGTAGTTGACCAAGGATAAATCCAAGCCTCAATAGTAAAACTTGTATAACTTAAATTAAAGAATGGAGTAGAAACAAGAAATGATTGATTTGATGTATAAACCACAGAAAGTGTGCGACCATGTCCTATATATGGTGATTGTACTCCACTAGTACTTGAATAATATGCTGCACCATTTATTAATTGACCGTTATAGACATTGTAGAGGTCTGCTACTGTATTGTCAAAGGACCATTCTGCAGAAACAACTGTTGGTGATATCGTAGTAGTTGGAGTAGTTGTTGTTATTGTCGTACTTGTTGTTTCTACGAGAAAAAAATATATTAACTACGTAATCAGATATCAATATAATAACTATGAACGAACTGTTTGAACTGACGATGTAGTTAGTTAAAGATGAATAGCTGAGCAGCGTTTAAAGAACTTTTAGCAGTGTTAGGATGACACTTTACATATTCTTTTTCAATATTGGAGTAAAGACTATCAGTGGAGGAGCAACACTTGACTCAGCTTACTTCTGGTGACATCACTAATTTGAATCTTTTTTTCTTTACATATAGAAAAACATTATATGCTATATTTTTGACAAGATCGCTGCCCTATTCTGCGAAATAAGTGTTTCTATCGACTACTCAACAAAAGTATTTTTTTTGTTTAATCAGATTAATATATAATGATATACTCTAATACTTGAGAAAAGTCAATGATCATCCAAAATAAATATACCTGTTGATCTTGTAAGTAAAATACCTAATACAATTGGAATGGTAATAATAGCAGCAAGCACTAAAGCTGCTGAAACTCCTACTAAGATCTTCTTTTTTGTTGACCATCTACAATGAAAATAAACAATAGATTTAATTTATTTATAAAATTATTAAAAAATATGACTTTGTTTTGGTTGGTATTTCATTCAGATTAGTTGTTGTTATTTCTCTTTGTAGTTGAGGAGATGATGAAGGTAAAGGCGAATTGGGAGTCTAATAAATAAATATAAATGAAAAGTTAATCTAAATATTATCATAGAGATACCATCTGTTCATCTCACTTTTGGATATCGGTGTGTATTTGTATGAACTTCATTGACATCATGTAGATAAGGAATATTGGATGTTTCCAATGTATGAATGTGTTGTTGATGTTGTAATTTCTCTTTTATAGGTGCACTACGACTTATTCGTCTGTCTGCACGCTAAAAAGTAAATATATTCACAATATTATATAACTTATTCAAATAAAGTAAGATTATGAATGTTTTCTATCTATATGATTGAAAGATAAATTCAATTAACATGAAGAACATCTCCTATATGAATAGTCTTGATTATTCTTTTAGAATACACAAAAAAACCATTTCATTTTTTATGATACATAAAAAACTAAAGTAACCTGTTTTTTCATAAATTCATAATTTGTTTGTTGTTGAATATCAGATGATAATTCATCTTCATCTAAATTTGGAGTTATAGATCGTCGTCTAATTAAACCAATACGAATTGAATTTGCAGCTTTCTTCATTGATTCACTTTTAATACAGATCTAACAATTTAATTTTAAATTTAATATTTTTTTTCTTTTATTCTCTCTTTTCTTTCTATATTAGTTTAATTGAAAACAAACAATATTAAAGAAAACTGTCATATTCAATTTCAATAAAGAAAAGATCAAATCAATATTACAATTTCTTTTTTTTATTTTTTTGCGATCGTCTGGATACTTTCAAAGATTAGAAAGAGGAATAATTGCGTTTGTTTTATTATGGTGTGATTGTAATTAAATCTGTCCAACCATTACTGATTGTATGAAGAATTTCGTCTAGTTTTCTTTTGTTGTGTCTTTGTTTGTTTTTCTTTCATTGAATGCATTTTTTTTTTATGACAAACATTCAATGAAAATATCGAAGAAGGTCATGCTCTATTATTCTTTTAGCGCACTATATGCACTGTATTCGTTAGGAAAAGAATATATAAACTTCTTCAAGTAGTGTAAAAATTAAAATGTCGGTTCGACTCATAAATTTTTCAATGCTACAACTTCATCGCCATGTTTCTTTGAAAACACCGTAGCTGTGGGGATAATTTTTGGGTCTAAAACATATGTAGAATTTCAGCAATATTTCTGTTTACATATAGAGCCAACTTCTAATGCTAATGTGATAGTTAAGTGCTTTTTTTTCTAGACACTAATCTTGTAATGGATATAGACGGTATTTCCGACGCTGTATACTGATTCTCGTCACGTTGCTGACGGTCTCAATAAATGTGTTGCTCTATAAAATCCTATTGCGGTACCTATATGTAGTGTGATGTTTCCAGGTGAACAAAAGACGGACTAAATGACTCGTCCTTTTTCTATTCATATCGATCCGTCATCCCTAGTCTTTGTCTGGAATTTGACTATGACATGACCAGTCCGGAGAAGCCTCGTCTAAATTACATGATTGACGGACGATATTATACGTACATAGTCTAGTCTTCTTTTTGCGAAAGATTCATCTAGGACTGTTCTGAGATCAGTTGATATCGGACATTATTTTCTATTATGCAGACTAGTCCCAGACCACGGGTGTCTGAGACAAAGACTAGACATGACAACTGTCATGACGACCGTCTGGAATGGATTTAAAACTGAAAAAGTAGGGACGTAAGGGTCGGTACATAGGACTGATTGTAGTCTTATATGTAGTGGACGAGTCTGGACTAGTCTAAATGGAAATATGTAGAGCAAATGTCTCTAAAATCGACAGTAAAAAATAGTTATGTACGAGCTCAAACAAGATGAAACAAATTTTTACTGTCGATATTACGAATATTTTCTCTACTTCAACATGCAAACTGTTAAAAATATTTGATTGCACGCTATAAAAGCAGGTAAATAAAAGTTTTTTTAACATATTTTTGCCATTTAAAAACGTAGCTGTGAATACTTTTACTGGTTTTTTTCGTTACACTATATATTTCAAACAAGACAGTAATGATTTTTGAAATATTATTGCATCAAAACCAACTAATAAGCTCAAGCTTTCACCATAAAGCAGATCAATATCTAGACGATCCATCTACATCCGATTCAGTATTTTTTGCTAAACTAAACAAACTATGAACAATGGAAAAATTACAGGCTTTATTTCTATTATAAATTAATCTACTATTCAGATATGTTTTCACTAAAGTGTTTTCTAATTCAATGTGGAGATTGGAAGGGCAATATTCCTACGAAGATTGAATTTGCTCTTTGAGAAGTCTGAATAATTGCACGCCATATATTGCTGCTCAAAATGAAAAAAACACAGACAAAACGCTGATTTATTCTTCGAGAAAACTCAGGAAGCATACTTGAAAAATAGAAATATTATTTTACTTTCTCTTTCATTGTATTTCAAACTGTTACGAGTGTATATAAAGCTCACTCAATTTTTAGATAATAAAAACTATCAAATGTATATTTATTGATGAGTACGTGATTTTCTTACAGAAAAATATTCTATAAAGAATATGAAATGCAAAAAATAACTTTGGTGATAAAATATTTACTGATTTTTAATTAGACATAGTTCTTGTTGAAATAATATCATAGACACTTGTTTAGTGTTAATATGAAACCTTTTCATTATTAATAATACCGTACTTATAAATAATTGAAACAAAAAACTAATATTTAAACGTTTTTAATGATTAATGGTTGAGATTCTGGTAATAAATGTGTTTGAATATCATTTTCACAGTTCATTATCTGGTGCTTTAATTGAAGCAGATCGAGTAGAAAAAAAATTGCATATGTAACATATATCTATATCTGTTTATTTTAGGTTCAATAAAAAGTAAATGAAATTATTTTTTATGTATTGCTGATAAGATACTTTACATCATTAAAACAAAGCATTCACTTTTGCTAAAATCCCCTTTTCAAATTAATTAAATAAAATATGCAAAATAGTTGACTGTTTCACTCTTTAGTTGGTTTTCATTATAATTGATAAAAATGATGAGATAATTTTCACTTTTTATTAATTAATGATTTGTATCATTTGCTTTCATATGCAACTCGAATGTTGAATTTGATATTACATTTTATTCGATGATATATAATATTGCATTATTTATAAACAAAGAAGATTCACTGATGTTAAATTTATGTTTTTAAATCGTTAGATGATATTACGCTAGTAAAAGTAGTAATAGATTAATTGTCTTGTATTTTATAAATCATTACTTGCAAGAATTAATTGAATGTTTTTATGATGAATCAGAATTTCAATGAATAATAGTGTTAATTTTTTTATTTGATACATATTAAAATTTATGCGGAGGATTACATCTATAATTTCTCTTAGCCACCAGCAACTTATAATGATATTTCGTCTCTTTTTGTTTTCTTATATATGACTTTCGTTTTTTGTAACTTCAAATATGTCTTTTCACACTTAGCTGAGATAAAAATCTATTGGTAAAATTTTGTAGATAATTAATATCAATATGAAACATCTGAAATACATCTCTTTATTCTTTCCTTCTACTTTCTTACTAAAATTGAATGTAATCAATCATGATAGACGACCATAGTCACCAACTGTTGAACTAATGTTACTTAAACTCAGTTAATTATATTATATAAAACTGTTCATGGGATATTTATAGCTCAAGTACAATTCAATTCACGAATTAAATTTAACTGCCTAGCTTTGCACCTCGATATTATTAAATGGAAAGAATCAAAAGATAAAAAAGAGTAAAAAAAAAGAAGAATGTAAAAATTATGCCAAATAATGACCTTACATTGTCAAATCATTTATACGATATCATAATATGATAGTTCTGGAAAATGGAATTTTTAGTTTTGTGTCAAACATTACAGTTCGACTCATACTGATTCTGTAGTTGACGATTATTATCTATCTATATGGCTTTTGACTATTTATTCAATTTTAAGTATTTTTCTACACTAGATTTCTGACCACTTACAACTGTGGAATCAATAGAAAAAAAAGAGAATATAAAAATATAATGTTGTTGAACTGCAATATATTGCAAAAATAATTCATCACTTTTTCTTATATTTTTCTGCTATAAGATTACGTTTGATAGCCATTAACAGTTTTATATAATAGTATATTCATTTGTGTATTAAAGATAAATAATGAAGACCTGGAGCATCGTTCTATTAAATATATTAATGGTTTCATCTTTGATGATGTTAAAAATAAGTGCACTAAATAGCAGCCATACAAAACTGCTGCTTTTTTTTTACTTTTAACATATATTCATATGGTTACATCATTTTCTTCTCGCCAGGATAGTTTACTAGGTATTAATATTATACTTTTGAAATAAAAGCATAAGATCTAGCTGTGTGATCCATCGTAAAACATATCCTTTTTAGTAATAACTATCTATTATGCTAATACCGAATTAAAACACGCAAACGAACAACTGGTATATGTATCTGTAAAAGTAAAATAGTTTATGAATGGGACTCTATTGAATATATAGATGTTTGGCCTGATATACAGTGTTGTCATGTTTATATATTTCGAAAACATTCATTCGTTTGCTGTTAGATGAATGCAATGAACAAGAGCGTCTCTCATAAGAAAAATGTATTAATCATTCCATTGAACAATTCATTAACATTAATACACCATTAGTACTCGATTACCCATCGAATATCTAGAATATTAATTTCATAAAAAGTTTTGGTCAATCATTTTTCAAGTGAAAAAGTTTAAAAAATTGTTGAGATTTGTATTATAGATGATTTTGATATCTACAACAAAAAACCTGTATCTATTTTCTATCTCCTCTAAAGATACGCAAAGAAAATATGGAACTATGCTGGTGTACTATGTTCACTATATCTATTAATAACAGAGTATATATGATTTTAATGTTAACCGATAAAATATTCTTTCTCTTACTGTTCACTGTCTTATATAACAAAATTTCAATTTTTATTTTCTAAGAATAATCATCGTGATGAATTTTTTTTTGAGAATTAATAATTATCTTCATACTATGTAATATATGGAAAGTATTTGTTAGATAATAAAGCAATATTATTGTATTTTCAAAAAAAAAAAAAGTACAAACAATGAAAATTATTACACATATTTGTGTTAATTATAACTTTCGACGATAAAAATTCGTATATTAAGATGTTATATTAAGTAGAACTTCATTACATTAATTGAAAATAACTCGAATTTAAGATCCAATTTAATCTTCTCTTGAAAAAATTTCCATTACTATAATGTGCCATGTATTTGATGATGTGGATATGATGGTTTTAACACTGTTAAATACATTGAATTGGCATTTTTTACTGGAGAAGTTCGATGTAATACAGTAACATATTCATTAATATTATTATTATTTTTTTTTGTTTTTGAACAACGAGCAAAAATAAAATTTATTAAAGGACTTTGATAATAAAGACAAATAAGAAGTATAATAAAGAATAAAATTAACATAGAAATAAATATAATATCATGCCATTTAATACGTATTTGTTCATTTTTTAATTGTATATTTTGTGTATTTCTATTAAATAATAAAAAATGATTTGCTATTCCATTATTTTGAAATGAATTATTTCTTATTGTTGAATTACTAATAAATCCAAATAAACATATTACTAACACAAATTGTGACAACATGTTTGAATATAAAGAAAAATAAGAAACTTAGTCAAATAAAAGATATAAGAATAGATTGTGTAATAAAAAGCTTTCAAATTATGTCTATAATTTATTAGAAAAAAAAATGTTTCTTTCTTCAAAAGCATTAGACAGAGAAAAAAAACGCATCATATCATTAGAAAAAGTTGTTTTGTGAGGAAAAACTAGATAATTGATAACGTATTTTGAAGAAAAAACATAATTCCATAGAAATGACGTACTTTTAATATTTTCTTTGCATAACAAAGAAAAATTGAGAAATTCTTCAAAGAAGAACTACACGAAAAGTTCTTCTCCTATTTATATTTTTAAGATGATATTGAACAAATGCTCTTTCTAATCATACTAATATTTATTAAATGACGTTGATATATCGTTATTCTTATACTTTAATTTTATCTGTTTGAACATGTCTCAATTTGTTTCTAAATCGTACTAAGTTCTAATGAATGAAGTATGTCTACACGTGATCTTTTTATAATCTGTTATTGATAAATATGCTTTTAATGAAGACGTTCAAAGAGTTTAAATATAGGATATACTTCAAGCTAAACATGTCATGCACGTGTGAAATGGATACACTCGAACATTGACGATTTAAATAATTCTTCGCATTTATTTATTTTGTTCATCTGTAATGGATAAATTGGGATTCTTTTTAGTCTAACTGGATTTGATATGACTACAAAAATACAATAGTAAGATTATTGAAAACATAATAATGATAATAAAACGAAATATCTAATCCCTATAGATTGAATTTATGTTTTGTACCATCCTATGGCATATATTTAGGTAAAAGTGAACGAGTTGATTCAGGTAGAAAAACTGGGGAAAATGGCCAGAGAAGTATTAAATAGGCTGACGGATATGGACATCATATACTTGTCTCTAAATTCAACCACTTTCAAACTAATTACTGTCAAAACGTCATCGTAACTTAATATCGAAATTATTAGCCAGTGTTTTATAGATAAAATCTCCTGTTATCAGAAATACATATGTACAATTGTCATAGAGTGAATATGTTCATTCTCTTTCTATTGAATAATTTTCCTACGTTTATAAACATTGTTCTACTAGAATTTTTGTACTATGAAAATTTCTTTGAATTTGTTGTAGTTTTTTTCAGAATTAATAATAGAGAACACAATTAATTCTGTCAAAATATAATCTAACATTCCTTTTCAATTTGCTATAATATTTTATTAAAAACTATGAAAACTATGTTTTTTTTTTTTGATTTATACAAAGAAGAAAAAAGAAAAATCTTTAGTTCTGTTTTGCAGAAGAAATAATTTGTGGTAAATGAATATCATCACTTAATTGACTTTCATCAATATTTGGCCAATGTTTTTGTTTAATACCTTCTCCATGTTTAATATAATTTTGTGATGAAAGTATATATTGAAAATCATGTCCAATACTATATGAATATGATGGATTTTTTCTTGATATAGTTACAATTATTTGTCGATAATTAGGTGGTATTATATCAAATAATTCTTGTTGAAAATCTTTTCGCGATATAGATGTATTTTGTGATAGAGTACAACGAAATTGAAAATGAACATATTTTAATGGATTACGATTTTCAACAAGTAATATAAGACCATCCCAATATTTTCGTAATTCATATATTGTAACACCATCAGGTTGATTATTATATTTATCTGAACTATTTGATACACGTACTTGTTCACCATAAAATATACAAAGTTTTATTAAAAATTCACGTTGAATTCGTAGTGAAATTCTTATACGTTCAAGATCTATTACATGTGAACTATGAATAGCTAAAAAAAAAGAAAAGATATATAATATAAAATTTTTGTTAAATAACTAACCAATAGTAAATTCAGTATTATCTAAACATTTATTAATTGGATAGAATAAAAGTGGTAAAATAATATATTTTCCTGGTTGAAGAAAACCATTTGTTGAAATAAATTTATGTTGTCCACGTTGACTTATAATTGGTATTGAATAAATACGATAATTTCCATTTGATTGTTCTTCCATATTTATTATTGCAATACAAAGACTAACATCACTTCGTTGAATACGAAGATTTTTACTTATTTTTCTATGAAGTGTTATATCAAGTTCTGTTGCATTTGATAGTATTAAATAATAAGCTTTAATAAAGATAAAATAGAAATATAATTTATTAAATTTTATCCTATTTTATATTAATGAAAGAAAACAAAAATTCAAACCTTGCATCATATTCGTTGATGGATAAAAATTAGCTGAATCTCTAACTTCATACCAATTATGTCGTAATTTACAAATATCAACACATTCAAAATATTTAACAAATGATATAAATGGCATCCAAAAAACACCATCTCGTTTACTTCGTTTTTCATTTAATAATTCACGACGTAAATCAGGATTTTCAGACCATAGATAAGAATCGTCTGACCAATCACCTTTAAAAAATTTTATTTGTTATAAAGAAAATAAATTCAAAACTATTTTTTAAAATTATACTTCAAGATCTAATTTAAATTTTTTGAAATCCATGATTTGTTATATCGCAGCGGTCTCTTTTTCAAAAGATATTAAAAAAATACATAAATTCGCATAGAATTCGAATGTTTATAGGAATCAACTCTCCGCAACTTAGTGAGTCTCATAAATTCACATTATTAATGATTATAGAATATAGTGATAATAGGGTTTTTCGGAAGGTCTTTTGAATATTACTGTTTCAATGTCAGGTACTTAGTCGGAATAAGTGTCTTTACTGTGCTCTAAAAGATCTAATTATTTTTTTTTTATTTGACTTGAGTAAGTATATGAAAATGCCACTGTATATACAATTAGTATTTTTAGATTAATTTATTAATAAAGATCCTTTTGTATGGTCTAAAAAAGCTTATTAGCGCACAGCTGCCGCCGTTGCTAGTAAAATACACCTAACGATCTTTGACCCTATTTGCTTACGTCTGTAATGGGGATGTCTGTAAGGTGGAGCCGCAAAACTTCCACTTAAAATTTACACTCACATTGGTTTATATGTGAGCTCCACAAAATTGATATATACCAGTTCCGCTTGAAGTTCTTTAGTTTTATCTCATTACTATCGACCAAAGGTATTCACAGGACAGACTGTTCTGCAGATTAACACGAATATTTCAATGTCTCTTTTTGAATTAGAAGTTAAATTCTCTTTGTACAAGTCGTTTAGATGTATATGATGATATGGATCAACAATATAAATAATTGTGAAGAGCAAAACAAAAATCTTAGTTCCATTAACACGTTCGAGATAATATGGTCAAACGTTTGGCTACATTCTAAGATGATCAAAAGCTCATTTATTGCAAAAAAACTTGATAATCTCTAACATGCTTTGATCAAAACTGTTGATTATTCTGCTATTCATTGAGCAATCTTCATAGCTCATATTCATAAGAGAAAGGTCAATAAAAACCATTCTGAAAAACTACAATTGCCATTGACAAAGAGATGAATTCTCTCATGAATTATGAAACGATAATATTCATGTTGTTAAGATAGAATAGGATTATTTCCAAATTTAAAATAATATTATCATATATAGATAAAATAAAATATTTACCTATCCATCTATATGTTCCACCCCATGGATTTCTTAATTTAATTAATCTATGTTTTCCATCTTGTGATTGTCTAACATCTTGCAATGAATAAGCATGAATATTAAGTAAACCATATTTTTCAAATTCTTCATTACTAATAAGATTATTACTACACATAGCACACATTAAAAATTTTTGTGAACGTGCATGTAATAATTTTGACCATAATCTATCATAATCAACATTTTTATCATCAGGATTATTTGATCGACCAAGAATTAATGTTTCACATGGACTTCCTGTAACTGTTGCTAAACCTAATATATATTGAAAAAAAAAATTTTTCTTTTTTTTTTTTTTTTTTAATTTTTGAAATAAAATAAATTAACCTTCACAACAACGACCAGCAATAATTGCTTCATAACTTCCATTTAATTTTGCTAGAGCTTTTTCAATTAATGGAACCTAAATATTCTTTTTATCTTTGATTTATTTTCATTTGAAAAAAGAAAACAAGCAAAAAATATTAAACATATTTTTTACCCAAAGTTGTTTTCGATGTGCTTGAGAATAAGCTAAAGTTTTATTTGGTGTACATGGAAGACGATCATCAATAAGAACTTGTGTCCATTCACCATCTTAAAAAATATAATTATCATTAATAAATTAAAATATTTTATTTTTTCTTTACCTTTACATAAACGTACACAATAAACTCCTTCTTGATTATATTGTTTAGTAATAAGTACCTAATAATGTTTTGTTTTTTAAATTAAAAAGAAATAAAAAAACGAAATTTTTTCAATTTACTCTCATTAAATATTCAGGTTCTTCCGCAAGTACACTTAATGCTGTTATAAACCAACAATCACCTAAAGCACCTTGTATGACATCATTCGGTTTTGGATCTCGAAATACTTCCCATTGTGTACGAATATTATCATTCCATTCTTGTGGATTTATTTGATCAGGTCTTAACCATTGAATATTATTACTTGATGTTGTTAAATTTAAATTAACTTGTTGATTAGGTAAAATACTTAATGTTGATCTTGAAAAATTATTTCCATTAATATAAATTGAATGTAATGATCCTGAAAAATGTTCATCTTTAAATCTATTATGTGTTTTTAAACAATTTTGAAGAATTTTTTCAACATGTTTTAAAACAATATGTTCATCAGCTTCACGTTTATGTGCTATAAGAACACTACGTCGATGAATATTTTCTTCTATTAAATTATCATTTCTAATAAATGTATGTAAATTTCGATGACGACTAGCTGGTGAAATACTATATATAAAAATTAATATTTTTTTTTTTGATTATAATCAAGGTAAATAGGTATAGGATTATAATATCATTACCTGACTAAAGATGATAAAATTTGTTTATGTTGAGTTTTATTTATATTTGTATGTTCCATAATAGGTATATAAACATTTATTTTATTTGAACCACAATCCATACATATTTGACTATCACTTTCATTTTTTGTATGACATAATTGACATTGCCATTGACGTTTAATAATAGATAATTTTGTTTGTGTTAATTGTTGTTGTTCATTTGGAGAATATTGTTCTAATGATCGTGATCGATTATGTTTTTGTTGTTGAAAATTTTTTAATCGATCATCGGCTTTTCTATTAGATGATGGTGTTGCTGAAAGTTGATGACGATGTTGTTGTGTTAGAAGATGAAATTCATGATCAAATGCATAAAGAATTTGATTTAATGATTGTCCAACTTCTTCAGCTACATCAGGAGACATAAAAAAATTTTCTTGTGATACGATAGCACCCATTATTCTTTGAATTGTATGTTCTTCGTTTTCAATCTCCTTGTCCAACCGCGTGTGATTACGAAAAAAAAATGAGGTGAGCAACGACACTCATTTCACCGTATCTATGTCATACACCTCCACAATTTACACGGTTTACATCAATTATTTCCTCATATATTATATTTGAGATAATGATAAATAAAAAGAAAGAACAAAAAAAAAACGAAACTGATCAAAGAAAACGAAAATATATGAAGCAAAAAAGAAAAGATATAACTAGACAGACAACGTGTCATTTAACGCTCGTGATTATATTGAGAAAGAATAGAAGATGTACTTTAATTACTAATGAAAAACTACTAATAATGTTGTGTAAAATGGTCAATTTTTTAAATCGTATTATCATTTCAATTATTTTTCTTTAATCAATTTTTGATGATCGGGAAAGATAAATTTTTTATACTAAATTTATATTTTAAGATCATCTAATCTTTTTTTTTTGTTTCAAAAATAAATGTAATTGTTAATAGTGACATCTATTATTTACAGATAGGATTGATCTAGTCTTCTTAGTTATTTATTTCGATAAAAAGAAACTAACTCAAATCATCATTTCAAAGCTCGTGATTTTTCTTATTAATATATAATATATATTCATTCATAATGGAAGTAATTCATGATAAAAATAAACATGAATTTAAAATTGAACTTGATAAATCATCAAATGATAAAGGTATTTTATCAAATATTTTAAAATAATAAATATATATATTGTATATTATAGCTTATTTAACATATAATTTACAAGGTAATACAATCGATTTTCAAAGTACATATGTTCCATCAAAATATCGTGGTCAAGGTCTTGCTGAAAAACTTGTTCAAGTAAAATTTATTTTAATTTAATTATATAAATTTCTTATCATTTGTTTATTTATTTATTTTTCTTTCTCTTTAGAATGCTTTAAATTTTGTTGATAATGAAAAATCAATTAAAAATATAATTCCATCATGTTCCTATGTTGCTAATTTTTTAACAACAAAAGCTCCTCAATATGCTCGTTATTTAGCTAAATAAAATTTTTCTTTTTTTCAGATGACAACAATTCGTTTAAAACTTCCTTCAAATTTATATCGTCCATGGAAACCACTTTATCGTCAACGATCAAAAAAACAACAAGATCCACCTGCACCATATACACCATTAGAACAACAAATATATGATCATGCTAAAATAAAATTTGATCAAAGAGTTAATATACTTCGGGCAATATTTGCTAAAGAAAGTCAATCATTATCAACAAAATCTCGTTTTGCTCAACTTCAACTTAAAGCAGAAGAACAAGAATTTAAACAATTAATTAATATGGTTAAGTAAGTTTTCTTTTAAAATAATAGGAAAGTATTCTAATATAATCGAATGTATGAATATATAACAGGTCAAAAGGACTAGATTTTGCACAGTTCTATATGATATACTAATGATTAAAAAGATTATTTAACTTTCGTTTGTTTTTTGATAAAATTTTAGACAAGAAAATGAACGTTTACTTGCAATACGTCGTGATGATGAACGTTTAGCATTAGACGAAGAAGAAGGTATACGTTCTCAAGTTTTAAATATTTTATCTGAAAAACAATTTCAAGAACATTTAAATATTGAAGAAGACGTTAAACAAATAAAAAAAGAATCTCGTTCATGGGTTAATCCAAATGACTTAACACGTGAAATTGAACGAATGCTTAATGAAAAACATGATTATAATTTTTCAATTGATTTATCGGGTTTAAAACGTACACAATCAGGAAAAGAAATACTTGATCAAAATAAACCAAATTTAGTTTCAATATCACCTTTTGAATCAGAATCAAAGAATGTTGCAAGAAAACCACCTGGTGCTTCGAAATATGAAGAATAGAATATTTTATATCCTCTGTTTCGGTTTTGTTTTTTCGAATAAAAAAAACATTTTGTTAATGTTAGCATTGATTTGAGAATGTTTTTTTTCTTTTTTTTAGATAAAAAAATAGAGAATGTCTCGTTCAACAGCAGGAAGTGCTGCTAGTCGTATAAAATCGGGTAGTGGACCGAAAAAAGATAAACAAATAACTAATGGTAATCATAATAAAAAGAAAGAATCTTCATCAAGTGATGATGATGAACCACTCCGTGCACCAATTCAATTAAAAATTGAAGTAAAAATTTTAATTAAAAAAAATATTTTTATTTGTTTTTTTATCATTTTTCTTAGTTTGTTAATTCAATTATGTTTCGTCAATGGGAATTAGCAAAAAAATTATGTCAATTTATGTTAATGTATGAACCAAATAATGCTGAAGCTAAACAATATGCACCATTAATTGATTATATGTTAACAAAAGAACAATCTTCTTCATCAGATGATGATGATGATACAAGTGGTAAGATTAATTCATAATAAAATATTTTATATTTTATAATTATTTATTTAGATGATGATGATGATGATGATGATGATAAATCATCAAAAAGTAGTGATAGCAGTAGTTCAACTTCATCAGATGAAGATGAAAAACCGAATGATACTCAAGCATCAAAATCAGTCAATACTTCATCAAACAAATGCGCATATCATAAGTGATATAATAAAACATTATATCCGTCCATTTTATTTTATTTTATTTTTTTGCATATTTATTCTTAATTTGAATAAATCTCAATTGAATCAATAATATCACCAGAATATATATCTGTAGATAATTTTTCTTTTTAATAGACTGATACTCACAATGTACGAGCAAGGACGGTTGATTTAGGCTGAAATAATAACGAACGAACTGTGTTTATCAAGAGAAAAAAAAACTTATCAATATCTATATTTCTAATCGTCTTTTGCAGAACATCATTTTTTCTATTTATAATCACAATTAGACAACGTGTTCAAATTTAAAAATAGCTCATGACATTCGTACTTATAATTATGTCTGGTGAATTCTATAAATTACAGTCTAATAAAAAGAAATAAAATTACTAATATATGTAAGCGTACTCTATGAATTTCAGTAAGTTTAAAAATAAAGTTGAATTTAACAGATTTTGATATATTTATTTAAACATATTTATCAATTAATTGAAAGTATAACTACACATAGAACGAGAAATATAATTAATGTCATTCATAGATAAACTAATCTTGTATTTGATACATTTAAAGCAAAAACATAGCCATTAGTTAAGCTAGTAAAAATATTTCTAATGCTTTATGTTATTATTCTTTCGCATCTGAATCTTTCAGATAATTTTTTAAAATCAGTAGAAAATAAAATGACCGATTTAAGCAGAAATATGTGGAAGATGATCCATGCTATTCGTTAAATTGCATTATGTTCGACGAAAACTATGAGTAAATATTTGTAATTGGAATAAATCGCACTGATTATTATAGGATTTACATAGATTGTGACTTAAATATACAAGTAATGCTCCTCCATGAATTCGTTTAGTTCTTTCTCGTAGAATTACTGACCTGAAGCTAGAGAATTCTTTCCTCATTATATATCTAATTAAAGCAATCATAAAACTGCACAGTTTAACTACAATCTGAGTATCCGATGGAATATATCTGATGCAAACAGAGTCGAATTATTCTAGATCTCCAATTTACGATTACGCATGGTCAACTTTTCTAGAAGAGAATTTACTGATAGTAACAATGAAAAATGTTAAACTGCCCTCGGATTTGAATTCTTCACATTCGATTCACTTTTGTTAAATTTTTTGAAACAATACTTTGGTTTACGTTTTTCTTGCATTGTTTTGTACCCATCCAGGAAAGTGCAGATCTAGAAGCAATCAATTAAGCAAGCAAGCAAACAATTTATTCTTGTCACACTCTTCTCTTCAAGGAAGAGAACAAGAAATGTTTTATTTTTTAATTATTTGTAGGATTATAATAGTTAAAATTTGATTCAGATAGTAGAAAAAGATTTTGGCTATAAGTCTCAACAGCTGATGCATATTTTATATACAGATGATGAATGTTGAAATTGTGTTCTTTCTCCAACTCGATCATATTTGGCAAGACTAGCATTTGATTTTGACCAGTTTCATAATTTGAATGATTTATTTGCTGTTTTTTTTTCACTTTACTTTTGTCTTTGATTTTTTTAGAAGCTGTTCGTGGTAAATACCATTTATCTTCTTACATGTATGGTGAGGTTTTCGAATATCATCTTAGGCTCAAACTCAGTGATTTCTTGGTTGAAGAATGTCATCGTGAAACTTTGAAAAATGCTTGACTACAAGCGAAGTTAGCTTTCTCTCAAATTGTAACTGAATAAACAACAACCAATTGAAAAGAAAAAAGAAAACATGTTCTTTCTTTTTTTCATCTTTATCCAATTATTTGATCTGTATTGATCTGACCAAGTTTTTTTTTGTTGTATTTCTTACCATTCTATAACTTCTAGTTTATTTCTTGAAGTTGTTTTGCCGTGCACGGATATATATGATTTTTAGAAACACTTAATTATTATTAACGGATATTTTAAATAAAAATAATCATACGGCTACGCTTACTTTCTCGTAATATATAACAAAAAAACAATTGTATACTGTCGTTTACAAATAACATACTATGAATTTGTATTTAGTATAACCATGAAAAAATGTTTCTTTCTAATATTTTAGTTAGTCAAAGCCATTCATTGGAATCCATTATCTCACTTCCTTACGGCAATACGTACGTGCTCTTTATATCCTATGAGTCATCTATGAAGATTACAAAAAATTAGATGATGAAGTTACCTTTTTCTCGTTCTTTTTCTTGAAGTGACAACATTGTTGCCCTAGTTATACGTAAGAGGTGTTTATATTACTATTTAAAAAAATCCAATCAGAAATTAAAGAGTGACACATTGTCAACAATCGACATCGGATTTTTTCCAACTATATAAAAAAAATATGAGGCTACTTCGGTATCATATTTTATTTTATTGCTGGAGAAAATAAGGTAACTGCGCCAGAGACTGATCTTTTAAGTAATGTTGAACGTTTCATTCTTGAATAATTGAAAAGTGAAATCAACAGGGTAAGCATTGAGTTTTTTTTATCATTGCTACTTGTTTTTAGGGAAAGGTGTATATGTGTAAGAAATTGTTCGTATTTTTGAAATTATCTATGATGTCCCAACAGTATTCAGACTTTAGGAGTATGTCATAAAGAAATCAAGTCTAGTGTTCTATCTCTTTAAAACTATTGTATTGTTTATCAGTGAAATAAAAACAATCCGAATCGAATATGCGGCATAGTTTAATGACAGCTTCAACAAACCTTGGGCTAGTGGGAATTATATCAATTCATTCCTGCACTTTATCTAGTTGGAAAAAGTTTTATGGATAACATTTGGGAGTCTCTCAAAGCCAGAATTAAAACTGAGTCATTTTTATCTCTAATTTTACACATCGTGATTTGTCATTTTATTTATCATTTTTGATTTTATCTATGTGTAAAGCTGGATTATTGAACGATGGAAGCTAAGAGTTTATCTCATATTAACTATATTACATAATAGGTAGTTCAAAAGAGGAACTTCACTTGAGCTTTTTCCTAGTCTCTCTTTTAATTAGATGCTTCATACATAAAACGACGTAGGTTTTTCAATAATTCATTTTCATATATAAAAATTGCTTGTTCAGAAATATTTGTCAGCATTATTTATAATTTGCATTAATATAAGATTTTTGTTTTAGATAACTGATAGTTTGCAGCCCGACGTAATGGCAACGACTGCTGTTTTATCTCCGCCACCATCTTCATTTGTTTATGAAGAATTAGTTTTACATGTTCAAGCAATTCAAAATCAAATGAATGAAATCGAAAATATTCTTGAGGATCAATGGATGAATAAGAAAAAAGTGCGAAAGGAATTAAAATCGCATTCATTAGCCATTATTGATCCATTTGGAAATAAAATCATTGACGAATATATGGATCATGTACCATTGAATACAATAATAAGAAAATATAAGAAAGATTATATACCAAAATATTTAAAGCAATGGATAAAATTTGGTACTATAGAGGAAAATGGTATCTCTCCATTAACTGAACATGACCTTCGTTTGCCTGCATCTAACTATAGAAATAATTATCAATTTATTGCGTATGGTGATGTGACAGTTTGGATTGGAGGTTATGAAAGTGTATCATTTCAAAAGTTTAAATTGAGAGTTCTACTAATGGATAATAGTGAGAAAATCAAACTTCGAATAAAAGAACACCATAAATTCACTAATGTAGAATTAAAAATATGTGAGATTGATCAAACGACTGTACCGAGTGAAGAAGATTGGGATAAAGGTACAATATTCAAGTCAGAAGATACTATCATGTCTTATCGGTTATATCAAGGTAATAATATCATCATGACGAAAATTAAAAAAGAAACGGTAAATGATTACTTCTAATATTTCTTCTGATCTTATGTTATCTTGTTTTCCTTTGAAACAACTAGGCAACGAACTCGAATGCTGCTTTTGGTTTATTTGTGCAAACTCTTGCTGGAAAACAGATTTCGCTATTTGTAAATTCAGCAATGAACATAGGTACCGTGAAAGCATTGATACAAGAGAAGGAGAGTATTCCTCCTGATCAGCAACGTCTTATATTTTCTGGCAGACAACTTGAAGACTATAGAACACTTGGAGACTGCAACATAGCAAACGAAGCTATAATTCATATGGTACTACGTTTGCGAGGTGGAATGTATCACTTTACTAGTGGTCGACAAAATTTCAATTATTTGCCTAACGGTTGTGCTGATGCTGTTAGACGCGTTCTTGCATTCAAAATAAAAGATACCAGGTATATTCATCGTTCGTCATCAACTGAATTACAAGAATTTGCTATGCAAGCACATGCCATTCTATCTACTTTATATCGGGAAATTCAAGGGGTTGTAAATCCATATGATGTTCTCAACTTACAGACGATAATGTCATTAACACCTATTGATAGTGAAAAGAGTGACGATGATGATAGTGAAGAAGATGATGATGTCTCAAAGGCTACCTCTCATTTGCGAACATTAAAAAAATTGAAGTTCAAGTTTAATAAGTTCTTTCAAATTTTCGACTGATTTTCAAGTTGAATAATTGCTACATTTAAAAAAAAAGAACAATCGAATGTTTTTAAAATTTGATTTTGTAAAATTTTAATCGTATAAATTATTTTAGTTTGAAATCATTTTAAGTAGATTTCTTGCAATTTATAGAGAACGTAAGTTATTAATTAATCAGTAAAAAAATTTTAATAAAGCAGAATTTCTATAATTTGTAGAGGACATGAGTTATTGATGAGAATCATCTTTTAATTACATAAAGTTTCTATAATTTACAGAGATCAACGTGAATGTAGAGATGAACTTAAATACTTTATGCCCATGAAAGAGAGAATTCAATATTTTTAGGAGATTATAAATAAATGAAATAATTGTCACTTGTTGAAGAAATAATACTACTGTAGCTCGAGCAAGAATCGTGAATGTAGAAATAAATTAAAGTACCTTATGTTTATTGTGAGAGAGATTTTAATATTTTGGAAAGGTTTCGGATGAAGAAATGATAGTCTGTTATTGGGACACTAATGTTACTAGAGTTCGAGCAAGGGTTGTGAATGTAAAAATGTACTGAAATACTTTATATCTATAAGAGAGACCAATATTTTCTAATAATTTTAAGTGAACGAGATGATGTCTATTATTCAAGTAACAATATTACGATTGGACGAGCCAGAGCCATTAATGCAGGAATATTCAAAAGAAGTAACATCTTAAGAATGATGAAGAACATCTAACTAAGTTTTGTTAAGGTTTATTTTAACAATTCAATACTTATTTACTCTATTAGAAAAATTCTGTCGATAGTGTTTTGAATTTTTCACAATCTGAATATTTGTATTTTGTCTGGTACTTATATGTATTGGTATCAACGATAATACAGGTTTGGTTTGATTCATAAGGGTATTGTGAACGTTCAAAAAATGGAAATGAACTACGCTTCCAGTATTGTTCTCTATTGTAAATAGATGCCGACGCATCTCGATTAGTTAATTATTGTCCATTCGATATTAGATTCCATGTTGTGAATGACACAAAATATTTTTGTCGAATTTCGAATAAAAACTAATTAAAAGCGCTAACAATAAATGCTTTCCCTCTGTAATTTAATGAAATCTACAAATTACAATAAATTTATAGTAAAAAATTTAACAGATCTGTATGGAGCGAACTCTACAAATTGCAGTAAATAAGACGAAAACTGAAAAGCTGTACATGTAGCGAATCCTATTTCAAACTCACTAAAATGTTCAATATTAATTTAAATATGAGTAAACTTTAAGTTTAAAATTTCTTTTTAAATGTTGAAATTAAGTTATAAAATTTTAAATTAATATTTATGTTCATGCTCGCAAATGAGAAGCTACGCTCGACACATTAAAAGATTCTTGCATAATATAAGACAAACGAACTAAAAGACAGTTTAAAAGATCCATTTAAAAAATTGATTTTTTTTTAGCATTAACGTACATGTTAACATTTAAGCTTTTTTTATGAAATAGAAAAGAACAATTGATAAATAAATAATGTTTTCTGTATTACAAAGCGTGTCTTGAGATTACTGTAATGTTCCTTTGCAGCGTGCTGTGAAGAAATTCGTTAAATTTCCTCCCTGAAAATATTCATCACAACAATCACAGGATCTAGTTAACACGATGTGTATTTAAAAATGTTGCACACGAAGAGATCTTTCTGAAATAAGAACAATTTTGGTAAAAACTCCATTCATAATTGGAAAAATATATTTCTGAAGACATGCAATGAGACACGACTTATGAAATATACCTGCTATATCTGAGGACGTATTTCTATTCACATAAAGATGTCGAGATGCTTGTCGAAGCAGATACAAAAAATTCTAAAATCACTCTTAATGTGTATTCAATTGGTTTTTTTCTGTAAATTGTTTCTTCGTATACAACCGCATTTATTCTAATTAGCTAGATATATAACTACGCTGATGATACATTTCATTTTGAACCAGTTCTATTTATAGGAAGCAATTCTCAGTATAAGCAACTAATTTAAATAACGTTGACAAAAAAAAGAATGTTTAATCTTCTTGCTTATTTTAAGTGATTTAGACTCTCGGATAAAAGTTCTTCCTGGGTGAGGATGAAAGCCCGACAGAGAGTGGGTTTCGGTTTTGTCTAGGGTTAGCTCCGGGTCTCGAGAACAAATGTCATTGGGGAGCATCTTTATGGAACTATATTGAAATCTTGAAAAATCCTTCAAAAAAAAGAAGCTAATTAAAAGATAAAAATACTATTACAAGTAAATTCCTTTCAAATTTCATATCAAGATTATGTGAAATACTATTTCTGACACTATCCATACAATTATGATCATATTTCAAATAATTTAAGATAAGAAAATTAACATTTTGTTTTATTGTACATATTTTCCATATTATCATACACGATGGCAAAGAAAAACATTAATTACAATATGTGATACCACAAATTCGACTTTTTCTACCTACAATTCATTGCCCATTGATACACTGACAACATTTGCTTTTGTTTGCAAGTTTCAATCATGCTAAAAAAAGCTTTATCTTCATCATAGATATATGGCAGTCTTATGTAATAGTTAATAAAGCTATCCGTATTGTTTATCCCTTTCTTTACATTTTCGAGACAAATCAAAGTGATTTTATTCCCAAGTAGAATTTAGTATGTGTAAAATTTGTAGGGTATGGAGATATGACCTTGGACTGTCCTTGTAACATCTCTGGTTCATGTAGTATAACAACAGATAGCGAATTTTATAGATGCCACAGTGAGAAATATTAGTGAAAAGTGACATCTATCCTACATATTTCTTCATTTTTGAATTATCAGTTTATTTATAAAAAACGGTTTTTAATAATTAAAATAAAAATATATTTTCAATAATATAATGAGTAACTCAATAAAAACGAAATAAAATTGACATTGTCGTAGAATAATGACTCATCACATGATGGACCAGATGGTCTTGTTCTTTTATTCTTGCCTGATTATGGTAAAAAAATTTAATTTTTCTTTCGTTTCTGAATAAATCGATCTAAAATGCCTAGTCAATCTGAATCTGAAGGAAATCAAGATGAACAAAAAAGTAGAAAACCAGCAGGTAATTATCTTATAACTATCCTTATTTGTTCTTATTATGCCTTCTTTTTTTCTTAATTCTTTAGATACTCCATTTAAACAACAACGTTTACCAGCATGGCAACCAATAATAACCGCAGATACAGCTTTACCAGTTTTTTTAATAATTGGTTTAATATTTATTCCAATTGGTATTGTACTAATTATTACATCCGAACGAGTATGATCTATTCTTTTATCTATAATTCTATAATTAATTAAATTAATTGAAGGTACTTGAATATGATATTGATTATACAGATTCAAATTGTATGAGTACAAGTGAAGCAAATAGAACATGTGCCGATGTATTACAAAGTAAAAACTATACTACTGTATCATGTATATGTAATGCGTCATTTAGATTAGATCAATCATTTACTGTTAGTAGATTTATTTTAATATTTTAAAAGACAAAAAAATAATGTTTTTTTTTTATTTAATATATTTTTAGGGTGAAGTTTATTTTTATTATGGTTTAATAAATTATTATCAAAATCATCGTCGTTATGTTAAATCTCGTGATGATAATCAGTTATTAGGTAAAACAGATCGAGTTAATACTGATTGTCAACCATTTCAAGTAAATGGTAGTGGTATAGATTATACACCATGTGGTGCTATTGCAAATTCGAAATTTAATGGTTTGTTTTTCTAAACTTATTATTAAAAAATTTTGTTTGGTTTTCTTTCTATTGTGTATTAGATACGTTAACATTATTATTGAATGGTAATGAAACTGTTCCATTTACAAATCTTGGCATTGCATGGACAACAGATAAAGCAGTAAAATTTAAAAATCCGCCAGAAGCAGCTACTTGTAAATATAAAAGATTCATTTTTTTTTGTAATAAATGATAAATTTTATTTAAATAGTTTTTGCTAATAATCCTTACCCACCAAATTGGAATTATACTGCTTGGGATTTAGATAGAAATAATACTGATAATAATGGTTATCAAAATGAAGATTTTATTGTATGGATGCGTACTGCTGCAATGCCAACATTTAGAAAATTATATAGAAAATTAAATTCAACTAATTCGAATATATTTCAAAATGGTTTACCTCAAGGAAATTATGTATTAAAAATAAATTATAGTAAAAATTTTATTTAATTAATTAAAATATAAAATTTTTATTTTTTTACTTTTTTTTAAAGCTTATCCAGTAGCAAGTTTTTCTGGAAGAAAACAATTTATTATAAGTACAACGTCTTGGATGGGAGGAAAAAATCCATTTCTTGGTTGGGCTTATATTGTTGTGGGAATTATTTGTATGATTGCATTTATGGCATTTTTTATTCTTCATAAAACATGGAAAACGTAAGATTTATTGAAATTTAATATATTTATATGTCACTATGACCTTAAAAGATATAGATTAATATTCAATTGATTGAGATCATTTTGAATTTCGAATGGATCATGCAGAATGATATTAGTATAGTCAATATATCTATATCATAGATTGATATTTTTTAGTTAGAATACTTAACTATATTTTTTTTCAGCTTGATTACATTTTCTTCATTAAAAATTGTAATTGTCCGAAAGAAGATGAACGGAAATTCATAATGACGTGTTAAATTAATTTTTATATTATTTGATATATTTTATAAATCAGTATTCACTATTCAATAATTATTTCAAATATTTACATGAATAAAATTTTTCTCGAATATCTTAATCAATATTTATTATTTTGATGTAAGATCCCTTGATTATTTTATGAAAAAATACAACAAATTCTTATTGGTCTATGTCAATTTGATGTGTCTCATGCTTATACTACTTCTAACCAGATAGATGCTGTCAGTCAATAAAATATGTCATTTCAAATAATGATTCGTATAATTGAATTTTATGAAAATATATTTCATTATAAGTAATTTCTTTTCAGTATATAAACAAATTATTATTGTAACGTACGAGTTATAAAATGTTCTTTTTATCTTCATAAATGTATATCTCTTATCATTTGCATATTATATCATATTTGAAATAGATGACCTAAGTTTTTTTTTTTCTTTTCAATTCTGTCTTGATACTTTGCCCAGGTGATCTCATATGTTAACAAATATGATAATATTGAAGTAAACCACAGATTTTTATTTTTAACTTATAAGACTATTAAAAAAATATTTATATCGGAAATTAATCATTTTTTATAACAAAAGCTCTATAATAGAACTATTCTTCAAAGCTAATTCTTTTTCGAGTGTCAAAACGCTTAGAAGTGTTTATAAGCATAAATTTGTTAGATGAATATTCGTTCGATACTTGATATTTTTTTTTTCTGTCACACAAGGGAAATTAAGTTTTTTTTATTACTAATATTATCAAACTAACAGAATGGCAATTGAAACAAAGTTTCTATATTGTTTTTAAATTATTCGCTCTTTTTTTTTTTATGTTAATAGGAAACAATGAGATAATTACAATCAATCAAAAAAAGAAAAAGAAAATAATTGATTAACATATCAGATGAGTTCAATAACAAAAAAACAAACTAACAACAACAAAAAAAAAAATTGTCTTAAAGACAATAGAATTTTGTTTTTTATTTCTACTTACTAAGCTTTACATTGCTCGACTATTTCTTTCTTATCGATCATTTCTTATCTATCTTTCTTTTTTCTTATTTAGACAAAATCGACCTCCAATGTAAGTCAATCGAATAAAAAATAACGAAGAAGAAGAAGAAGAAGAAGATGAAGTATATATTCTTTGCAATATTGGTGTATTTATATTAATCTCTACTCATTATTTTGTTGTTATTATTATTATTATTATTTTCGCTTTTGTTTTCTCATATACATATGAAAAATAAAATATATTTGTCATATTGCTTTCGTTTCGTTTTTGTTTTTTTTGGAAATGAAAGATTTATTCTATTTCAGATTGTATAATATTAATTATAATGTCATCAGAAGAAACAACATCTAGGTGAGAAACACATATATATATATTGAACAGATATTATAAAAACGAAAAAACAAATAAATAAAAAATGTTATCTTTTGTTTCTTCGAGAAATGTAACCAGAATCATACGATACTTAGTTTATCAAATAATAGAAAGAAGAAAAAAAAAAGAAAATATAGTTTTTTGTTTTTTTTTTAAATAGCATTTTTTTGTTGTAATACAATAGTGATATATTATCGAATATGAAAAAATTTGTTCATCGTCGAATGACTTCTTTATCTACGCTTGATGATATTCTGGCTAAGAGTAAACAGTTACTCAGGTAGATTTGCTGCTCATTCGTTTATTAAAAAATTACAAAAAAAAAAAAGAAAAATTTAATTTTTTTTTTTATTTTAATGAAAAATCTAAATAGAAAAGAATATTTTCATATTCATAGTTTTTCACCAGAAAATTCATCAATAACTCAAAGTCCATTAGAAGAATCTGATCAAATGATAATAATATCTTCGGATACACAACAATCAAATAATATTGATATAACTAATGAAATATCTTCCAATAATCAAACAACTATAGAATGCCTTCCAAATTCAACAAATGAATGTTCTAATACAGCAACATTTATTATCACATCACCATCAATTCATTCAAATTTATCAACTGAACAAAATGATTTAAAAGAACAATTAAATTCTTCATCATCATCACATCTTCATACAAAACAATATCGAAATGAACATAGAAGAAATAAAAGTGATCCAATTAAATCAGCAAGTGTTGAAGATCTTTCTTCAATTAATTCAAAAAATGATAATGATTTATTAAATAATAATTCAACAAATGCAATTATACGAAGAAAATCATCAACTAAAATAAATTCAAATAATACATCACCAACAACATCTATTAAACATGTAACACAAGAAAAATCTTCATTAACAACAAAAAAAAAGAAAGCGTGGTATAATGTAAGTATTTATTAGATTTTTATGATCTATTTTTATCGTTTAGTAATTAGAGACCTTTCTATTTATTCTTACCTTTATGTAATTCATCTACTATATGTATTTCTTTTTTTCTCAACGCTTCAATGAGTCAATTTTTGTATAAAGTAAAGAAATAATGATGATCATTTTTTTTCTCTTCTTCTTCTATTTTTCTCTTATGTATACGGTATGTGTTTTTAGAAAGAGATATATGCACGAAAACGAAAGAACGAAATAATGTAATAGGAGACTTGTTTAAAAACTGAAAGGTCGTCGAACGAAAAAAAAAAAAAGAAAGAAATCATCGAAGAGCAAATAAAATATACATTAAAACAAATTATCAATATAGATATCATTTATATTTATGATTAACTATATTGATTATAATAGATTTGTTTTATTAGTTTTTTTTCTATATTAATTTTAAATGGATACAATTCGATTATTTCTTGGTTCGAATAATAATCGAAATTCTAAAAGAAAAAAACATTTAATTAATAATAAAAATTCTGAAGAAATCCAAACTTCAAATAATAATATTTTAATTACAAATGATGATGAAGAAAAACTTTCAAAAGAAAATATTAAATCATTTTTATCAACACAATCACCCTCAATATCTGCACTTTCATATCTTCCATTATTACATCATGAACTTGAAACATGGTCTGGTGTATCAATACCATTAACAATAAATACAGATAATACAATTGTAGCAGCTAGTGCTTCACAATCAGTATCAAATGCTCAATCATTTACAATAAATCATGCATCAAAACGTCGTCGATCATTTACTATAAATCATAAACGAAGACATCCAAGACATTCATTAGTTCTTGATCAACATATTCATCAAACATCAACATTTAGACGAACTAAATCTCATCGATATCCTGATAGAACAAGAAAACATTCACTTAAAACTAGATATGGATCTGAAAAATTACCAAGAAATCGTATTCAAGTAAATAAAGATAAATTTTGAAAAACTAACATCAATTGCTTCAACACAATAACTTAATATATATATATATATATATTATTGCACTAATTTATTAATATAACTCGATGCTTTGCATCTTATAGTTAACTTCTTCTTTTTTTCATTATATATTAATTTCTTTTAGTTTTAATTATAAATTTATTTAATTTAGCCATTTCAATCAACATATCGACAACGAAATGAAGAATTTCATAAAGTTTTTAAAGAATTACCAACTACTGAACGATTACTTGTTGGTAAGAAATAATTTAATTTTAGAAAAAAAAAAAAAAGAAGCTAATTATTATTATTTGTTTTTTGTTTTTCTTTCTTTTAGATTATTCATGTGCATTACAAAAAGATATATTAACTCAAGGTCGAATGTATTTATCTCAAAATTATGTTTGTTTTTATGCAAATATTCTTAATTGGAAAACAAATTTATGTTTAAAATTTCAAGATATTGTTAATATAACACGTGAAAAAACAGCAAAAGTTATATCAAATGCTATTGAAATAAAAACAAATAAAGCAGAAAAATATTTTTTTGCAAGTTTTGTAACACGTGAAAAAACATATAATTTAATATATCAACTATGGAAAGATGTAATAGATGAAAAAGTATTCATTTTTTCTTTTATTAATGAAGGAAAAAAAAATATATGTTAAATATAATATTTTAGCCAATATCTAATGAACAATTATGGAAAATGATTCATGAAAATTATGGAGATGATTTAGATATGACAACTGATGAGGAAGATACATGTCATAAAACATCATTTGATTTATCAAAACAACCGATACAATCAAATGATAAATATGATGTAAGAATAAATTTATTAGATTTTTATATTAAAAATTATTAATTATGATTTGATAGAAAATCATTTCAATTCGATACAAATAATTTGTTCGTGTGTGTAACTTAGAAAATTTAAGCTTATAAACACGAACAGTTTATTATAAATCAATTGAATTGATTCTTCTACATATCTTTTTCTTGAGATATTTTTATTTGATAAATAAATTCTATTAAATTTAGTTATCGAATATTGTTTTGGTAAGTTAGTCTTGATGTGTTTTATTAAAAAAAAGAATATATAGTTATCCTGAATGAGCATCAAATAATTGCTTTGTTCTTTTATGTTGTTAATTAAATAACGACTATTAGTACAAAGAATGTTAGCATTATTATTGTATTATTGTTAAAAATTTTTATTTATAAAAAATAAATATTATTATTCTTTAGCGTATAACATTAGATACAATTGAATCAAAAACTATTCAACAAGATGATGATTATTCAAGTATATCATCACGTGGTGAACATCAAACAGATGATGAAAATATAAATTCAATTAATAATGATATAATAAAAAATCCATCTATAGAACAATCTCAATCAAGTTTAATTAAACAAGATATAAATAAAATATCTAGTTTGTTTTATAGAAATTTTCTTTTTTAATGATGAATTATTTATTAATTTATATAGATAATACAGAAATAAATTATTTAAAACAATGTTCATGTGAATCACATTTAGCAACTGAAATAATTAATCGAACATATTCAATGTCAGTTGAACAACTTTTTGATTATATATTTGGTGATAATGATTTTCTTGTTGCTTATCGAAAATCACGTCGTATTAAAGGTATTATAAATTTAAAAAAATGTTTTTTCTCTTTAGATTTCTTTTTATAGATTATCATGCTAGTGAATGGAAAATGAATAATGAAACAAGAAAACGTGAACGTTTATGTACTTATAAAGTTACTGTTTCTGCTGTTTTTGGTTCAACAACAATTTGTTCTAGTGAAAGACAAGTAAAATTATTTTCTTTTTCTTTTAGTAAGTTCTTTATGAATGATTTAATCAACAGATTATTGAAAATGAATCATCAAAATCACATTATATAATATATACGGAAGTACGAAATGAAGGAATAAAATATGCTGATTCATTTTTTGTTGCATCTCGTTATTGTCTTGTACAAATTGGACCAAATAAATCGCATTTTAAATTAACATGCGAAGTTAGATATATTAAAAGCGTAATGGCTATTATAAAGGGTAAGTTAGAAAAGGTTGTTCTTTTAGTTTTTTTATCAAAATATTTCAATTGGAAGTTATCATAACGTGTGGTGATCACGCCATTTTTTACAAAGAGTCATACATAACCAACAATCATTCTTTTTCTTTTCCTATTGTGTAAGAAAAACTCAGCACATTGGTTGTCTTTTTTCTTGTTCTGTCATTAAAATAGTCGTCTGTTGATGGTGTCATATATAGGTAGTGGTTATATAAAAATACAAAAAAAAAATGAGTAAATCAGCATATGATACTATTCATTCATTCGTAAAACAGACTAAATATGAAAAAATCGAAAATAAAAAAATCAATATCTCGTTTTATTAAATGTCATATTTTATGTGCTCGTTCAGCGTTCATCGAAAAAAATGCTATGGCAGCACTTCAAGATTCATTTACAGATTTAAGTAAGTTTATCTTTTATATTTATATTATCTTGCTTTATTGCTTTACTGTTTGGCTTATTTATTTATTTTTTTTTTGTTTTTGTAAAAGATAACTGAATTGATCTATTAATATTATCAAGTGTGCTTTGCTAGAAAAATATTAAAAAATAATTATATTTATATTTAGTGAAACGTATGGATCATGAATCTTCGAAACGAACACGAGCACAAAGTGCATGTAAAACTACTAATGAACAAGAACAATTAGATCAATCACAATTAGTTACAAATTCAAGATTATCACAACAAGAACAAATAACTGAATTAACTTCTTCGACAAATGATTTATCAATTAATTCACAACAAGAAGAATCAACTCAAGATGATATTAGTATATATATATATATATATATAATTAATTAAAAAAAGCTCATGTATTAATTTTTAATCTAGGTGCAGATGTTGTTTTACAAGAATCATTTTTTTCATCTAAAAATAATTTTTTAACATTATTTTGTTTAATTTCGTAAGTATGTTACATATTTTTAACAATAGAAAGAAATTTTTTTTTGCTTTTTATAGAGTATTATTTTTACTTATTGTGAACATATTTTTATGTGTAAAATTAAATCATATTGATCAAATGACCGATCGTCTTGTTCAAAATTATCCTACATCATTCAATAGATTTTTGTAAGATAATATTTATTTGATTTTTTATTTGAAATAAAATTCTTTTAGATATCAACAAGATGATAATGAATGGTCATCATTATTAAAAAAACAAGAAGAATATTATCAAACTCAGTTAACTAGTCTTCATTCTGTATTAATAACAACACATAATGCATTAAAAAATGTTTGTTTTTATAATGACTTTTTTTTTTTAATTAAATAATTTATTTAAATAGGTCACCAATGCATTATATCAATTATCTCAATTGAGCAGTGGATCAAGTTAAAATACACCTATTTGATTATAATAATTCAATTATGGTGTCTACAATACCGGTGTTTCTTTTCATTTTTTTTTCTGTTTTTAATTGTATATTTATTCGTTAGGAGAAATATGATTTTATTTCTTTTTCTTTTTTTTTACTCAATATTCAATATTCGATTAAATGAAAACGAATTTTTTTTGTTTTATGTTTAAATATAAAATACATCTATTGTCGCTAAAAGAAAACGATTGTTTCCTTTTTTCGAGATGGGTCGAAAGTATTATTGTGATTATTGTGATAAAAGAATACCACCTGGTTTAAATCATCGAAAAAATCATAATCAAAGTATTCAACATATTAATAATAAACGAATTTATTATCTTCAATTCAAAGGTTTAAATAATTATTTTGATGATATTTGTCATAGAAATGATTTTATTTAGATTATTTTGAAATATTATTAGATGAACGATCAAAAAGAGTTTGTAATAAATGGAATCAAACTGGTTCATGTTCATTTGGTGATAATTGTAAATATTCACATCGAACAAATTATGAACTTATTCAACTAATTGAACAAGGAAAACAAAGTATTTTATTTTCTTTTGAAATCTTCTTTTTTTTTAAATAATGTTCTTTTAATATAAAATTAGATTATAATAATCAACCAAATTTTGATGTTCATCGATGGATACAAAAAAAACTACCAAATGATATTATTTTGCCTGAATCTCTTTCTTGATGATTTATAAATACATTAGATAATTTTTAATGCCATACTTTTTTTTATGATAATGTCTCAGTGACCTAGGTTAGGAACTTTTGAACTTTTATATCTATGATTGTGTGAAAATGAACAGCAAAATCTAGTAATATATTCTTTCAAAAATGAAAGAATCCTTAGTATATACTATCTAATGCAATGATAATACTAAATGTATAGAATACATTAAAATCGATTTAACTATAAAACAATTGGAAATAATAAAAACAATCCATTCATAGATTAATCATATTGACGTAGATTAATGATAGTAATAATAAAAATATGTCTCGAGATTCTGACAGGTAAATAATATTCTCTATTGTTTCGCAAATTTATATAGGTTTCATTTTCATAGTAACTAGAATTAAAAAGCAACCTATGTATGAATCATTTTTCAGTTGAATCCTATTGCACATTATGGCAAATATTTAACTAATAACAAAAAAAATGTACGTTTATATATCCAAGAATATTTGATTCACTCTCTATTTAATGAACAAAATATAAATAAGAAGAATAAATTTTGATTTGATGATTTATATTATTATAATATGAAAAGAATTATATTTGTCAATTTTTTGTCTGCATAATAAATATACTTTTAACATCATTTTCACATTACAACAATTTCAATGCATTTTTAATTAACTCTAATGGATATGAACCTTCGATTGGTTCAGCGACAGTGATGGTATCAGTTCGGTTTGAGACAAGGAGAACCGCATAAAGATGAGAAAAAATCAGCTCCTAATATAGTTAAAAATGTTCTCCATATATATTTTTCCTAGTGTTTGAGTTTCTTCATTCTAAAATAGATCTTTCAAGACATTTTCAATTCATTAATCGTAACATGATCGACAACATCATGGTAATCTATTAACTGAAAGTTTTTCTTGAAAAGTATATTCAACTAGAATAGCATAGCACGCTAAAGAAATTAAAAAGTATGCTTCACATACGATAGTATTACTCGTTTATTTACAATCAAAAGCATTAGAGACAAATATATTTTTTGAGTAAAATGACGTCTTTTTACGGTATATTGAAATAGATACTTTGATTTTTGAGGATTATATCAAGACTAGTGCATCGGAAGACAAAATAACAATCTGAGATTATATTTCTTCACGAACAAGCTGTACAATAACTATTATTTCTTTAATAAAATAGAAGAAGTATAGCTTATCTATGATCAAGCGGGTTACTCTTTTCTGCTTTTAAGACGTTTAAAAATAGTTTTGAAACAAAAATTTTTGGCTACAAAAAAAATTTAGATAATTGACTTCTCAACCGCAGCGATCAAAAATGACAAATAGTATAACAATTTCTCATATAACGGATGGTCCAGAATAAATGGGTAACTTAGTATCTTATAGATTTCTTCGTTATTTTTTCTTACAATTAAGAAATTTTTTTATCAAAATGTGGAGCTTGAAATTCTCTACAAAACTATATACTGTTGAAATGAAAACCCATTTTAAAAGTATTTGAAAAACGATAAAGAATAAAAATATATAAAATGTTCTACTTTCTAACTGATTAAGTACAATGAATATTTACACTTTGTTTTCCAGATTTTCATTACTTATTTCACTACATTAAAAAAAGGAATTATACGGAAAGATACAACGCTAAACGCTGTACAATTTACATACGACTGGTTTTTTAATAATTGCATTTTTTGTTCTCAAAATGGACATAACTTTGAGTAACCAGGTTTTGACCATGTGGAAATAAATTTTTTTCTTATCTTATTTACTTATGATTGTTCTTGGTAAATTGTAGAACTTTTCATGCTGCATCTTGTGGCGTATTATATTTCTTTCTAATAAAGCATATCAGACAATAAAAAGATGAAATTAAAAGAGTCAAATTCATCGTGTACTCAAAAAATTGATATTTTTGTGTGGTCGGAATTTGATTGCTCTAAGTTATGTCCATTTTTGAGAACAAAAAACGCAATTATTAAATAATTGGTCTTATGTAAATTGTGCAGCTTTTAACGTTGTATCTTTTCGTATGGTTCGTATTTTTAACATGGTGAAGTGGTGTGAATTACATGCGAAGTATGATCATTCCTTATGCCTAACTAGTTAGAAAGTTGACCGTCTCATACATCTTTACTTTTCATTTTGAAAGTATGTTCCAGTAGAAAATTTCAACCTCCACATTTTGATAAAAATATTTCTTGATTGTAAGAAAAAAATAAGGAAGAAATCTATAAAATACTAAGTTACCCATTTATTCAGGACCACCTCTTATGTACAGACATTTATGTAACTAAACACTCATTTTTGGCACGTTTTTCGAGTCATTCAACTTTAATCTTCTTTGTTCACTAAAAAAGGAGAATTTAAAAAAAAAACAAGGACTATGTACTATCCCCATCTTGACATAGTCTTTCAAACAAAAAATAATAAATATATTGAAAGTTATTGGGCCGAGAAACATCGGAAATAAAATCAGTTACTTTTGACTTTTGTTTTATCCCTATCTCTAGCAAACATCATAGTATCAAGTTAAAAATTTTAACACATTTTCCTCAGTTCAGCCCGAACATGTGCTCCAAATTTCAGCCCATTTCAATGTGCCTCGCTTGAGATCGGTTTTCCAGGAGGGATGCATGCGTCATGATCTACTAGACACAAACCAATTGAGGCTGTTATACCAAACATGAGCATTGAAAAGTATAATCCATCAAAACAACTATTTCTACCATTTCACGATGATCTCAATCATAAACACGCCATTTGGACTATAAAAAAAATCAGAAATTCAACAAAATCCACCATTCCCCTATCGATCAATGCATACCTCCAAAAGAAAACAATCGCCATACCGAAAAACAAACTGCACTATTCAACAACAGTTTGCATATGCATCCCAGATGACCATCCAAACCGCCTTATGCTAGCACTGCGACCGATACCAATTACTCAAACTAACCAGCACTATTCAACTGATAGTTGTTCAACCACTGTTCGCATCATTTGTACCCTCGCATGAGATTAGTGAAAGACAAACATTGCTTCGAAGTGAGCAAAAGAGGTGAAGAGAAATTTGATAAGGAATGTGAGAGTGAGGGTATGATGTGGAACGAGATGAACTAATGCTAGTTTTGTTTGGATGGTTGAAAAAAACGTTTATATCTATACAGCTGTTTGTATTTGTAGTGGTGCTTGAGTGTGTATGGCAGTTGACGATTGCAGTCTATTGGAGAATGTGTTTTTTGTTATATATTGGATGAGAGAATATGTGTGAAATTTAGTTTATCATTATTTGACTTGTGTGTAGTACTGCTCATTTTGCGGCTTCAGTGAATTTGAAGTGGAGGCTGAGATAAAGAAATGTATGAATCGAATCGAGTTCGGGGTAGCTGCGCTGGAATTGGTTGCGTGCGGATATGGTAGGTCTCAGCAACTATATGTTTTTGATGAAATCGCTGTAAATGGTTTTTGGGCTGCCAGAAGTTTTGCTTGTTTTATGTGAATGCGTTCTTCACTCGTGGTGCATTGTGAGACAAGCATGTTGGATTTAAAACATGAGGCTTGAACTCTATGTAAGGCGTAGTAGTTGAAGTTTTTGTTCGAACTGTTTTGGGATTGTTGTAGGGAAGTGTTTTGATGGAAGGTTGTCAGATTAGTATGTTAATAACTTTAAAGTCTAATGGGATTGTATTGACGGGCATTAGAAGACTTCATTATGAAACCGACATACTGTGCTAGATGTATGATTAAGTCGCTCGAATCAACGTATAGATCGTATCGTCATCTTTGCTATAAAGCATGATAATGCGAAACAGAATATGATGAGCTAGACGACGATTCATGAATTGGTTTATGTTTGGGTTTGGATCTGCTGTGTTTATAGTTGTCAGTAGTTGGCAAAGGTAGATATTCTTATATGAGGGGGAATAATTCATGGTCTTAGCGGAGACTGGACATAGGTAGAATCTGTTGAAGTATCATTTATGACATAAAAGCCTAGGGGCTGATTTTCTGAATGCGACGAAAGAAAATTATTATCTGTTATCTCAACACTAGACTTAGATTTTCAACACAGGCGTGGACTTTTCCCAGTTACGCATTGCTTTTGAACAGAATTGTCAAAGAACTCATTGTACATATGACAAGTCATTTCTTTTCTCAGTTTTGTTATTGCACAATCACTAAACAAAGCTGCTCATGCATTTACCTGTTTTAACGTCCTCTCGATTCTCAATTTGAGTTTGATTATCATGATTGATTTGTTCCTTGCGTTCGATCCTTATGGGCAATATCTGAGTGCCTCAATTATAGATGTCTATAACAGCACCAAAAAATACATAGTGGGGAGTATCGAGCTCACTCACATTTGGAAGACACAGCTCCTCTGGTAAGATCTTACTTCCTTTCAAAATACTTTAACTATGCATATTAAGTTCTACGTATTCTCTTACAACTTTTCACTGCCTGTCAGCTCTTTCCGTTTTTCGACTTCCAAGCCAACCACTTTCATATCAAACAAGAATCTAACTAAATCTCTGATCTTCGACCTCCAAAAGCGCATCATTAATAACCATATTACACCTTGTGAACGGGTTCTATCGGACTGTCCAATTAGAGACTAGACGAAGGTGAAGGAACGAACGAATTATGATTTATTGCAAAAGAAATCAGGATTATATACTATAGCGAACGGAAGTGAAGCTGACCAACGGTGACCAGTCTCACAAAGAGGAATGAACGATGATGAATGAGAAAATGGAAAAGGTGATGAAATAAGATGAACCGAGAAACAGATGATGAAAAAACAGCTAACATATGTGAACATATGTGAAAAGAACACAAAACATATGTAACATATGTTCAGCGAAGAGAACGAAAGAAACCGAACGAAAGAAGATATATGGTGAACAGAAAGGAAGACAAAGAGGATGACATACACCATCCTCTAACACACCTTCCGTACAAAACTAACACCTTCAACCGTGATCCACTCTTAATATCGTTCCAGATCCAAACTACCTAGCACATAAACCCAAAATATTTTCCACCTGCATTTTACCGGTCGATCCTTTCATTCCACAAACGACCTTGGACAGACAAAATCCACTTTAATTTACTCCTAACTATAAGTGATAACAAAACAATTTTTTGGGGCTACACCATCAAACGTCACCACACACTGGCCCGCAATCTTCCTCACTACATTACCATACGCACAAGTGTTCTTGTATATACGCCTATAGATTCTTCGCCTACAAGCATTTCACCATCAAGCTCTTGACTGTGTTCTTCAAAACTACTTATCGCATGAATCATCACTCTCTTCTTGTAATAAATAGGCCTTTCAAACTTCCAGACACTCCCTTTTCGGAACACAATCATACGAAAAACATTCAAGCACTTCATTTGAACATCATACTGAACGAACAATGTTATCGTCACACAAACAAGTCTGTCATTCACCACTTTTGCTATCATCGAAGCAAAGGTTTCTGTTAGCTCACCTCATCCAGCATCACATCACAAAGAAACATTCATCAGGAAACTTCTCTTCTGCTCTTTTGCTCAATTCGAATCAACCCCTGCCACTCGCTCACCTCATCGCTAATCACATCGCTTAGAAACATTCATCAGAAAACTTGTCTTCACCTCATTTGTTCACTTCGAAGGAAAGGTCGTCACTCCCTCACTTCATCCAACATCACATCACGAAGGAACATTCATCAGAAAACTTCTCTTCACCTCTTTTGCTCACTTCGAAGCAAAGATTCCCACTCCCTCACCTCATCCAACATCACATCACGAAGGAACATTCATCAGAAAACTTCTCTTCACCTCTTTTGCTCACTTCCAAGCAAAGATTCCCACTCCCTCACCTCATCCCACATCACATGACAAAGGACCATTCCTGAAAAAACTTGTCTTCACCTCTTTTGCTCACTTCGAAGCAAAGGTTGCCAGTTGCTCATCTCATTCCAAATCACATCGTAAAGGAACATTCATAATAAAAGCTCTCTTCACCTCTTTTGCTCATTTCGAAGCAAAGGTTACCACTCCCTCACCTCATCCCACATCACATCACAAAGGAACATTCATCAAAAGACTTTTCGTCGCCTCTTTTACTCAGTTCGAAGCAAAGGTTGCCGCTCGCTCACTTCATCGCGCATCACATCGCAAAGAAATATTCATCAAAAAACTTTGTTTTACCTATGTTGGTCACTTCGAAGCAAAGGTTACCACTCTCTCACCTCATCGCACATCACATCACAAAGGAACATTCATCAGGAAACTTCTCTTCTCCTGTTTTGCTCACTTCGAAGCAAAGGTTGCTACTCGCTCACCTAATCCGACATCACATCGCAAAGGAACATTCATCAGGAAACTTCTCTTCTCCTCTTTTGCTCACTTCGAAACAAATGTTGTCACTAGCTCATCTCATCCCATATCACATCGCAAAGGAACATTCACCAGTAAACTTCTCTTCACCCGTTTTGGTCACTTCGAAGCAAAAGTTGATACTCGCTCGCCTCATTCAACATCACATGTCAAAGGAACATTTCTTATCAAAGTTCTCTTCACTGCTTCTGCTCATTTCGAAGCAAAGATTCCCACTCGCTCGCTTCATCCAACATCACATCGCACAGGAACATTCACCAGTAAACTTCTTTTCCCCTGTTTTGCTCCCATCGAAGCAAAGGTTGCCAGTTGCTCACCTCATCCTAAATCGCATAAAAAAGGAGCATTCATAATAAAACTTGTCTTCACCTCTTTTGCTTACTTCGAACCAAAGGTTGCCACTCGCTCACCTAATCCGACATCACATCACAAAGGAGCATTGATCAGGAAACTCGTCTTCACCTCTTTTGCTCATTTCGAAGCAAAGGTTACCACTCGCTCACCTAATCTCACATTACATCGCAAAGGAACATTCATAATAAAACTTGTCTTCGCCGCTTTTGCTCACTTCGAAACAAAGGTTCCCCCTAGCTCACCTCATCCCACAACACATCACAAAGGAGCATTGATCAGGAAACTGATCTTCATTTTTTTTGCTCATTTCGAACCAAAAGTCACCACTCGCTCATCCAATCTCACATCACATCAGAAAAGAACATTCATAATAAAACTTATCTTCACCTCTTTTGCTTACTTCAAACCAAAGGTTGCCACAAGCTCACCTCATGCAACATCACATCAAAAAGGAACATCCATAATAAAACTTTGCTTTACCTATTTTGCTCACTTCGAACCAAAGGTTGCCACTCCCTCACCTAATCCGACATAACATCGCAATGGAATATTCATAATAAAACTTCTCTTCACCTCTTTTGCTCACTTCGAGGGATATGTTACCACTCGCTCACCTTATTTCACGTCACATCATAAAGAACATCCATAATGAAACTTTTCTTCTCCTCTTTTGCTCACTTCGAAGCAAAGGCTGTCACTTACTCACCACATCCATAATCACACCGCAAAGGAACATTCATCAAGAAGCTTTTCTCTGCCTGTTTTGTTCACTTCGAAGCAAAGTTTGTCACTAGCTTACCTATTCCGACATCACTTGACAAAGGAGCATTCATAATAAAATTTATCTTCACCTCTTTTGCTCACTTCGAAAGATATGTTACCACTTGCTCACCTCATTTCACGTCACATTATAAAGGAACATCCATAATGAAACTTCTGTTCTGCTCTTATGCTCACTTCAAAGCAAAGGTTGCCGCTCGCTCACCCATCCAACATCACATTACAAAAGAACATTCATCAGAAGACTTCTCTTCATCTGTTTAGTTCACTTCGAAGCAAAGGTTGTCACACCCCCACCTCATCCAACATCGCATCAGAAAGGAACATTCATAAGAAATCTTGTCTTCACCTGTTTCGCTCGTTTCGAAGGAAAGAGTGCCACTTCCTCACATAATTCGACGTCGTATCACAAAGAAACATTCATCAAAAGACTCGTCTTCGCCTTTTTTGCTCATTTCGAAGCAGAGGTTGTCACTCTCTCACTTCATGCATCATCACATGAGAAAGGAACATTCATCAGAAAACTTGTCTTCAGCACTTTTGTTCAATTCCAAGCAAAGGTTGCCACTCCCTCACCTGATCTTACATCACATCTCAAAGAAACACTCATCAAAAAACTTGTCTTTACCTATTTCGGTGACTTGATAGCAAAGGGTGTCACTCGCTGACCGTATCGCACATCACATCGCAAAGGAACATTTTTTATCAAAGTTCTGTTCACCTGTTTTGGTCACTTCTGTGCAAAGGGTGGCACTCGCTAACCTCAATCCACGTTGCATCACAAAGAAAAGTAAGAACACTTTTTGTCAACCATGCATTTATCAACGAGTATACATTCAAAGTAAAATTTTGGCAATAGATACACAGCTAAATGTTCTGTGATAAACGAATAATTTTGAAAATAAACATGTTCATTTATTATTCTTAATCTGAGAGAAATATTGAAAGATGTTTAGTTAATTTACAATCGTATGCCAAATGTATAGTAAAAACAACAGTGATGTTCACTTATTTCATCTATCTGATACGAAAGTAAGTATATTAATCATGCCACACCTATTATAATATAGCCAATGAATATTTATAAGGCTTGAAAAGTTTATAATGATTCCATTCACTTATGCCTTCAGTCCAGCCTGAGGCTAGAGTAAAAGCTAGAGGATCTATTCATTGATTGAAGAGCTTGTAGCAAATGGATGATCCTCAATTTTAAAGTTTTGTCTAGCCATTTCACACCAACTGAAGAAACATGATGCTTGAGTGAGTGGGGCAAGTTGACACACTAAGTGAATGATTCGCATCAAAGTTGTGTTCACCTATCATCCACATTTCGGAACGAAAATTATATGTTACTGATGTTGATCGATGATTGTGAGACTAGTGAATCAGCATTATTGTAACGTTTTTCACTAATCTTTGTCCAACTCGAATTAAAACACCTAAGTTAAATTTGTCTCAAAATGATCTCATGATTTGCTAACATTCATTCGCCAAAGAAACGGTTCAGTTGTGATAACACATTGCGCAAATAAATGTTGTTAATCAATGTGATCGTAGAAGATGACAAAGTTCATGAACCAACATGACGCTTTCGATAATCCTATTCATTTATGTTGTTTGTATATATTACTTGAAAGCAGTCAAGCTTGCATATTGATAAAAAGTTGCATCGAAGTTGAATAATCCTTATCAGTTTTGTTCCAATCGTTCCATTCAACAATATTCGATTCATCAAGACAAAAACTTGGAGAAAACACATTTGGAGAGATGACACGACGAATGAACAGGGATAAATCTCGTAATAACTCTGTTCATCTATTTTACTCACTTGGTGCCTATGTTTGTGGCTAATCAGGTAAATAAAGCTTATATGAGAAGAAAATCATTCTTATTTTGGGTGTCAAATTTACCTATTTTACTTACTACGGTACAAAGTTTCCCATTGTGAAAGATATTCAATGATTATATCACAAACGAATCGCTAATATCCATTTCCAAGTTATCAGATGGTTTTGTTCATTTATTTTCGGAACATGCAACTAGAGGCTGAGGATAAATAAACTTGCGAAAATGATCGACCAAATAAATAATCACTATCACCAGTAGGTCCTATAAACATATTTTGTAAACATTAAAACAAATGTTTCGCTTCAATAAGTCATCAATCTTTGCATGGCAAATGATTGATTTGGAAAGTACCAAAGTTTATATTCATATATTTCATTCACTTCAAAGCAAAGATACATGCTTGCTAAAAATTAAAAAATCCGATATTAAATGAATTCATCGAATCAGTGTTCTGTTCGCATACGTTGTTTTCACCTCAAAATTATGACTTGCATATCATTTATTGGCCTCAGATCATACAAAAAATGAATGATTACAACGACATTTGCCGCACTTGACACAAGCATCAAATTTAAAAATCTTGTGCATTAACAAGGAATCGATCAGGTTGAAGTGTTGTTTGAAACTTTGTAGCAATCGAACAATTCTTATGACAATTTCATACGCTTATCTTGTCATTGTGGAACAGATTAGGAAGCTTTTAAATGAATAATAACTGACATAGGCGATGAAGGATTAGAACGACCTTTAAAATCTTTTTCACTAATTCTTTTCTCTAGAAGTAAAGTTTTGTTCTAGTCAACTATCAAGAAATCATAGAATAGATGTATGATTAAAACAAAAGTTCTGTTTATGCACTTTTATTTATTTGAGGTAAATGCCGGAGAATATTTTGCGAACGAATGATCGCATAAGAAATGAACGAGCTTGACGAAGTTCCTCGTATGTGCCAGGTACAGCGAACTCTGGACTCTCTAAAAATGAAAGTTGTATGTATTCAAAGTAATGTCAACACAAACTTGAAAGTTTCATCACCGTGAAATACGATTGGATAACACTTATTGAAAAGTATATAAAGAAAAGTGAATGCTCTCAAGTTTGTTGTACGGAACTATACATATCAAACATAGATTTTGCCCGCAGATATAGAACATTTTACATTCGAAAAATTCAGAACTAGAAAAACTCCACTTCATATTATTAGTATATGATCTTACGATGTTCATATTTTCACACATAAAATCACAACATTATTTTTATGCCTTTTGCATTGTGGTCTTCGCACAATATCATTGTTATTATCGACTTACTTCAGTCCGGTCCATAACATATAGATATATATATATATGCGAATGACTCCACCGTATAAGCATTAGATAAAGATTCCAATGATACGATATTCATATTCATTCTCAGGTCGAAAACTCAGACGTAAGATCGTACAAGATCAGATGCAAGATCTTGTCAGATCTCACAATATGATTGGTTGTTCTGGGTTGGAAAACAGATAATAAAAATTACGCAAGAATTAAGAAAACATCACACAAGCTTGGCAATTTCCATGTAAATATCGCTCACTATGCTGGATTATTTCAGAGAGAAAAATATAGTAAACTCGATACAGTTGTCAAGGCCTTGATGAAATGATTCTAATGAGAAAATAAAATTTTTCTTTTATATTGTACAGCTAGAAACATATTGATGAAACTTAAAAAACTTGATTGAAGTGTCCATTTTTCCATTGAAAATTTTGTCTTTTTTAATGCTTGTCATTCTGCCGCTGTGTGCAATATTTTATTATTATGATGCAGTGTATTATATTTGCTTATCTTTTGAATTCATGAGTATGCAATAATTGAACTGAAGAAGAGTAAGATGCACGCAAAGCAAATTTAAAGTAAAAAAAAAATTTGCTTTTTTTATACATTATTCGATAGATTAAATGCTGCTGATCACGAATATCACATCCCCGGCTGTCAAAACTCTTTGCTGAGATATTTGCAAAATGCTGAGAGGGTCC
>JAJEKB010021606.1:0-15846 GCA_022393335.1 Macrotrachela quadricornifera | reverse complement strand
ATGTCTGAATAAAATTTATCTTACCGATTTACAAAACTTTTTTTATACTCAATGCCAAGAGTATAACGCTTACCTTTACCTCAATAAAAATCTGCGTGCATATTTCACTAAACACTTAGCGAGTGTGTAGTATCGCATTGTAGTCGAGAGCAAAAAAATCCATATCCAGATTACTCTTCTACCCATTCTGTATTCTGCGCGGCGTTTTTGTGATGAAATATAATTTCAAATTTTTGCTGAGGTAATTATAAGCGCTACCCTGTCAAGTGAAATCATTATTTACGAATCTTCTCTTTTTCTGTTCTTCTTATGATTAGGAGTGGCACATTTACTTTACTTATGAAGTAAAGTAACTAAGTAAAATAACCACTTTAGTTACTCAATTATTATTGTCCACGCCAAGAGTAAATGGGGAAAACTCTGCGAGAAATTTCTCTTGAGCGAATGCAGCTAGCGAGCGGATCTTTTCACCGTTAGAAAGAGGTTACTATGGGACACAAGGGTATCCTATATTCAATGGGTTGACATTCGATTAAGGTAGTTAGTTGTCAGTGAAGATTTTGTACGCTGACAGACAAAACTGTTTTTCGTATGAGTTCTCACTTCAAGATGATCGTTGGATAGCTCGATGTCTGTTGTTTTAATCTATGCAAACCCGACCTCTCTATCATTTATCATTCAAAAATTATCCTTCCTATACTGAGCATGTGTAACTCGCCAAAAATGTGAATTTTTCCGAGAAAAAAGTCTTGTTCTCGTATATTCATGAACCTTTTCAATCATTTTCAGCTGAATGATGGTGACTAAGTTGCCTTGTAGATATGATTTACTTTGATCACCAATGAGTTTTATCATTCTTCCAAACTCTCATTTAGCTAGTGCTTTCTATCAGTCATTTTCGCTTTTATTTTGTTAGTTCCCCAAACTTTGATTGCGAAAGATGTCGTCTGTATTTTTGCTTTCCTTGCGCGTATTATAGCAATGCTGGATATTTCAGAATCTTCATAGTGCAATTTAAAGAAAGAAATGAAGATATTACGTGAGCTGAGAGAAGTTCTGTCGCCTCCGATCAGCATCACAATTCTATCCAATCTAGATTTCATATAAACACCAGAACGTTTCAACTCGAATCACGTCTCTCGAGTTGCTCACCATTCAACAAGAAGGCCCTAGAAAAATTTCCAGGCAAGCACCAATCTATTTATTGTTAGCAGAAAAAATATATCGTACGGTCGTTATTCTTCCTGAACGCCGTCTCACTGCCCATGCAGAGTTTTCGATTCGCTCACAGACAACTCTTCGAAGACATATGCCTCGATCACAATTCTTATACAAAAAGACAACTAAAGTAAAGTTGGCATTTGATGATAATTTCCTCGTCGCTCTACAGACCTTTTATTTTCGAAAACTTGACGAATTATGTAAAGTTATTGTTTTGGTAATGTTTCACAACGAAACATGGGTGAATCTAGAAGAAAAGATCAATCTGAATCGATGATCAAGGACAAGAAAGGCTCCGAAAAACAACTGGAGAAGATAATAAGCTAAGAGTTTTGCTCAACACTGTATTTGTACATATATCTATATAGGTACTCATTTAGCAATATCTGCTATGATTGATACAAATGGATTTCACTTGCCGTCAGTCAAAATTTTCGACTGTTGTAAAGATCATAGCATGATATCATCGCATTTTATGGAGTGGATTAGAAAAGCAGCTTTTCGTCTAAGAGAAGAGAACCGTAAATTCTGTTCGAAATTTAATTATTAAAGTTTTGATTTTGAAATAAGGTGGTAGTCGACGAATAGCTATAGTCATCGATAGCGCTTCATGGCATTCGGAATTCATAGAATTATCTTAATCTGTCAAAAGGATCATGAGAAAAAAATCAGATAATGGAATGAATGGAAAACCATCACATTGAATTTGATTCGGCATTGAAGAAATCGGAATTGTTAGAGATCGGTTTCGACAACAGACCCAAAAAAGAATATAAAGTATAGATCGTTCTAAAATATTCATGTTTCGAATCTATAATAATTAAATCGACGAGATCGCTCAAAAGTTCAACGTTGAAATATAGCGTATGCCAGTACGCCATTGTTCATTAAATCCAATTGAGATTGCCTGGTCTGGATTGAAAGACTATGTTCATAAACACAATACTAGGTTTGCATTGAACAACATTTATGAATTAGTCGCTGAATTCACCGCTAGCTTTGATGAAAAGGCTGCCCAAACTGCTAGTCGTCATGCTGAAAAGTTAGAAGCGATGTATAAAGTGGCGGATGACTTTTTGGAAAATACCATTGAATTATAATTAGACACCGAAGATTCGGATGTCGAGGTCGACAATCTTTCCGAGATCAGTGACGACAATACATAGGCTGATTTCTTTTTTTGTGTTACGGTTTTTTGTTGTAATGGAGTCAACATCACTGAAAACAGCGAAAATGGTTTATAGAAAGCATTATCTATATCAGAGTTCGGAGAAATGATAGAAGTCATTAGTGATCAGAGTAAATCATGTCTGCAAGGCAACTTAGTCACCATTATTCAATTGAGAATGATTGAAAACGTTCATGGATACACAATAACACGGCTTTTTCTCGGAAAAAATCGCATTTTTTGGCGGGTTACACATGTTTACTGTAGGAAGGATAACTTTTGAATGATAAATGATGCAAAGGTCGCGTTTGCATAGATTAAAAGAGCAGACATTGAGCTATCGAATAATCGTCTTGAAGTGAGAACTCATATGAAAAACGTTTTTATCCGGTGATGCACAAAATCTTCAACGACAACTAACTACCTTGATCGAACGTCAACGCACTGAATATAGGATACCCGTGTACCCCAGAGTGACCTCTTTCTAATGGTGAAAAGATCCGCTCACTAGTTGCATTCGTTCAGGAGATATTCTTCGCAGAGTTATCACCATTTACTATTGATGCCGACAATAGTAACTAAAGTAGTTACTACTATCGGATTTTTTAAAGAAGGTCGGTGGAAGAAAAGCTTATAACTTTTAAATGAAAAGTCATAGCTACCTACGGTTTTCTGGGTTCAAGAGGCACCAATCGGGGCTACATGCCAACGTGGGAAAGCGATCTTCCCAGGTACCTTTTCAGACCAGCTTTAATCTACGAAATTAAAGACAAATAAGCGAATTTTTAAAGAAAATGTTTTTGGAAGATTTGCACTCCGACATGCCTTCTTCACATTAGCATCTAAGTAGTTTCTAGATTTCGCTTCTTTGAAAGACCTGAGGCCTTTTAAGAGAGAAATTTCATGAAAGACATTTTTCACTGAAAAGCCAAAACATACTCCGAATATAGGTTTTTCATTATGCTAATCAAAATGAAAGATCTCATCTTCTTTGAAATGTACAGCTTGAAATGTGACCTCTCTCTTCCGATATGAACATTTCGGTATGCCCCGCGAAAATGAAAAAAAGAAAAGAAAAAAAAGATATACATGTGTGAGAAAATTGTTTTAGTTTTTTCTTTTGAAAATATATGTTACGATCTTCACCTACGGTTTGATCATAATAACACTGTGTGCATCATCTAGCCTTTGATTTTGTGTAATCACTGTATGTGCTTGATATCTTTGTGTGTTTGTACTAAATTTATCAGGTCTTTATAATCACTCTCTCTTTGTCTTGTGATATCCATTTCTTCTCTGTATTGATGCGTTGGTTCACCGCTCTGGACTATAAATAGACCGGCTTTAGTCCAAATAAAGCATGTGATAACCTACTATATTCCTTACATGATATAACAATATATTATTCTGTTTTTAATAAATTCTTTATTCATAATTCCGAAAGATTATGATTTTTCTCAGGAAGTAAAACAATTAGTATTTCATATTATTAATTTTGTTGAAAGTGAAAAAAATGGTCCAGAAATTCCTCTCTTCAATGTGGCCGATCGTCTTTTCACAATGTTAGATATTTCTGAAAGATCTGTCCGCAGATTAAAGCAGAAACTACACCAGTTAAGAGAGAAAAAAACTAATATACAACAACAGCAAAAAACGAAAGAGCAAGGTGAAACAGATGTAAATGTTAGAGACCTTTGTAGTCGCACTATCTCATTGCTAACGTCCAAATATCGTGAATCTTCAGGATCCAATCCACTAGCGAAAATTCTTTCTCGTCGACATACTGCCTCGGCTCCTTCTTCATCAAGTAAAATTAATCTTCGTACTCCTCAGACACTGCCTACTCAGACGAAAAATAAAAGATTTATTCCATTAGTTAAACAGTGTAAAAGTCGATTCTTCTTTTAATGCATTCGGGACAGTGAAAGATCATTCTGTCGTATCAAGGAAAATATTTAATTAAAGTTGAATTTCATAAACTAATTCAAGAAAAATATATGCGTCCTTTGAAAATTATTAAAAAGATTGAAAGAATAATATGAAGATTTTCCTATTCGTTCTGTAAGTACGTTGCACAAAAAAATGAAAAGTGTAAGTGAAGTCTTTGCTCGGACGTATGCAAAAAGGAAGAAAAAACATCAAACTGTTTTTTCCATTTCTTAGCTTGGCTTCATTTATCATCGAACATGAAAAATAAAAATTCCGTTAGATTCACAAGTTTTTGTAGCATCAAGAGCAAAATATTTTCAAGTTCTTGAAGAATTAAGAGAAGCAAAAGTTTATTTGTATTATCACGATGAAACATGGTTGAACCTTCGAGAGGTCAAAAGATAAATTTGGACTTTAGAAGGTAAAGGAGAAATCAAATAAGGGGGAGGAGAAGATAAGTCGTGATGTCATCCATAAATCACTCTCTCACATATCATTACTTCTCTCGTTTATAGGATCTCGTTTGGTGGTATCTGCACTTATTAGTGTTAAAGGTTGTCACATTCCATTAGTTGATATTTGATCGTGCACTGAAGAGCATAATATGGATTCAACGCATTTTCTTTCGTGGTTAGATTCAACTTGTGCAACGCTAAGAGAGGAGACAAACCTATACGAGGTTTGCTTCACCAAACATATATAAATTACATTTAATGCAGAAGTAAGTTTGAAAAATAATAATCTACTAAGGAGTTTTAAATTTGTATTTTTATGTTCTTTCATATTACAAATGTTTCCATCAGCTTTTTCCAAAAATTTTGGTATGTCACAAGTTTAAAACAAATTTGACATTTTTGACAAGCGTGATAGATGTAAGCAGCCATTATTATGACTAACCGGCCTCGACAAAAAAAACAACAAAACTCCGTTTTTATTATTTTTTTTAATAATCATCAGCTTCTCTAACACAGGTTATTCATCATTTTATAAAGTATATTTATTTTTTATGATTATTAACGTAACTTCATGGAGGTACATCACCGCAATTTAATTAGCGAGTCGAATTTTGTTCCTGTTGATGCATTAACTTTAATACACTTTTTAAAAGTGTATTAAGTGCTTATTAACTTTTAAACCAATCACGTTTCTTAATACACTAATAACTTTTGTAATGTAGACCAGGCCTATATATATATTGCGATCAGGGCATGATTCATTCATTTAATTATGTATTAAACATATAACATCAAGAACGATGAAAACGAATTAAAATATTTTTTTCGTGTTTTCAAATATGTAATTATTCTAAAAAAAAGGTGAGAGCTTTGCATGTTAAGTATTACTCAATATTGAGATCTATGCGCTACATTTCGTAATAACTTTTAAGAATTTTTCAAAAATATTGTATTGAATTAAAACCTTGTTGATAATTTACTGCAAAAATTCTCATATAACTTAGATTTGATTAATTTGATCTTTCCCATCTTTTTGCAGAATCGCTTAATTTAAAAGAGCCAAGAATCGGTGAGAGAAAATTCTTAAATAGCATTTGTTTAAGAAATTTTAAGAGAAAATACCAAAGATTAAAATTCAATACTTAAAAAGAATCAACAAATTTTCCTTTTGCTCGTAACAGTTAGCATAGCTATATCTCCAAAAATATATTTGAACTAATACTGTATTTACAAAAAAATGTTATTTCATCGTCAGAAGAGTTTTTTAATATGACAAGAAGTTTAAAGTCTTTTTCGTCTCATAATCAAATTACAATAAAAAACATCGATTCAATTTTTCTTTCCCATTGTATCGCTCTCTTACGATCATTTTTTATGTTAGTTTGAGAAAGCTTTCTTGGAATGTAAAGTGTAGCTTTATTGTAAATAGATTATTCAGCTTAAATAAATTGTAGAGGAATAGTCGATTATATGACTTTATCAAGAGCTTTCCTATTAAGATGAGAATTGACTGATAAAATTCAATGGCTATGTCAACATGTTTTTAACAATTTCTTGCTATTGAAGCTAGATAGTCTGTAATTTTGTGAGCATTCCTATATAGAATCCATCCTAAATAGATGATACAATTAACAAAATTGAGAAAACTGAAAAAAAGTGTGAGTGGTTTTTGCTCCCTTAATATAACGTTTAATAAGGATCGTACGTGCAGCATAGAATGCTGAAACTTAGAGACTTCCTTACCGACTGTTTTCTGTAGATATCACTAGAGAATTACGAAAGATTAGCAAAGTTTTGAGAAGTCGTCGTAAAGTTAGACGAAGACTTCTAGAGATTACTCGTAAGAAAAATCCTAGAAGTAATCAAATGTTTTTGAGTAAGTTGCATATTTTCTTTAGTAATAGGACATCTATAGACTAAACAATCTTTAAAGACTTCGTACTGGCGTTAATAGCTGACCGAGACAATCAATATCCACTGAGTTCTTTCTCTACAATCCTCAACTTTCAATGATGTTACATTGTGAGATTTTCATGTGAAACTCTGTAGAGAAAATAGTTAGATTGAAGCTTTTGTTTCGATAAAGTTTCAGATGAAAATCTTACAATATAACATGATTGAATGTTGAGAATTGTAGAGGAAGAACTCACGATCAGTAGATATTGATTGCGTCAATCAGCTATTAACGTCAGTACGAAGTATTTGAAGATTGTTCTCGTCTCTAGATGTTCTACTTCTAGACAAAATGCATATTCAAAAGCTTTGAATCACTTGGAGAATTTTTGCTGTAGGTTTCCTTTACGAATTTGATTTATTGAGCTTGTAAACCAAATAAAATGACGGAATTATAAAAATTTTAAAATGATCTCGTAATAGCTCGTTTGAAACAGTCAAAAATGTTCGAATTTTGGCCTTATTACGGGTTTATATAAGAATGCGTTTAAACTTTACATATTTTGATCATCAGAACTGTGAGGGGAGTTTGAAAAATTTACGACTGTTAAAACGCGAAAATTCGGACATTTTTGACTGTGTAAAATGCGTTGAAGAACAAAACATATAAAAGGTGTTAAAACGCATCAATTTGGCTTTTTTGACTGCCTGGGAACGTTGGTATATGCCCCTGACTGTCGTGTATTAAACCTTGAAAATTGCAGGTAGCTATGACTTTCCATTTAAGAGTTATAAGCTTTTCTTCCACCAGTCTTCGTTAAAAATTCCAATAGTAGTACTACTTACTGGTCGATCATCGGTCTATATTGTTTTTTTACCTGATTCTATTTTAGAGATTTATTTAATATTTCTATTGATCTTAATTGAATTTAAAAGCTTTATGTAGAAACTCAGCATAGTACAAGCAAAAAACAAATATTCAGATATGTAAGATGAAACGAGATCAATAAGACATTTTCATTCGTTTTTCATCTACTCGACGTATCACATTGTCTATGATACAATTAATTGATGAATGAGATCATCTCTAAATAGTTTTGATCGTTGATACATATTATTTTTTTGTTAAAAGACATATCTTATCACCTATTTCAAAAGAGTATATTAACTTTCCAAGAGCACTCTTTTTATGTGTTGGTGATTTCGATTGAATATCATCGGTTAGTTTTTTTAGAAGTTCAATCAATGTTGATGATTTTAAATATTCGCCACCATACTCAGGTAAATAACTTGTATAAATATCTTCAATAGCATAAGTTCCACCAGAACGAAGAATCGTTGGAAAAAACACTGTGAGACTATTGATTTGATGTGTCATTCGATGACCACCATCATCAATGATTGCATCAAAAAAATCAGTATAATTATTTCCAAATGCTTCTAGAAATGATAGATCATCTTGTGATCCATAATGCATTGTTATATTCAACTATATATCAAACATCAATATTAGATGAACAAAATTTCTTTTTTAAACTCACTTTTCGACCAGATTTATCCATCCATTTTTCGCCACACTTCTTATCATATTCAATAAAGTGAATATTAGCTTTTGAACCAAAGTATTCTCGCCACAGAGCTGCAGAAACACCTACACCCCATGACATACCACAACCTAGACCAATTTCGAGTAGATGAAAATCAGTGTTCTGATATTTACTGAGATAATGCTCATAGAAACGAGTATAACGATGAACACTGCCTTTGCTAGTATGATATTTTTTGTTGAGTTGTACAAGTGATATTTTAGGCTTTAAATTATCTTTCAATGTTTGAGTGATACGCGATGTTGTAATTGGTGATGACGATTGCGATGATGATAAAGGAGATAAACCTCGAAAATAAATAAGGAAGATAATTATAAGTAGTAGAACTATGATGATAAAACGATTGTTAAAGAATCTTTGAAGTTGTTGAAGACAATTCATTGTTTGGTTTTTTATCCACTAGCAATAGACAATTGTGAAACTAAAGAGTTTGTGTTTGTCTAGCTATTAATAGTATAAGCAAATTGTTAACAGTAGTCAACGTTTATAAAATAATATATTGAACGTGATCCGAAGGTTCACTGTATATAATCGTTCATTTGGGAAGTATTGAATGTAATATGATAGTATAGATCCTATGTACTTCGTTCAAATATCTAAAAGTATTTAAATTTGAATATTATTTATTTTCACGTTTTCCTACAATTTAGCGCTTCACTCAAATAAATAATAAGAAATAATTCGTAAAAATTTATAGAAACTTGAATGAAAATAAAATGACAAAAAGCACACATTATAATTGGTTCAAAATGTATTTTACTCTTCGAAATGACAAGGACTCCACCAGAATTGTTAATATAACGGGTGTGCCAGAATAAATTGCGGTCTCAATATTTTTTAAATATTTCAATTTGTATTTATCGTTTCAAGACAAATTTTTTTATCAAAAAATTCAGCGTTTAATACTCTGCAAAACAGTATATTTCTATTAATGAAAAAATGCTTCATAGTTTTTTTAAAGATAATACCAAAGAATAGCCAGATGCATTTTACTTTCTTGCTTAGCTGTTTTATGGCAGTTTGTTATCACATTTATTCGTTGTTCAGTTGATGTCAATTTTGTCTTTGATGTATTCTCGTTTGTTATAGATTTAATTTTAGTGAGATTAAATAATATAACTAATTTATGCATTGATTGTTCGAAGACTAACAATTGCTATCAACATGAAGTAAAAAACTGTCATGGAAGCATCATTGAGTTACTGACGGCATATAAATTTGTGCTATCGTGTTGAAATCTTCAGTCATTGTTAAACTTCTCATTCTTATCGTTTGCGAGAGTGGATGTAGCGCTTTGATTAAAATAAATATTAAAGGACCATAGTTTCTATAAATAAATGAGGATTCTAGAAATAAATTGGCAATTACATGTAAAAATAGAAGTAGGGTGAGGACAAACGGTAGTTCTCTGAATTTTGTTGATAGGGATTGTTAGTCTTTCAACAATCAATACTTGAATCAGCTATATTATCCAATCTTACTAAAATTAACACTATAACAAATGAGAATACATCAAAGATAAAATTGTTACCAGCTAAACAACGAACAAATGTGATATCAAACTGTCATAAAAATAGCTAAGCAAAAAAAGTAAAATGCATCTGGCTATTCTTTGGTATTATCTTTAAAAAAACTATGAAGCATTTTTTCATTAATAGAAATATACTGTTTTGCAGAGTATTAAACGCTGAATTTTTTGATAAAAAAATTTGTCTTGAAACGATAAATACAAATTGAAATATTTAAAAAATACTGCGACCCCATTTATTCTGACACACCCATTATTTTGATAGATTCGATCTTTTGTATTAAATAGAATGCGAGAGACAAAAGTAAAATTTTCACATCTTTTTGTTACTTCATCGATGATCCTGATATGCTTATAGCTTTCACCTTTTTCTGTTATTCTTTCTAATTGACATATTACTTGATGCTTATTTTTATAGAATTTTTTCAACGTAAAAATAAAAGATCTTATTAAATTTTATTCAAGTTTTCACATTTGAAATATGATTATGTTTTTAAATCTTGATTTAAGGCAGATCACTTCTACAAAATGATAGAAAAACTCACAAAGTTATCGAAACATCTGGACTAGCATTAAAGTGACGAGAAATTATGAAATCTTCGTTTCTTCTTTCAACATATGATTTAATACAACCACCAAGCATATAAATACGTGTAAAAGTGTTCAGAATATACTTTTAACTGCTTACAGCTCATATCCCCATTATACATTTTCTCCGAGTAATAGATGTATAAAACTAATGAAAAACTATTTGCTGTTATTATTTGTTTCTTTCTTATCTCCAACTAGCCTGAACAAGAAAGCTGACGGATGATATTTCAGTTTCGTTTACAAACGTGGAAAAAGGAAAAACAGAATTGATATAGATTAATAATCATCAGCCAATTACATATATGACTCGTATATCTATGTTGACTGATAGATTGAGGATTTTTTCTCTAAACATTGTTTTGTGGGCAGGAAGATTGAAATAACTTCCATTCGGGTCAAAGTATAGCTAATATATTTTTTCTTGTTTTAAAGGTTCAAGTCAGAGTAAATCTTTTATTCGATCAGATGCTTTATAGAGATTTCTGGTGTGAGAAAAATAAGATTTACTATCGTAAGAACATGTGTTTTTATGGTTATTTTACAAGAATACCTATTGAGATGGTTACAAAAACTGAATGGAAGGAAATCTGGAAACTGTCTGGACAAAAACTGCGAACGGACATCAGTTTTTATTTGAAACGGTCCCAAAATCTTTAGCTTCTATAACAATGAAGTTATAAAGATTTTCTTTAAAGCCTATTAATCAGCTAAAAGTTCGATCGAGTATGAGATTTGGGGCTGAAATTTTTACCAACAATATTTTTCACTAGAGCCATTCTAAATAGAAAATTAATTGTGAAAGAAAGGAACCTAAAGTGATGTAAGAAAGAGATCTGAAGGCTATAATAATTTTCAAGCAATTTGTTTAAGAACATCTATTCGTTTCTATCCAAAGCTCTCTCATCAATTACAATAAAAAAAAATTGGTTATGTTAATGAAACTCATGAAGAACAGTAGCTACTATAGCAGACAACTAACGGAAAAACCACACATTGTAATGTGCCAAGAAGCTTTTTGTAAAAAAATAAGTGATTGAATATAAGTAAATATTTACAAAGTTGCTTACTTTCGAAAAGAATATTGAGTGGGTCAATTTAAATCATACCATCTACATTTTTAATATTTCTCTTCTATCCTTCACTTGATTACAATATGCTTTTATATCAACAGATAACACTTGTAATTCTCTACAAAATCATATATGATTGGGCTCCAAAACTGTTTGATCCTATGTAGTCTGAACCAAAGAAAAAACCGCCGAATGACTGATCGATTTTTCATCAGTAGTGATTTAATACCAGTGGTAGTTTCAGGTTTTACCATTACAATCAGAAATTTGAATCTACTAATCAGTATTAATATGATTATGATAGTAAATGTAAATTTTACTCTTACACATTCGTCTTCATCATTTCATACCTTAAATAAATACCTAATATTCACCATGATGCTGAGATAGAACTAAAAAGGTTTATATAAATAAATACTGATATATTTCGGTACTTTTTTGACTAGTAGTACAATGCAGTAGTCATGAAAATTATGGACATATCACTGATAATTCAAATTAATGTACAGCATAGCATAGATTTGAAAAAGATGAAAAATGAAAATATAGAAACGTTTGTAAAAGTAAAATATGGAAATGATGAATGGAGGTGTTATATCTTTTTTATGAATGGATATTTTTGTTCGCACGGCTAGAAAACCAACAAACTAGTGGACCTAACAGATCTAAGTCTACTCTGCACTTTTTGTTGTAGAAAGATGATCAAAACTTTACTAAGGAAAGGTTATGAGGATTCACTAATATGATACTATCACTTTCTTTTTAAAAAAAAAGCAATACTCTCAGGATGTAACTGTTGTAACTTTTTTCTTAAGCAAAATTTTGACCATCTTCTTATGACATAAGTTGTTTGTAGAACAGATCGAGAACTACATTATTTTGCCGATTTTATAGCCATATGAACAAAATATCCGTTTAAAAAATAGATATAACATTCCTACTCGTCATCTTCATACTTGGTTCTTACAAATATTTGTATATCTTTACTTTTCATTTTCTTTCAAAAGCAACTAATACAGATCTTGGTTTCTGTCATGTATGAGTTTGAAAAGAATTTCAAGCTTTATCTTTTAATACAAAAATATATTGTAATTGAAAGAAGAATAAAGGAGACATTTTAGAAATACAAACTATTTAATTTATTCTAACCCATTTGATATTTTTTTTAGCTCATTCAAATGTGTTCACTATACGCATAAAAATATGGGCTGTTCTGTTACTTGTCTGCATGAAGAAATAAAGAAATGAGATGAAAGTCAACGAAATAACATATATGTAATACTTGATGCTTGAATTCAAGTATTCAACTATTCATGTATTCAAAGGAGGAGAGGGAACGGGTAGAGATACAGAACCTCACAGGGCTAGCTGAGAGTGAGAGTGAAACGTTGAAATGGGAGAATATTTGAAATACTTGAGTACTTGAAGTGAATAGTTGAATACTTAAATTCAACTTTCAAGTTTGACACTACTGCATCTTTTGGAGTGTAAATAAGTTTTTCTCTGGTGCGCATTTTCTAGTACGCAAGTTTTATAGTGTGCAGTGTTGCTTATGGAAGGTTTGCCGTCTGCGAAATTTTGAAATTCTCAAGAATATTAATGAAATAAATCATAGACGCTCGTTCATGTTAAACAAGATCTATATAATAATTAATATGATTAACCAATGATGCAGAACTAGTTGAAATGAGAGTTTCTCAGGCCCACCATTCAATCGTACATGGTCGTGCATTAATTGATTGCCATGAAATCTTACAACTGTTGAGTATGATAGTTTATAGCAATCATGAACAAAGTTTAACGGCGTACGGTGGCTACTGTAGGCAATAATAATAAAGAGTCGCCATTCACAACTGGAGTTACAATACCGTGATTGTGAATCACACTCGATAATATCATTAGACATCAAAATTAGAGATATGACAAAGAGAAAAAAGTGATAGGATGCAAAATAATTTTCTGAAAGTGGAAGGTAAAGGGCTCACCTCCTCCTTTTCCATCTATGGCCACATTACTGGTCCAAAAGACAAGTGTTAACAGTTTATTAAATGATCAACATTCTCTATTACCCTTGTTGGTAGACAATTATTAGTATCAATGATCTAGACTAATTCAATAGAGTAGAACACAATAAATTGACTCAAGTCTACTTATGCATTACTATTGGCAGGCTACATCGTCCAGTACCGCATCTACTAAATGTAATAAATCGTCTACGCATACTACTACAGGCGCAAGGATGTAACCAAAAGGGCATAACTGTAAGGAACAGATCTAAGGATAAAGAGTAGAACACTATAATTTGCGGATCGAATACTTGTATTTGTGCCAACAGTGGACAATTGGACCAGTTGACGAAGAAATTGTTCCACTTTAAGGAGAAATGATTGATCCACGAAAAATCATACATATTGAGGAGAAACGGATAAAAAATAAAAATGTGCGTAGTATATACCAGAATATCACACTACACTGAAAAAAAAAAGGTTTCGTGATTTGAAACGAATTCGAAATTCTTTTTTGAGCTTCATATAAAACCACGAAACCTTGGAAAGACAAATTTTTACAATCGGAGAATTTGTTGAGGGTTTCGTAGTTTTATACAAAAAAAATTCGTATGACACCTTTTTTTCAGTGTATGCACAGGAAAGAAAAAATATAAGCATATCTATATAAACATACATTTATATACATATATTTTTATGCCATTCCTACCAAAATCAGAAATGTAATCAATCGAAGATTTAACGTTGACAGGTAGACAAACAAAATTACTTTTAATCGCCCTTTTTATATTTGAAGTTACAAAAATTTTCCGACTTCTATCAAATTTTTCATATTCAAAAGTTCTAAAAACTCTCATACACTTCAGAAATCGCAAACAATCTAAGCGCCCTATCAATGTCATTTATCACAAATCCAATCTACTCACATTTTAAATACTCTTCGTATTCTCTCCATCAAACTATCTAGTCACTCTTTCGCACATTACTGACCTTAATCACAAAAAAGACGACTTTAACCTACTAAATTTCAAAATCAACGGAATTCTTCCCATATAATAATTCATTCCAGACATCCATGTATAGAAAGCAAATATTAGCCAATACCCCATCCGTTCAAACAAACTGATTCACCCAATTTCTTACAAAAATGCAACTTTCATTACATTAATTCCATCAATACAAAAAGAATTCTTTTAAAATTCCAAGCAAGAAATATAACACACACCACTTTCTACATCTACATCATAGACTTCTCCTTCTAAAGGTAGAAATGGATATTTGATTTCTCCTGATAATTATTTTCATTTCTCTTCGAAAACATCCATTTCTCCTGGATACTCTCCTTTAGGAGAAAAAAGTAAAATAATGAGTTTCTCATTATGTTTGTTAGACTTCTGCTAATGAAGGTAGACATGGATATTCGATTTCTGCTTGAATACTTTTTATTTCTGTTGAAAAATATAAAATTCCATTAGAACGTCTCCTACAGATGAAAAAGTAAATGTATTTCTCACTATGTATTTTAAACTTCTGCTTACGAAGGTGAAAATGAATCTTTGATTTCTGCTGAAATAATTTTTATTTCTATAGGAATGGATGGACGATTTTCCTTGAAGTATTTTACATTTCTACCGAAGAAAAGCCAGTTGATTTCGATGTTCTTCAAAGAGTGTCGAAGGAATATGATTCATATCTTTCTGAATTTTTTTGGTTTCTGCTGACGAAAGTATAAATAGTTGAAGGGTTTCGCTTTGTTAGGAATGCATTTCGTCTCTCGGAAGATAACGGAAATAACAGGTGCTATGTTTTGGAGAAAGTATTTCTCTTTGACTTTTTGGGGATGAAGTATTTCTGCTGAAAGTGGAACAATTTCCTGATTTTGAAGGACATTGTCCAGTGCTCACTTTGCGATCATTTCACAATAAAATTTTCTTAACGAAATATCATTTGAACAACCAAATTGTGTATTATACAGTGATTAGTTTCTATTATAGTTTTCGTCGAATATGGAGAAGAAAATAGTTTGTTTTACATCCACATCGAAAGATTCTCATCTGTACCGAAATAAACGACGAGTTTTTCTTCTGCTATTAGTCAATTTCGCTGATTCATATAATATTAGAAAAAGTATGAAGAACTACATTGAACAATGTATCCTGGCAAATATTCTGTCTTGAGAAAGTACGATAGTCTATTTCGAGTGTATGAATATATTTGGATTACATGGAGAGATTTATTTTATACTTATTTTCGTGTATCCAAGACGATTTGAGTTTTTTTAACAACATACATGTGAAGAGAATTTTCTTTCCTACAAAAATGTCGTATTTTATGTCTGAATAAAATTTATCTTACCGATTTACAAAACTTTTTTTATA
>JAJEKB010021604.1:11809-177370 GCA_022393335.1 Macrotrachela quadricornifera | reverse complement strand
GATAAATGATGTTTTATAGTAATTGGTAATAAAAGAGTCCATAAAGCTGAATAATAATGAAGAGTTGCTTGTTCATTGTAAGGTGAAAATGTTCGACGTGGAACAATAAGTTTAATATCTTTTTTTGGATCTTCTGAAAGTCTTTTTAAATGTATTTGAGAAGAATCTTGATTAATTGCTCCATTAATTAAATCAATATCAGGATGATATTGAGAAAGTGATTGAATTATTCCAATGTTTTTAGTAGGCCAATAACCATACAATGTTTCATTTTCAGATATATTTTTGGATGTATTCTTCAACAAAAAATTTAAGTGAATTTATATAATATCTGATTAATGAAAACTTTCATCAACTACTTCTTTTTTCTTTTTACTATTTTCTTCATTTACAAAAAGTTCTCTTTTGGACTGGTAAGCGAAAGAAGACATGTAGAATTATATAAGACTACTAGCGGTAGTACCCGGCGTTGCTCGGGAAATCTCCATTCTGAAAACTTAGCATGTCACAAAACGACAGAAGACATATAGAGAGCTTGTTTATGACCTTTTCATCTATTATTACTGCATGTCCCGTCGTGCATACACTTACGTTCATTCTTAAATCGGATAATTCAGCAGATAGTGTGGGATGTGAGTGTCTTTCACTTAACTTATGCCTATTGCCAAACTTTATACTAACACCCAATGGAAAAAAGTGAGAGTAAGAGGTGGATATCCTAACAATGGCAATAGATGCTCTGAAGTTTCTCAAAGATTTATAAAAATTGAAACGTATCATAACGTATGTGAAACTTCACCTCAATCCTCCCGCCGATTATCCTTACCCCTTCTTGATCCTCCTCGGGACCTTAGAGTATGCTATGAAAAGCTTGGCACCGTCACCTCGTGCGGTGTCCGAATTTATAAAAAACAGAAAAAAAGAGACAATTCCTTCTTGTTATATATGGATTATCCGTTATGACAAATGGAATTTTACCTCTCTTGTTGCCTTCTTCATTCTATGGATATTTTCATTCATATAGTTGTTCTTCATTTCACACAATTTGTCAGTCATTTTCGAGTATCCTAAAATGTGCTATGTGCAATGGCAAAAAGGGTAGGTTTTTATATTTTTGTTCTTGAATTATTGAGGAAACAACTATATGTACCAATTTCCTGAAAAAGACATTTACTGTAGTAAATCCAATAGTAGAAGGGGGCAAATACTCCCTCAGCTGAAAATTTTGGATCGAAAACTATACTATGACTTTCCTCTGGTTGAAAGAGTATTCTGCGCAAAATTTCTTTCCAATCACCCGTGCGTATCCAAATGAATAGCGAACAGATAAACAGATAGACATTCTTCTTTATATATGTGGATTAGGAACCTTCGGTTTTAACAATTAGACCAAAAAAATACTGATATGAAACGATTAATTTTAGAATCATAACAAATTCCCTCAATTTCCGAAAAATTCACGCAAATTTCATTGCAATACGACTTACATGAAATCCCACCCAGACACCCATACCCTAAAGGTGACAGCACTCTCCAAAATTACATCTGGGCCCAGGAAAGCACCGTGAAGAGTTTTGTTATGTTATCTATTACTGCATTATGTGGGTGAGATTTCATCCACACCCGCACACCCATTGCCCCATACCCACGCACTCAGATGACCATGTCAACTCTCCGTCGACCTTACTTGGAACCTAGAGAAGCATTGTGGAAAATTTGGTGACGCTAGCTTTTACGGGGATTGAGTTATAAGCGAACAGACAAACATTCTTCTTTATACATATAGAAGATAACAATTCGTACTATGTTCTTAGATAGACAGATTTAATAATAGAAGTGAAACAACTAAAAAGTCATCATAACAATCTCTTAAGAATCTTTAAAGTACAAAATTGTTGCTTTTACCTAATAGAAATTTGAATGTTAAGAAATGTATAAATAGGTATCCAAGTAGATACAAATAAATGTGAAAATCTCGGATTTAAATCCGAGTTTTATATGTACTTCAAAAAGTAAAAATAATTGATGACAAATTGACTTTAATCGACACACTCGAAAAACTATCTATCTTCGGTCTATGTTCAGCATTTTGACCTTATGTCATCAACGGATTGACCATTTGAGCTCTGGAATATCGCAATTGGACAGAAAACAGTTTAGTCTACAAATTCATTCGACTCAAATGAGGAAGTTATGAGATAAAAGAAGCGATAGAAGTCAAAAACTGAGGAAATACGAAGAAGTCTTACATTCCAGCGGGTGGTATTTTGGATCTTTCTCACTTAGTGTACGATATTCTAAAATTATTTTTCTACAACACATAGATATCATCAAGACACATCATTTGTCACTAAATTATAAGAGTAAAAAATCTGGGGAGACAAGCTAGCACGAATGACACTGTAGGCGGCCCTATCTAGTGATCATTGACTTAATTCTCACAGTGATTGAATATCTTTAGAAATCACACAAATCGAGTTCAGATTCGTGTTCAGCTTCGAAAACTGGATACAGAGGAGCTATTTCAAAATGGATTTGTGCATGTATCTAGCGAGATTATGATCATAGATAACCTTAGAGATATATGATACACAGCGGCATCAGTATATACATAATAATTCTCCAATATTAAGAGCTATTGAATTCGAATTTTTTCCATTTGATAACTCTTTTTAGTAGTAACAAAATCATGCATCTAGAACACTCCAAAACTGTTAGTCACTCGAGACACGTTTAGGCACTCTGACCTCAGGATGCAGGTTCTGTGCATTTTGTGACCCTGTTGAGGCAACTTTCACTTAAAAAACTACGATTTGATTCAAAACTAATATCATATTCAGAATCAGCGTTAAAAATTGAGTTGATTTATATATGTTGTAAATAGTTCTGAGAATAATATATTTTGTTAATGAATATCTTTTTGAGAAAAGAAAAAACTTGAAATATTATTATCTAAATGTTTATGAAGTTTAAGATAAAAATGTAAAAACTAAAGATATTCAAAGATCGTGAACTTACATTAATAAATTGTAGAGGAAATCCACGTGGCCAAATCTCTTGTGAATTTTTAAGATAAAATGGTAATGGATTAAATAATAAATTATGATAATTAGGTACAGTTAATGCATTGACTGTATCATTTAATTGAATAAAATCAATATTATCTTCAATTAATAGTTCATTATCACAATGAAAATCCCAAATAGTTGTTGCTTCATGAAGAATTGCCCAAAGATAACCAGCATTTTTTCGTGCAGCATAATTATTTTTAGATAATCGATATGTTGTTTTGAAAAATGAAGACATTTTTGAAAGTTTATTATGAATATCTTCTGTAAGATAAAATACATTTGTTTCAATTTGATCAATATTTTGTTCATTTTCAGCAACAATAACAAAACACCAATTTGAAAGTCTTTTGGATATTTCATTGATATTTTTCGAAACATCAGCAACAACAATCCAATGATTTTTACAACTTGGTTTTTTGATAAAATGTGGAGAGATTTGATTTAAAAATTGTTGCATTTCATTTTGTGTTCCTTTGTTTTTTATATCATTCAAATGTTTTTCATTGAAAGATTTTGATTTTGTTTCAGAAAATGAATGTTTTTCATTAAAAGATTTTGATTTTGTTTCAGAAAATGAATGTTTTTCTACCTTACTATTCATAAAGAATATTAAACGAGTAGAATTAAATATATTGTATTTAATCAATGACATAACACCAAACATTAGAATAATACAAACAAACATAACGAAGAATCGAAAATTTATTTGTTTCATCATATACACCTTACACAAAAATAATGATATTTAAATATCTAAAAAGATCAATGTATACTTAGATAGAAAATTTCATCATTATTTATGTTTATTTATCTATATTTCTTATCACATTTTTGTGATGATGGAACATATTTAGGTGTTGAACAGAGATGTCCATTGTGGTTGAAAATCTACCGCTGCCGCGACTGTATTATAAAAATTGCTACTGCACCACGCCGCGATGGTTTCTGAAAAAATCTGCCGCTATGGACATCTCTGGTGTTGAATCCGTTTAGGTTCCATCTTTTGGCCATAAGTAAAACTTGATGATAAGATATCTGAAAAAGATTCATTATCTTGTCCCTTTCTTTATGAGATATCGAGCTTCTAAATCATTTTCCTCATAGGACTCAAGATTTTCAGCAAAACTATTTTGTTGAGTTTTGACCTGAGAACTTGTCCATGCCAAGTCTCTAGATAGACTGGGCTATGTGCAAAATTTCAGAATTTTTTAAAGTTACTTTTTACCAGATATGAGTATTGTAATATATAGACTCTATTTAACAGACATTGTAGAAAATCTCGATATTTTAAAGCATTCATAACTGATATAGATTATCTTAAAATAATTCTGAAATGTTGTACATAGTCTAGTTTATCTAGAGACTTGACATGGACAAGTTTTCAGACGAAAACTCGAAAAAATAGTTTTGCGGAAAATCTTGAATGCTATGAAGAAGATGAATACATCGACAGTTGACCCTCACCACCCCTTTCACCGTGTCAGCACTAACCACTATCTGCATCTATACACTTATCCTCACCTTCATCTTAACTCTAACTCTCATTCTTGATCTCACTTTATTCTCAATTTGACAGACTAACAAAATTTATTTTTTTGGATTTATTTTCTATACAGGATTAATTTCTAAACTTAGGATTTATTGAAACTTACTAGCTATATAAGTATTTTACTACACTCTCATCTTTGTCTTCACACCCCCCCCCTCATCTTCATTAAGCTCTCATTCTCAGAAATTATGCTAGGATTATTCCAAAGTATATGAGAATTTATTAAAAAATCTTAAAGAAATAAATTTCGGCAGCTGCTACTCACTATTTATCATACTGACCTATGTTTATGGCGTTCGTCACAGATTTTCAGCAAAATTGCATATAGAAGGGCTCAACTGTCGTGTCAACAAGAGAATGGCCTAGAAACTCGATATTATAGAAAGAAAAGCACAAGGAATGAATCTTTTTCAGATTTCTTATATCTCATCGATTTCTACTTTGGATCAAAAGATAAAATCTAAAGGGCTTCCACATCTAAATATGTTCTTTCTCATCAGTAACAAGATTATGTAGTATACTCGTCGATAGATGATTTTTAAAGTACATATACATTTAACATACTTCCAATGTGATCAAAGTCTCAAAAAAAGCCGGTGATTAATCACAATTTATTAGTCCGATAATCGTTATATTATATCATGATTATTTCAGTAACTCGAATGATCTATTCAGATTCTAATAGGTGACTCTAAGACTATGATCATGTCTCGATGCGCACATATACAACAATCCTTAAGTTTCGTACATGATGGAATTGTTTTTTTTCAATTAAATATATCTAGAATCCATATTAATATTCAATTAATTTAAAGAAAAAGAAATTATTATTTTATTTATAATAACTTATTCGTTTATATTAATATTAAAGCAATTTAAATTAAAAAAAAATTATTTTTTTCTATAAATAAAACTTACTCCGTCATATTAATATAGAAATTAACCTAAATAATAAAATAACAATTCATTTTTATAAAATAATACTCACTATCGTAATTTATTTAAAAGTCGTTGAATGATTGTAGATATTCGAAGGATCACTGATATATGAAAACTATTAAAATATTAACAAATGAGCTATTCAAACATTATCTAAACATTTTTTTTCTTCTTTCATTAGCACAAAATGTTTGCTGACAAAGTTTTATTTATTACAACATGTTTCTTTTTCAAAATAGTAAGGAAAAATATATGAAAAAAATTCTGAAAATATATTTTTCTTATTTTAAAAATTAAAAAAAGAAAATCTATTATGTTTTATATCGATAATTGGTAAATGTTGTTTTTTTTAAATTGTGATTAATTGCCGATTTTTTCGCGATTTTGATGATACGAATTCGAAGCAAAATATTCATTAAATATTGATAATTATTTATAAATTCACTCAAAATATTCAGAAATCTTTACAACAATTTAATTTAAGTTCTTTTTCTTTTTTTTGATATTTCAATAGTTTTAAACTATTTTATGAAAAAAATACGAGCAGATAATTTATTTTTTGTCTCTATAATATCATTATCTCATTTTTCGTAAATGCTCAAAAAAAGGTAGAATTCATAAATAAAATCTAAGATACTTCAAAAACATTTCTTCAAAGAATTTAGCAAGAATTGTTTCAAGAAAAATAATTAAATGACATTTTTTCTAATATAATATATTCTTAAACTAAGCTTAAAACATAAAATAAATAACATCGATCCTCCAAAACAGATAAAACGATTTTCCTATTTATCATTCATTACAAATATAATGCATAATTGTTTATCACAATTCGAATAAGTGATCATTTTATTATAAAGGTAGAAGATGAATAAGATTTTTCCACATCCCATCAAATATAAATATCATTCATAGGTATTTTACTATAGTTTCAGAAATACAAAAACATTTTTTTTCTGATAAGATAAATGACTGCTAAACTCTTTTTTTTCTTGTCTAGATTTTTCTATATCTTGATATTAATGATATTTTATGTCGTTAGAATTGGTAAAAAACTATCGACTGATAACTCTTTATCCACATACACATGACATATGTATAAGTTATTTTAGGAGTACATTAAATTCTACTTATTTACATAAAGATTGTAAATGTTAGATAAGAAAATTCTCAAATCCTAAAAAAATCTTTGTATCAATTATAACAAGTTTTATTCTCATTACTTCATATTGTAACATTACTATATTTATTTCATCGTAGAAGTGTCTTTTTCATTTAGTAAATCTAGTCCTACAATATGAAGTAAAATGAATAAAACTAATTATAATTAAAACAATTTTTGATTCTATTTTATGCTTTTATTATGAAAAAATCAACAATTATTATACAAACATATAAGATTTTTAACTTTTTTGTTTTTATTGATTTTATAGAAAAATATATAATTTAATTATATCCATTCATATTTACATTTGGATTAGCTATCTTTGATAAAAAAAAAATGATTTCCTTGATATGATACTTACTCATTTATTAGTCGTTGAATTCAATTCTAAATACGAATTTTTTTATAAATTAATACTGTCATTTCGATTTATTGTTGAACTAAATTCAAACAAAAATAATTAATTTAACAATTTGACAAAATAAATTGTACGAAACTGCAATAAAATACATTTAAACATGTTATTTCAAATCACATAATACTGTATCTTCATCTTTCAATAAGTCTTATTTGATATTATCAGAAAAATAAATGAAAAACAAAAAAAAAAACGCAAATATTCATATAAAAATGTATAAAAAGAAAGAAAATAAGAAGAAATATTTTCGAAAATATTTGTTTTTTCTTCTTTCTTTTTATACATTTTTCCATGAATATGTGCAAATTTTTGTGTTTTATTTATTTTTCTAAAGATATCAAGTGATACTTGTAAAAAGGTCGAGATGAAATATTACGTGAGTTCTTATGCCAATATACACAGTCCGTCAACGACAGTAAACCGATAAAAAACGGTGATTTTATGGAGAGTGATATTTTTCGTTTACGAATAGTAGGGAATATAACGAGATGTTTTACCGGACATCGTTTACAATTCATCATCAAATACAGTTTACGCACCGTTTTTAAACGATTTTTGTAATGTTTCGGTGGTTAGTTTATGGAATATATCGAGTAATTATTTACGCAATGTTTGCTATTTTTATAAAAAGTCACCGAATACTATTTCAAGATTAATTTTAACATCCAGATAAATAGTAAAAGTATTTATTGAGATAGATTTGATTTTTTTAGTTTTAGATTATTGAAAATATTACTCTGTAATATTGAATGGCTTAATTCTTTTTATTATACTATTTCCATAATGTATCAGGTCGCAATAAGTTTTTTTTACCAGTTATGCATGGTAAAAAAAAAAGAATCCAGCCACCCAAATAAATTAATCAGTACCATATATATTACATGTTAAAATGATATAGAAATCTATCAGGATTCAAGACTAGGAAAGTCTCGTCTTGGAATAAGCAGAATAGAAAAAAAAAACAGTATGTTTGCGGCTGTTTACTCTGACTTAACAGTATAAAATAGGTAACTGTATCATATCCATAAAGTAGGGAGGAAACGGCCAAATACAATTCGTTTACGATACGGATACAATACTGCTTGTAATTGTGTACCAGATAATACGGACCAAAAACAGGCCGTATATTCACGGTATGCTGCCAGAAATATTCCGTTTTAACATCGTTTACAGCCTGTTTTCGAATTGTGAACGATATCGTCTTGATAGATCTGGATTGAAATAAAATGTTAAAATGTATTTTATTGCAATTCGATAGTATTTATTTCATTAATTATCTAAAACTTTTGATTCTACTAATTTTATATTATTAACTAATCAAGTTTAGTTTTGAATAAATAATCACAAAACATGTATATAAGTGCTTTTGGTGCATATCTGATGGAAACATAGTTGATAAATACAATAATTCTGTTTAATAATAGCTTATATATAATGGAGAAAAGCTAAAGCAATGAACAATACTCATAAAAACTGAAAAAACATACTTCTAGGGTGAGTAGCTGTCTATTTCAAATTCAAATATAAAAGAAAACCTAGAAAACACAAGAATTCTTCAATCAAAAATCTTTTTTTTTGTCTCAGTTATACTTAGGATAATTCAAAATTAGTAAGTAGGATATTTTATTTGTGTTGAGAAGGCATGAAGAAATTTTCTTTTTTTATGAGATGATAGATTAAATGAAACTTTATTTTCCCATACTATTTCATCAATCTTCAATTAATATCATAATAATAAAATTTTAATAGAAACTATGTTTGTGTAAATCATATTTTCATCTATATGTGCCTTTTCTAATACTTATTTGACCATAAATATTGTGTGTACAGCTGAAATAAATAGTAATGATGGAATAAAAAAGAAATATAGAATAAATTCAACAATTTATTTTATTTTTCACACATAATTGCATTCATTCTATTTAATTGTCAAGCATTTTTTTTATTCAAATAATATATGAATGTGATCATAGTATCATGCAACGATTTTGTTTTGTTTGATTAAATTAACATGCTGCGAGATGTGACAAATTATATGGATGTAATATTATTGTGTTATCTTTTCATTCAAAATAATCATAAACAGCTTTGTAACACATGAGATTTTTCATTATCATAGACGAGTTTAATATCATATGTACCAATTAATGGTTCTTGATGATTAAATTCATTGATAAGAAGTTGTACACAATTGTTAATGTAATAATAATAGTTGATAGTTTGTCTGCATTCAATATGGTGTATAAAAACAGGACCAATTGATTTACAAAAGATTGTAAATAAAGATATTTATTTTTACAAACTTTTCTAAGTTTTATTTATTTATACAAAATTGTTTAGTTACTGAGAAATGTAACAAGCGGTTATTTTTCTTATATCAAAAATGATCAGAAATGATTTCTGGAGTAATGTTGTGACTTAGATTAGTTTAATCTTCCATCTCTTCTATTGTTATATAAGGATCATTATTAATAAGAAAATGAATGTGGTTCCTTTTCAGAAAGAAAGGATTATACAGCCGTAAATTCCTTTGAAGTTTGCCTGTCGATCCGTCCTAACCAATCAGAAAACAGCGACGATTATATTGATAATACTAGAATGTAATAGTTCCTAAAAATTTCTAGAAAGAGTTTTTGAGGTCGGGGAATTGCATGACACCATTAGTTTTTTATGGTTTTGCGAAAAATGTTTTTTTAGTCCGAAGAAATGAATTTTTTTATAAAATTTGACTGAAGCGCTTTTAAGGGCAAAGAATGAATTGGTGTGATTAGGTTTCAAAAGTTTTTAAAATTACCATTTCGTCGACTGAAGGAAATGTGATACGGAAAAAAGTGAAATGCGTTTTTGTATGTTTGTTATAGATGTCATAACACTATTACACCGGGTATCGACAGCCAGTCGTCAGGATACCCTAACATATAGTCAACGAAAGTAAATTGACATTCATTCCACACATTACACCGAGGAGTAATGACTCATTACCCCACAAAAAAACACATCCATCATAGAACTTGAAGAATACGAGTGGATTTGGTGTAATCACCTCGTTACCCTAAAATAAATTATATGCTCAAGTTTGAGAAATACGAGCTGCTTTGGTATAACCATTTCGTTACTCCAAACATCTGTCAAAAAATCCTTCTTATTCTCCAACCGACTTCAACTAAGGGATCGACTGCTATGAAGATTCGCAGGTAAAGCAGCTAGTGAGGGTGTTCGCAAAGCGAGATAAGTAGGGAAAGTAGTCAATGTGGGTGCTCGCAACGTGTCAGAGACCTATCCAAAACGTAGATGCATGCCCAACATTTCGAATGAATGATCAGCCAAATCGAAAATAAAACGCATTTTATTTCAACCAGCACAATTGAAATGATAGAATTGAACCGCTATATTGCGCTCAATTTTCAAAAGCATAAATCGCAATAATCCTATCTATAATTTTTTTCAAAAATATGCGCCTATTCGTCAAACCGTCAAAAAAATTAGCAAATCAATCTACCAGACATTGCTGTTACCCAAAGAGTAATACACAAAAATCATTCACATTACTCAGCTTTGAGGATATATTTCATTTTGGGATATCGAGCTCATTACACCAAATCAACTCATATTCCTCAATTTTTAGGATATATTTTATTTCGGGTAACAAGGTGGTTACAGCAGCGGAGGGACATGGTAAGTAGTGTGTTCGTGGAACAATACCGAGTGTAATGGGATTATCATCACTCATATCTCTACAAGCTCGAGGCTTGTAAACATTTGGTCTTGGCCTCTCCTCTCAATGGTTGTATACAAATGAGGAAATTCTCATGATAAAAACATGTTTTTGATCAAAATTGAAGATATGATACTTTTGGTAAGCTGAAATTTTTAATTATACGCTTACAGCTAGTGCATCATAGGATGTTCTCACGCATTTTTGAACGACAGTTCATTCAGGCAAAATTTTGTTTATTTGTTCTTTCAGATAATCTTGAGAACAACTGTCTGTCTTTCTCTCTAGCGATCAATCTATCGACATTTTCCTACTATGTCAATGATGAAAGCGTTTCATCTATTCAATTTTTAGTTCATATGGTAACTGGAGTTGGTTTTAACGATTAAACTGCATATTGGGGTACGAAATGGATGGGCAAAATGTGCGAAAGATGGTGTTTGGTATAATAATTTATAAGCTACTATTTCATCTGGTTTTTCATTTTTCAATTTTTCTTCATACTCTAGTCGAGTTTCCTTTCAAAGATCTATTCGAGTAATTAATTATTTACCGATCGGTACAACTGATAGAAAAATTATCTGGGTTATCGTACGTGACACCGAAAATTTACCAACTGCATTTCAAGACTATCTACTTCCAATTAATGCACGTCTAACTTTACGTAAAATTGAAAATAAAACGTATGATCCATTTGCTTGAGTCTCAATTGTCGATATTCCAATTGGTAGTGGTCTTCTTCTTTTACATACTTCAGTAGTTAGCAGTGGAAATCTCAAATTTCTCGAAAGATCTTATCATGCTTATCTAGATTATGAACAAGTATTTTCTAGTGTTATTATTTCAATAAGTACGGAAGATTATTTCGACAGCGCTTATTAGTTCGATGGTGGACAATTTCATTTTGAAGTGTTAGGTTTTATACATTTTCGACAGGCATCTAATAGTTAATTGGAATGGCCTGCTTATCGTATGCATGATCTAGATCCAATCTATTTTTGATAATGGTTTTCGTTTTGAATGGAGAAATGGTGATGTTCTCGATGATCGTGGTTTTAAATTTCTTCTCTATGAGGGTTAAAATACAATCGGATCACCGACAAGATTGATTGTTACCTCTTATGCTTGGTTTTATACTTAATAGAAAAAGAATTGACCGTTGCTTTTCTTTTTCTTTAAATGTATTAACATGAAAGATTGGCTTTACGAAACTTATGCATGAATGCTCATAATTATCAATTATTTGAAAAAATAAAGAGGTTTTTTCTCAAGATATCACCTGATTATAGAAGAGTGATTCTATTTTGATGAAGGATAATAATACGTCGACAAAAAAACGAAATTCTTGTATGTCAATACAGAATTACTTCACTGGTGATTGTCGTGTGTACTGCTTTTTTGCATTGACATGTGCGGCTTAGGGATAGCTTGAGTATCTTGTGGATAACCATAGTTGATACTTTGGTATTTCAATGTGAGTCATGTGTTTTGGATGAATGTGATAGCGCAGTACATGTATTTGAATGTATGTTATAAAAAATTTCTTGCAAGTACACGCGTTTTTTATAATTTCGCTTTTGACTAGATGACCTGAGAGTAGACAATGCTTTCGAATTTTGTATGGGTGATTGTAGTAATTTAACGCAGATGAATATTGATATTTTTTCATGTAGATCCGTCCCATTTTAATTAATATGCCAGTTTTCAGGAAGTCTTTTTAGACTGTTGATATATCAGTTTTTAATAGATCTTTTCGGATTGTTTTTGTTCGAATTCATAGATTTTTATATTGTTCTTCAAAAAAAAATGATCGCTACAACTCTATCGCAGACATGCCTGTGAGGGAGTATAGAAATAATATTAAGAAATTTGAGCTTAGGAAAGATGAGACATTAGTTGAATAAAGCAAATTATTTAATAGATATATAATTAGATTTGAAATTTTCCAATCAATCATCAAAAGCAATCTTACATATTATGTCAATCATTCCATAATTGAAAAGATTAAGCTAAATTATTACATAATCAACAAAATAAAGAGTTTCCATACATTCGCATCTTTTACAATTTCAATAATCATCTATTTAAAATCTTTCTTAAATAAACCAACAAAAAAACATTTATAATTTCTTGTTTACACGTTCGATGTTCTTTCGTGTTTTTTGAAGATTAGGATGATTTTCAGGTAGTGAACATTTTCCAATTTCAAGAGTTCGTTCCAAAAACCAAAGTGCTTTTGAGTATTCACTCATCTTCTCATACACCAAACCGATGTTATGGTAGGAACAAGCCAATTTAGAATGATTCATGGAAAGAGTTTTTTGCCAAATTTCAAGCGCTTTCTCATAATATGAAAGTGCTTTTGAGCACTCTCCCATGCTGAAATACACCAATCCGATGTTATTGTAGGAACAAGCCAAATTAGAATGATTCACGGAAAGAGTTTTCTGCTCAATTTCAAGCACTTTCTCATAATATGAAAGTGCTTTCGAGTAATCTTGCATTTGATTATACACCAAACCGATATTGTTGTAAGAAGTCGCTAGAGTCGGATGATTCGGAGGAAGAGCTTTTTGCCAAATTTCAAGCGCTTTCTCATAAGATGAAAGTGCTTTCGAATACTCATGACTCTCGTAATACAACCCTCCGATGCTGTTGTAACAATTAGCCAAATCAGGATGATTTGGAGGAAGAACTTTTTGTCGAATTTCAAGTGCTTTTTCATAATACGAAAGTGCTTTCGAATACTCACCCATTGCGTCATAAATTCTCCCGATGTTTCTATTAGAGCTAGCCAAATCAGAATGATTTGATGGAAGAGCTTTTTGTCGAATTTCAAGTGCTTTTTCATGAGATGAAAGTGCTTTCAGGTACTCACCCATCCTGTCATACACTTTACCGATATTACCGAAAGAAGTAGCCAGGTCAGGATGATTTTCAGAAAGAGTTTTTTGTTTGACTTCGAGTGATCTCTCAAAAAGGCCGATTGCTTCTTCGTATTTTCCTTGGCCATTCTTGATCAATCCAAGCATATGATATACATGTCCTTTTTCGCCCTCATTACTTCTCTGTTTAAGAAGTAGATCACATAATTCTTGAGCCTTGTCAAATTGACCCATACTAATCAGCAATTGGCCCAGTCGATACCAACCCTGCGCTTGAGGAAACGTCTCTTGCCGTAAATATTCAGTTAAAGCATGCAATTGTGGGTCATTGTCACTGGTCTGTGTTAATTTCACTTGCCAAAGACGATTATTTCCACTAATTTGTTTTATCTGGCCAATACGAAAGATGGAATGCATTGAAAATAGAATTTCTTCTTCTGCGTGGTAATAACTAATGTCACAAATATTACCAAAAGGCGTCGATGGTATTGTTGGATTAACAGTGATTTCAAAGAGGACACCTATTAAATTAGGATTAGATAGATTACTTTCAGCGAAAGCAAGTGATACTTCCTGATCAAAACTTGTTGATAAGAAATTATTGAACGATATTAATCCACCTATTGTTTTCATCAATTGATCAAAATCTGGCTGAAACAAACCTTGACCACGAAATACAGTAAAGGAATTCAGAGAGTGTTTTCCATTTAATTGTTCAGAATGTAATCGAGCGATATGTTCATGAAGATCTCGAATAAAAAAACCCATCTGTATAATAAGATCGACTTCCATTGTTCGTAACGCTTTATTAAGCATGGAATAAAGAATGCTGCTGTAAGTGTACCACCAAATTGGCTGGTGGTGACGGTATTCATTTTGGAGTTCATCAACATTCTGTAATTGTATGGTATTTCCGACGAATTGTTCACGACAGTACGTGAAAAATTCATTAATATGAATTTCTTCGAAATTAATTGTAAGTATGATTTCCTTCATTATTTGCGTATACATGAAGGATCGATCGAGTTCATCGAGATTCGTTTTTAAATTTTCATCACTTGAATTAAGGAAACTAATCGAGACCATATTGTGATCGCAGTCTCTAACGACTTTTTTAAGTGCTTCATAGATTGGTGTTATATCTGTATAAATACCTTGTATTTTAGTCCATTTCTGTCGTTGTTGCTCATATTGCGTCTCATTTTGACACAAAATATAAACAGAATTTACATGATGAATGTGTTGAACAATAGGCATGATGGGTTGGCTAAATGAGCTAGAGACAATCATAAAGATCTTGACGTTATGGATATCAGTAATGAAACTAATACATTTATCCACGTCGGTAAATGTATATATGTTATTAATAACTTCCCTTAATCGAGAAATTGTGTTGACGCAATTCTTGTTATTTATTTCATCAACATTGTTGTCCAACCAAACTAACAGAAAGTTTTGAACTGTACGAATATTTTCATGTCGCCGTCCTATATTTGCAGTTATAAATTTAGAAGAACTGAATGTTTGTTTGTTCGTCTTGTCATCAACTATTATTTCGTTTGATTTATTCATGTTGCTAATTAAATATAAAAGATATTCTGGATTGTAAATATCATCGATGTGAAACAATGAAAATATTAGGTTTTTTGTCTCTAGATTTTTCTCGTTGACTAGCTGGCAAAATACTTTATTTGCTTTATCTCGAATGTGTCCTTATCGAAAAATCTGTTTCTTTTATATGGTGAAATATCACTTTCCATTTTCCTCTCCCATCCACTAAAAGGAGAGTCATGCGCTGATCGCCTTATCTTCATTTGTTCCATACAGATATATAATAAAAGGAAAAAGAACAAATATATTATGGCACATACTTACAACGTATCATAAGATGAGTCATAGCATGGGTTTTATCCATATGTTCGTTCGCTTTCTTTCGTTCTATCAGGTATTTTCCAACTTATTTTCTCTTGTGTTTTTCCTTTCTTTTCATAATAACATCTCAGGTATTTTTACAGGAATATATGAGATCATGTATACATGAGCACAGGCTTACCGATTAGGAGGGGGGGGGGGGGGAATAGGGGGGGTCCCCCCCCCCCCAAATTCGGATGCTTTCTGCCACAGTTCGGTTACTTTCTGCCACAATTTTCGGTTATTTCTGCTAAAGTTGTTTTTTTTAAAATTTTTTACTGCTAATGTGGCTGCATACTAGTAAAAAGGGGGCGCTAGGCTTCAACCTGGAGGGGGGTACGGGTTTTATTTTTGGTCTTCACTACTTTGGTTTTTCAGGAAAACTTTAGTTTTGGAGGAAATCCAGTTTCGCGAAGGCTATGAGAAAAGTTGACTTTCTGCAAAATTTTCATCCCCTTCCAACCTTAGAAACAATCGGGAACCTTGCATGAGCATATAACAGATTTAGCAAAGTATTTGTGTATTTTTTATTTTCTTCGTTCTGTAAATATAGAACGAAAGAAAAGAAGCTGTTATGGCGTAATCTGTGTAGGATTAAAAATATGAAACACGATTGAACTGATCACTTACATTCTATATAAGAAATTCGTATCGTGTCAGTGGCGGTTTTCGATACTTGTCGATGATAGTCTATGACGGTACCTGTAGGTAGTGCTCTGCGGGGAGAGGAAGTTGGTAGGTCCAAATTTCTACTTCTATACACTTCAATACATTCATTTTGATATTAAAAATTTGATAAACAGTAGTTTTTGTGCCTCTTTTTCTTTCTGTATTAACAGTAATTTCCATTTATTCTTTTATCATTTTTAATTATTATCACACCTTAATGTTCATTCTATTTTTTTCGTCATGTTATCTTTTTAATACCGTAATTTGCATGAGTTGTCTAATTCAAATTCGAACACAAATGAGCAACTTATTACATAAGATCAATTCGAAAATAAATGGCAAGCTACAGGACTTTCTCCTACTAATGCTAAAAAACGAAGAAAACGAACTCTTTTGCTTATATATAAGTCATATATATAGGGACAATCATGCTAGTTTAGCAATTAAGGAATAGATGTTCATTTATTCATATATAGAAATGTCATACATTGGTTATTCTTTTGAAAACGTACCAAATTTTACATCGATTTGCTTCAAATCAAATGAAACTTTCTGAGTTTGTAGAACTTATAAATATGAGCATAGCTGGAGATTCAAAAAAATTTAAAAACCTTGCGGAAGGGTCCGAATAGGGGATACAACTTAGGACCTCCCAGCCAAAATTGGATTTCTGGAATTTCTACATTTTAAATGATACAAAGCTGAAACTTTTAGAATAGACACTATTTAATGAGGTGGTCACTTCATTAAGTGAAGATTTTTTTGTCTGATGTTTTCTTTGTGTCAAAAGGCTAGTCACGAAAATCGACTTTTTCGGATTTTTTGAAAGGTAAATTTCTGTGACAAAAAACAAGATTTAATTAACGATTTTATGTGCATTAGAATCATCGTTGAAAATACTATTCAGTTGTAAGACTTGAGAAAGGACGGGGGCGGATAAAAAGGAAAATCGGTCCGCCCTCAGACTTTCAAAAAAAGTACATCACCAGATGCAGAATTTAACAGTGATTCTTTTCATAATAAATTGAACACGTTTTGAAAAGAATTCCATCAATTTTGGATTTTGATTCATAGGCTAATTCTTTCTCGTATTTTCTACCAACTATTTTGAAAATTTCATACTCGAAACTATTCAATCACTACTATCAAATACTCTCATTTGTGGAGCTCCTCAAGCTCTACAATCTGGTATTCGTTTTTCCTTTTTTAGTCACTGGCCAAAAAAAAGTTATAGGGACACACTGTCTAAAATAGTGGAACTAAAATGAAGCCATCAACACCATATATTTCCATCATTTTTAAGTGTTTCACTAAAAGTTTTTTTTTGCCAGTGACTAAAAAAGGAAAAACGTATACCAGATTGTAGAGCTTGAGGAGCTCTATCAAATGAGAGTATTTGATAGTAGTGATTGAATAGTTTCGAGTAAGAAATTTTCAAAATAGTTGGTAGAAAATACGAGAAAGAATTAGCCTATAAATCAATTCCAAAATTGATGGAATTCTTTTCAAAACGTGTTCAATTTATTATGAAAAGAATTACTGTTAAATTCTGCATCTAGTGATGTACTTTTTTTGAAAGTCTGAGGGTGGACCGATTTTCCTTTTTATCCGCCCCCGTCTTTTGTCTCAGAAAACAACATTTTTTATTTGTTTCTTAATGTTTCTTAATATAGAATAAATTCGAATCTTTTCGATTTATTCATTGTCTATTATTTATATACAGATGGCAATAGTAATAAGAACAACTACTATTGATTGGAAGAAAGAAAAGTATTTTTTTTCCTTTTGGCAACGTATCATTGCACTTGTTTTTAGTATTTCTTTTCATAACATTTTCTATAGTCGATTCTGTTGATGTTTTTCTTCAGGTAGAGTATAGTCACCTTGTAGGGAAGTAAAAAAAGTTATAAAATATTATATAGGAGAAAACAAAACACGTGTTGTGTTCTGTACTATTTTGCCGGCAGCAATAGCATAAAATTTTTCTTTTTCTCAATGAAATTATAACAACATAAGTTTTTTTAAATCTTATTCTCGTGAGAACAACATAAAAACTTTGTCGAACTGGAATATTGGTATATGATTAAACGATATCATTCGAGTATGTAAAAAAAAATCAGAGTACGAGGTACTGGTTTGTTATCACCTCGCACAAGATTTTTTAATTTTTTCTAGCTTTTGTTCGTACACTAAATAAAATTATTGCATATAAAATAAAATGTCATCGGTACTAGTTCTCTCGTGGCCAAAATGCAGCTATATCACACTCTCATCCTCACCCTCACTTTCATAACATCACGCTCTTATCCTCACGCTCAACCTCACACCTTTACATATTCATCCTCTTCTTTACCCTCAAAATGTTTTTTTTATATTTTCGATATTACTTTAGTTTTTAGCTGAGGGTGAGGATAAGAGTGTGAAGGTGTGATATAGCTACATTTTGGCCACCAGAGAACTAGTATTGATGATATTTTATTTTATATACAGTGATCTTATTTAGTTTGAGAAAAAAAGTTAGGAAAAATTAAAAAATCTCATGCGGGAATATAACAAACCAATACCGAGTGAGATTTAAAAAATACGTTTCTATTTGTTGTGTATGCGAGATTTGTGACGGATCATGATTGGTAAGGCGTTCATCTATTTGTTATTCTTTTTCTTTCTCTTCTGTTCTTTCATGCAATCTGTATAGAGGGCACTATCTTTACATTTGTGCTATACTCCTCTCCTAAATAAACATAAGAATAAATCATTAACTTTCTCAAAGCCATTGCAATATTCTTCTTAAATAATAGATACTTTTGTAGAACAAATTACTAAGTTCATTACGTCAAAAATCCATCCTATGTAACTTGAACAATTGAAAAGTTATTCAAAAAATAGTCACGGCTCTTATATTTTGAAATAGATACTAGATAGTAATATAGATTGATAATGATGCTCTTTGTATGAATAAGCTGTCATAGATATTATCTGAAATAATTATAGGGAAACAAAATTTAGATAGTTCTAGTTTTAATCTTTATATACAATGGAGGAAAAAATTCTTTTATTTCTCTTGTTAGTTACTTACGAAGTTTTAGAGATAAATTTCATCCAATCTGAAGAAAATTAACTTTCTAATTTTAATAATTATAATAATTAGAAAGATCATTATATATGTGATTTCTGATAGAATCTTTATATCTTTCGCATGAGACTAGTTAAAGATGTTGATCTTATATTGATTAATAGAGAAGTTTTTAGTCTTTCTAATCATTATAATGCAATCTAAAAATTCACATTTTATTTAGATTGAATAGAGATTATCTGCGAAAATTCATTATGTATTCAACAAGAAAAATCTTTAATGATTTTGTGAAAAGATAGAGCAGGAACGATTATAGAGAGTATTAATAACCGGAACTCCTTATTTCTTATTGTTTTATAGTTATTCAAAAATTGCTTCGAACTAAATAAGTCAGAAACTTTTATTAGATAAATTAACGGATGTACAGATCATTAGTTATTAGTTAGATTGATAGGCAGGCATATAAGTAGATAAATATGTAAGACAGTAAATGACTATAATGATAAAACTATTTATCTGTATATCAATTATTAATATTATATGAGTGACTTATATAAACAAAAGAATGATGAAAAAGCAAATCAATATTAACACAGAGATAGAGAAAAACTATTGATGTCTGTTAGTGCATACAACATTTGCAAACGTGAGGATGTCAATCATGGTTTGTGAATGTAAGCTAGAAATATTTAGATAAAGTAGATATGAAAGTAACTAAGAATCTTTAAGATATAAATCATCAAATGATTTAGTTAGTGCAAAAAGAGGGATTATTTTCATAGGACATTTTTTGGAATATTTTTCGATGTTAATCCAAAATCGAGATTATCATTTGAAAATGATCAATATGCTTATAACTTTCTCACACATTTTTCATTTCGTTTTGTCTGCTTGAACAGGACATATCTTCGTATACTGCATAGTTATTATTTGAACACTGTGTGCAGAAGAACATGACTGATATTTTAAATCTATCTTTGCCATCTCATTTTTCTTTCTTTCATGTAGATCTCATACTCATATTCGTGATCATGAGTGTCTCCGTTTCAAACGAACAATTTCATACAGTTATCATTCGTGGTGATCTTCCAACAATTGAGAAACAATATGATGTTGATAAGCCTATGAATCTACCTGAATCGGATTACTGGATCAACCATGCCATTGCTGATCTAACTGGTGATAGATGGGATGATACAATTCAGCCAAGTCGATTCAAAGTACAACATATGATTTCTAATGGACCATGTAAGTAATTTGATAATACTATATGATCTTTTATGAATTTAAAGTTGAATCCAGTATAAATAATTTTCCTATCTATTCATTCAAGTACTTGCGATTATATCACAGATATATATTAACCTGTTGTCTATTATCTAATACATAAATTTGAAATTTCAATGAAACAGTGTTTATAGTATATAGTCAAACGATTGTTTTGCTAAAATAAATTGATCTATATGTTAATACTTTGTTTCTCATCAAAAAAGTTCTAGAATGAAAAGTCAAAACTAAAGTTAATTTTTTAGTATTTTCTCGAATTTATGAAACTGAAAGTTAATAAAAGGTATTCAATCCTTCGACTTCAAGATAAATGTGAGATATCCTCACGTATAAATAATACCTCTAAGAACCTACTTGTTCTTAATGAGAAAAATCTCTCTCTAATTATATTCAGGATTGATCAAAATGATGTTATCTTTTTCCCCAAAACTCTCAGGTATTAAAGTCTATACATTATTGCATCACACTTCTGTCTATCTACCTAAACAAATTTAATTCGAAAAGCAACAAGATGATGATCAAAAAGTAAAATCAATCATAAACGAATATAAAAAGCTATGAGAATAGTGATTGACAGTTTAAATTTATTTATATTTTCAGACACATCATCTGCAGATGGTCATGCAGTATTTCGTGCTTATCTCAATGCTTATAATTCACATGAAGATATTGTCCTTTCACCAGAGTAAGTTCTTCGCTTTCGAATGTAGAAACAACATATGTAATGTCTTTATATTATGTTCTTTTTTTTGTGTTCTGAATCTTTTAGTGATTTATGGCTTATGATAACAATCTATTTTGCCAAATATATTAATGCCAATGCTGAAAAATTGAGACATCTATTTGTCAATCATGAAGGAAAAATCAAATTAACAATTGAACAAATGCAACCTGAACCTGAGTAAGTAACTGATAAATCTATCTTACAACAAATAATAATGAATTAGGAATTCGACAGAAAACTAAACAAGAAAAAATGCTTTTAATATTTCGTTATTATTTTCCATAAATTTATAAACAGAAATTTGTCTACATCTTTCAGTTTTATAATCTTTTTGTAATATTAACAAAAAAGAAGGAAGAAATATCGACATGTAAATTAGCAGAAACTGATGCTAATTGCATAACTTTATTTTTACTTGACATACTAAATTAAAAAAAAGGTCCCCGACAATTACAAATAGTACGTCATCTGATGGCAAATATCAGTTGACTACGTTTTCTTACTAGTTTTCTGAACCTCGAAATACTAAATGAATCTTTCACAAAAATCAATTTGGCCTTCTCATATCATAGATCTTTGGTACAGGGCCCAGTTATGGAAATATGTATAAAATTTGCAAGGCATGAATATATCGCCCTGCCCAGTGAACACCTCTGATTTTTATCTATCATTCAACAATATTCAAATTCTTTCAACACAAAATTAGAGAAATTTGTCGGATGATATCACTGAAATCTTTATAATTTCTACGATTTTTAGTTTTAGAAATCTAAATATAATACATTTCCTCTTTTTTTTTCTTATAGTTGGAATGCATTTCTCGAGAGCATGCGAATTAAAATAAGTGAAAATGTTAAAAATGATGTTGTTTCTCTTTTGACGGCAAATTATTCAACTACAGGCAAAGTTGAATTACTCTTATCTTGTGCCACGATTATGAATACTTTTAAAAATTATTTCGAATACAGTCTTATGATGACATTATGTGGTATTCGAAAAGTACATTTTCTTGGTACACTCGATGATTGGATACTTCTTCGAGATAAAACAAAGCAATTAAAAAATTTTACAATGGTTAATGACGATTTTTCGACCTATATCGATGGAGTCTTACCGATACTCGATCAATTCATTAACACTTATCAAGGAAAAGTAGATAATGAATTTTGGGATAAAATTTTTAATGTTGAACACGTTGGTCAAGGATCAGGGTAAGTAATTATCAGCTTCCAAAATTTGGTCTCAAACTAGAGAAGAAACGACTTTGCATAAAAGTTACAACTGAACTTTCTATTATCCATTTCAAAGTAGAATGGGCTCCACTGTTTATTGAATAACTCGAATCTTTTGTATATTTCTCGAAAATAGTTAGTTTTAAACGGATTTCGTTTTATATACTATAGGAGAAAAAGACGTGCCATCATTTCCTCTTTCGATTGGTGAAAGTCGTAGAGTTCTAGCTGTTTACATTCTCAAGTTATTCAAAAAATAGTGAGGCACATTCTAGTTTGAAATGGATCATAGAAGTACTTTACTGAATTTATAGTTTTCACTAAATCATCAATATTTCGACCAAAAAAACAACGCTTTCTATAATATGCTTGTAACAATTCTACATCTACAGAAACAATATCGAGATTGACATTGTAACATTTTGCCAATACAATTTGCTCGTTTTTTTTTTTCAATATAATTCGATGTATTCTACTATATTTTTTGTGTAACAGAAGCTGGACGAAGCTTACAGGATGGTTTCTTCGACTTTGTTATGGTCTTCACACGAACACATCGTGTAACATTGATAAAGTTAATTTAGATTCTATCGTTACTCCAGTTCAATTTGAGAGTGAATATACAAATGAGAAAAAGACATGTTATGTAGCTGGTGGATTTCATGGTATTGAAAGTCGAGATGGATGGCACAAACCTGTTATGTCCTTAGCCATCATGGATGATCTTTCGACAATCACACAACGCAAACCATAATTAAACCCAAGAAGAAGAGAGACGAATATTTTGTCGTTTAAAACGTGAATGTATTGTGCAAAATAGTCGTTTTTCTTTCTAACTACAATAATTGAACATTTTTCATAATTATTCAAGAAATTCCTTTGTCTTCTCTTATTTTATCAATTATTTATCGATAAATAAAATATTCATTTTGCATGTTCTTTCGATTACAATCGAAGATATTTGTCGATTTTCATGATTTTAACAATTAAAGAATATTTCACGATGTTGTACATTTCAGAATCAGTTTTGTCCGATTTCCAGAATTTCTAAGTCATTAAACTAACTCGGCTTATTCGACAACGATCGAATTTCCGAAATCTTGTTCAGTTCTACGCTAATACATTTAAGAAATAGAACCATCTGAAGAAAAAAATGCTTTTTATCAATAGATATTACAAATCCTTGATATTCCTCTAATACAAAATATCTATCTTAAAAATCGGTCAGTCCATCACTTAAAAATTGAAAAAAACACGACTTAAATTAATTATATCTTTGAAGAGACAAACAAATAATGCATGTTTAAACGTATGAGTGGAAGAAATCTCTGAATCCAATAGTATTTTATTGTCAAAACAGCTCTACTACATTAAAACTTGAGTCTTACATTCTTTCAAAAACGATACACCGTCTTTTAAATTTTCTTCTTGTTAATCAAAAACTCTACAAACGAAATTACATACAAAAAAAACCAAAAAACATCAAATTAGGGCTTCGGCACTTATCAAGAATTGTCTTCTATGCTTGAGTCTATTGGCATTTGTAGCCATCACCTTGGTAGGTTAATATATGGAAAGATGATGTTGCCATCTAATGTATTTTGATGCGTTACTACGTAGGTACTATCACAAACTGATCAAGATAAGAAATATCATCTGCCTCATGATCGGTCGTGCACATTACTAACACTTTAGAGTCGTTTATCAATATCCTTGTAGTTAAGTTGAATGCAATTTTTACCGGTTATATTGTTGTCTTTGTGCTAAACATCCTTCGAAATCAATGAATCATATCCTGAGTATCTAAAATGTGATATTGAATCAAAATTCTATACTTTTAACTCAAACTAGAAAACTTTAATTGTTATTACCCATGTAAAATAATGAAAAAAATCCGATTAAAGATTAAAAATTTGATTAAAAATCGATTAAAATGACACTATTTTAATTGCTTAGCAATCAATTAAACCGTAAATAATCCATAATAATCGATTTTTTTCGATTAAAAATTAGATATTTTTTGGTTTATAATCGATTTTTAACTAGTTTTAATCGAAAAAAATCGATTATTATGGATTATTTACGGTTTAATTGATTGCTAAGCAATAAAAATAGTGTCATTTTAATCGGTTTTTAATCAAATTTTTAATCTTTAATCAGATTTTAATCACTTTTTTTACATGGGTTATGACCTTCAACTTTTGTATGATTATATTATCATATGTAAAACATATGGTTGAATCGAAAATTCAGCTATATTCACTAATAAATACATAGTTATAGAGTGTTACAGATTTATAGAAGTTCGTCATGTTCTAACAAGGCTAAAAAAAACTCTTGATGACTAGTGTACGTCTTTTATCAGATTTTCTACAGTGTCAATTGAGATTTTCATTCATTATTTAATAGAATATATCATCATCTATCTTCATTGAATACCCAAAGATGATACCGTCTGAAACTATTATTGAAACATGATGTCTTCAGTGTCATCTTTTATCAAGATTTGCTGACAATGACTATAAATTTATTTTTACATTCCTATTTATGAATTAATAGTAAAAAAAAACTCATGCATAGTTTTCTTTACAAATCACATAGTGATGTGTTTTGTATTTGATTATTTTTCATTTAAAACAGTATAGTATAAAGTTAAACGATTTTTCTAACATTCATGTGAGACAGATAATAAATTTCAATAGTAGAACTAATAAACATTTTAATACATACGATTAATGTCTGGAAATTTTAACTAAAAAAAGTACTTCAAATAATATGAAAACATTCGTCAAGCTAATGCAGAATATTTCTCTCATTTCTTTACTTTGTTATAAACTTTATAGCACCTACAAACTCACTTCTATGGAAGAAGCTTTTACTCACGGAAAATTCTTCATTACATTTAAGAGATTAACATATTCACATAAATATCAAACAGAAATGTATGAAACATCAAAATTTTCGTACCCAAGAAATCCGTTTTGTGAAACTTGTCAACGTATTCTGACGATTTCTGTGGATAACGGGTGCAGCAAAATAAATAGCCCTCTTAGTATTTATCGAGAATATCTCTCTCATATTTTAATGTATATACTTGAATCTTTTGTCAAATGATTTCTCATCGCTATTTTCGTGTTGAGAATGTTATAGTAAGGTTCTTCGCAATTTTAATTTTGTTACATTAAATGGAAAATTATTACAAATGTGCAATACTTGAGTCATAGAACGAGTGAGATCGATAGTTTCAATCCACTTTCTAAGAATATTGACTCAACGAAACTCTCTATTAGGATCTCATACCTATTTAGCTAGAAGAAATGAAATTAAATCCTGTTAATAAATTTTGATTAATCATTATTCCTTTGACATATATACTGTCAAAATTATTTCTATACATATTTTGATAAATTTTATTTTAAAATAGTATAGTAATTTCAGATAATGTCCATATCAGGAACACATTTTGGACATGCAGGATATGGATTATTAATTTCCGATGGATGTTTTGTACAAAGACGACAGTATGGTCGTTGAAAATTACATCCAACTTCATTGCAAGGTTTTTGATAATATACTCCTAAACCAGATGCCATTATTTCCCAAGGAATCAAAGATGTACACGATTTATCATAAGGTAATAAACATTTCTCATCTTGTTCAATACGATCTTTTGTTAAATTAGTATTTGTAGATTTCACGAAAGATGTAGACGTCGATGTAGTTTCTTGCGAAAAAGTATTACGTTTTGGTTTTTGCAAAGAGACATATAGTAACGTTGAGATAAATAAAACAATAAGTATTGTCACGATAATAATTACAAGTAGGTGTTTTTTACTAAGGGGTACACCATCGCACAAACTGATACTTTCAATTTTTGTAATCGGTAATGGACTACTGTTTCGTGATTCTGTCATTGATGTTAACAATGGAGTAAATGATACTGGTTTGTTTTTAGTATTATTATTTTGATTGAATCTAGGATCCATTTCTAGAAAGAGAATATTTATTTATTTATTTAAATTAAATTTTTTTATTGATTAATTTACGTGAAACATGTGTTGTTGCCATTTTATCATCCACCATATCTTCTAGTAGATGATCGATAAGCGTAGAATTATTGACTGTACTGATATTGTTCGTATCAGTAACAAAAGTGTTTGCTGGTATTGTAGAAAACAAATTATTTTTTGAATTAGATACCATATGTTTCTTCGATAAATTCGTTTGAAGTTCTTAAAAGGAACAAGATATAAATCAAACTATTCGAGTTTTGTGGTGATAAATTTTCCTTTTTACACATATTGACAATTACGTAAACGAAATAAGAAAAGTTTTCGATTTATGAATTAAGTTTTTAGGTGGCTTCTTAAACTCAATACTAGTTATCTCTGTATTCAATGAAGTAAGACAAACTAAACACACATACTTTTCAAATTATTTGCCGCTTGATAACATTTAATAGTTTCAAATGCATTGATTAAATAAGAAAAATTTTCTTCTGATATTTTCTCTCTATCTAATAGCTGTTGAAATCCATCCATTGTTCCTCCAATTGTTGGATCATCACGTATTCGTCGTTCAATATCATCACCCAAAAGAAATGATAATTTTTTACGATCATTATCTGTAAGTTGATCTAATATATGAATTAAAGTTTCACGAAAACAAAATTTCGCATCACTCATTATGTGATTTCATTCTGAAAATGAAAACAAAAATCTAAATTGAGTATTGTTTTTTAAATTTTGAAAAGTAATTCAGTACGTTATATCTTACGAAGCCTACGAAAATAGAATATTCTTTTAGCATTTATAATCTATGCAAGAAACAAAATATGTAAGTAAGTCGTATTATTATTGTATGATGTCTTTACAATATTAACTCGTTCTATGGAAGAATGGCAAAAAGGAAGAAACATATGATAATTTATGCTTCTTTCTTTGTATTCTCGATGCGAAATTTATTATCGTTATTATCAAGATAGAAAGTCTTATGTGTTTGAGTCATATAGAAGAAAAACAAATGAATGTTGGTATTTTTTTTTTCTTAAGCTAAAAGCGTTTTTTCTGTAAGCAATATTAGTTGCTTAAATACACGAGAGATGAGAAGAAGAACATAGTAATAATCAACGTGATAGAATGAAAAAAAAAAGAACATACTTTTATCGAAAGACATCATTGTTGCCATAACAATTATATCAAAAATATAAGCGCAATTCATACATAGAATACATAATCACTGTATAGACGATGTTTTGTGGATTCTATAATTAGTTAAAAAACTTCCATCTGTCAGAAAATATAGATGATAAATATGGTCTATTTATCAATGCGAAATGCATAGTCAATGTTTCTAATAAGAAAAAATGATCTAACAAATATAGAAAATCGATTTTCATTAGTAAAACATTCAGGTAAAGAGTTCGAGGGCATATACAAGTGTTGAAAATATACGTGCATTACATACTGAATCTTTCCAACATGACGTATTGGGTTTTTTCCGTGTTCTATATTGGACTTACTCAATATATTCGATTATGCCATATATAATATTTTCCAGCATACTTATAAATACAGTTGGTAAAAAAAAGTACTCGATCCCCCCCGTTTTAATCTCATATAAAGATTCTATTCAAATAAATTCTTTACAAAGTTAGACTTTTGTAGAGCAACTATCGATATATCGAATGATATATAGGAAACTGCATTTAGGAAAATTTATAAATAGTTTTAGAAAGGATCTTCGATCCTGATTTGTTTCATAGTTTTAATGCTAGGCACGTTTGACTAAATCCTGATGAAAACAGAATTTTGTGGAGAATACTCCTATACAAGAAAAGTGATAAATACTGAAAATATGTCAGGATGTCAAGCTGTTTTTCCCTCGCTTTATGCCTGTCAGGAGTATATGTGTACATAAGTATAATAAGAGTCTATTTGACTCTTTTATTTGCTTCTCTCTATATTGTGTCAAATGTTGTACAAATAAACCGAATTCATTCATACAATTTATATAATTGAATACATTTTATATCTATTAGAAATTTGAAAAAGTCATTATATTTTATATGTACAGAGTGTTTCAGAAATAGTCTAAAGTTTATGTAGTATTAATTTATTTACTTTCTTTCATCGACTTTTCTGCATGTTTCATGTAAGCATACTATTCTCTTCAATGGAATAATAGGTCTAGTCGATCAAACGATAGTTTGTATATCCTTACATTCAGCAATGACGAAAACGAAAATTTTTCGTGATTGATGGGTATTACACCTCGATACCCCCTCCCTGAGTAGGTCACCACTGCCTACATTATGTCGTGAAATATTGAAAAAAATAAACATGAAAAGATTATTTTTTTACGGATGTCAGTCTGAAATTATGTTAACTTATACATGAATATGACTAACGTTTCTCTTCTCTCTTCTCTACTACTCGTGTGTTCCAAGTCACAATTCTATTGTCTTTTTGTAGCTGCATTTATCGTATCTATGGACTTGATTACTATCATTTGTGATTAAATGAAAATTAATTCTGCTTACAAAGGAGCGCCCTGATTTAACTTATTGATGTCTATGCGTTGATAAATTCAGTGATATTATATTCTTGTTATAGTATTGTTTTAATCCTCTTTAAGTTTCGATAATGGTAGATGTTCTCAAAATATTGTTTTGTCCTTTACAACTTTGTTCATTACTTCAAAAGTTTTATTTATACTTGGTGTAAATTATTGAACACCTTCATATTATGCATTAAATGATGTTAGCTACTTGCACATATTGTTAAATTAATTCGATCCATCCGTTGTTTATCGCTATAATAAGTAGCGATATAAAAAATGGTATAACTATAATTTAACTTCAAATGTTCGACACTATAGATTTATGCATACTCCAATAGAAAGTTAATAATACCATAAAAAAACTAAAAGATTATGTTTTGAATGTATATTTATACGTAGAACAAATTATAGTGGAATCTAAAAGAAAACGATTTTTGCTCTGTTAAAGATATAAAACCATTTTCTTGATTTTCATATAAGAATTGTAACGTCTAACATATTTCGTATTTTTTTCTTCGATTCTTTTCCAATATTATCTCTTCTTATTAAAAACACAAATATTAATTTATTGTAAAAGAAAAAGTTTTATTATTGTACTGTAGAATGATCTCATAAGATTCCAAAAATTTTTGCAAGATCTTTATTCGTTTTGCATCTAAAACAAAATCATTTGTAAGAGAATAAAAGACTAAGTATACATTCATACCCATCTATAAATTGCTTCTCGTTCAGTTTATGCTCTTTATCAATATTAAACGTATTGAAAACATGTGTAGCAATCATGTCTGAATTAACACTTGTTGATTTATCACCGGTTGTTAGTTTCACCTTAACAAGAAAAAAAAGATTAATATGTCATATAATCTTAGAAAAAAGAAAATCTTACTGCTTTGTTTATAAAGTTTATCATCTCATCGTAACTAATATGTTCGTCACCTGACGTGTCTATGCTAAAGATAAAAAAAAATGGAAATTCGAATAATTATATATTCAGAAGTTTAAAAGTACAAAGATACTTTCAAATCTATATTTCGTATACGAACAGCTCACTGTTCTAGTTTCGTGAATACATATACCTACTCAAAAGAAAACTTACATGTCAAACGCAAGTTGAAGTTGACTGTCTAGGCCATTCTTATTTCCGACTGTGGAAGCTAATACAAATTCACTAAAATCAATTGAACCATCATGATTAGTATCAAACACAGCAAATGCATTACTACAAGAGTATAAAAAATTACAAGAAAATACGAAAAATGTATTAGTATACTCAGCTAAAACGCTATTTTCATCATCAGTTCCCGTAACTTGTTTGTAAAACTTAAGAAATTGTCTTTTGTTCATTCTACCTGTACCTGATTCAGCTTCATAATTAAATTCCTAGAAAAATAGAAAAAAAGAAATAATATTTAATAGAAAAATATTTTCTTACATCATACATTTCTCGTATTTCTAAATAGCATAAATAAAAAAGATTTTTTCTATGATATTTATATCTTATTTCTACTTACCTTGTTCGCTAAGTTTGGAATTAGCTTTGAGTACGGCAATTTCTAATAATAAAAGAATTTTGTTCCATTAATCATAATTAATAAAATAGAAAATTAAACCTTTATCAAGACGTGATCCTGATGTTCTCTTCTTAGATGCTTGATTACCCATGATATTATTTGTAAATACAAAATGATTTGCAATATTTTTCTATGTATTCTTATTATTCATTATAGTACATAAAGAATACTAATGGTATTTATAGAAAAAAAAACATAAAAAAATGTCGAATTAATGATAGAATTTATGGCAATATGAAAAGAAAAGAAAATGAATAATACAACTACAAATATCAGTATGTTAAATTACCTGGACAGTTTCTTTTCACTTCATTCAATTTATATTTATTTATGAATAAATCGAAGAACAGAACAAATCAATCAACATATTTTTCTCTTTTTAACTAATCAAATATAATATTAAAAAAAGAACCGTTTTTCTACATTCTATGTTTATTTTAAACAGTAATAATATGAAAGTAATTATCTGTATTGTTAAAATGACATTTTTATGAGAAATCTATTTTATCCAATACTAACAATAAACAAAAATGCACTTTTTTCGTACTGTTAGAAGTCAAACAATTTTTCTGTTGTAAAAGATGTATAAACAAATATTCGTTAGTGAACTTTCGAACAGATCTACATGAAAATCGAATTTAAACATCAGGTTTGTTGAATTTGATCATAATTAACTATCTCGTAAAAACATGTTCTTCGAAAATAATAGAATTTAAGAAGTATTCCAAACGTTTTAATGCAATTTTAAAATGTATCGTTCTCGCATTCAACAAAAGTACTTTCTATAAGCTAAATATCCGTTAGTTCAACACTGCACAAAATCATCCTATTTTTGTAAATTATCTAATGTATTAGTTATATGTTGATGTTTAATAGTTTGAATGAGTTTTGATTATGCATCATCAGTAGAGTACATTTAATCTTACGATAATCATTAACTTGTGGTCTTATGAAAGCTGAAAAGTGTTAAGCTATTTCTATATTGAATTTTGTTAATATACGTCAAAGGGAAATTCAAAAATTAGTGCATGATAGTGTTGTTACCACTTCTCGTCAGGAACCTGTGAGATAATTTCCAATTTCAAAAAATTTTCGTAACGGAATATGTTGAAAAAAATAGAAGCAAAATGAAAGAAAACCTTAGAAAAAAAAATTGTGATATACACTAAGTATTGATCATTATTATTCTATTCATTGGTTGTTTTCCTCCAACTGCAATTTCGACAATGTCTCATTTAACTAATGCACTGAGCATATCAACCATTTTTTTTACATTTTGATTTCAGTTGATAAATAGTAAAGTACGAATTTTTTTTGCATGCAGACTTTGTCTACTATTTCTTAATGATGGGAGCACAGGGCTATCTCTTGACAGACACGTTACTCTAGTAGTCTGGATCAAAAGTTTAGGAATACATTACCTGAATAACTGAAAAAGACTTAATGAGCATTAGGGATAGGTTTTCCTATTTTTGTTGTTTCATCTAGTTTTACAGCAAGCAGAATATGTAACTTAGATGTTTTGGCTTTGAATGGGACCGCATGGATAAGTTTTTCTACTGATCGTATGAACGAGACATTTTGAAAAACTTCGAGATAGGACAAGCGAGTTTTGATAAATGAAAAAAATTGTCATGCAGATCTTCAGTTTTCATCTACAACAAAAGCTATAGGTCTTAAATATTGTAGTTATAGATTTATGTCCGGAAATTTACAATTTAAATAGAAGTTAATGATTTAAATATTTATCCCATTCATTTCTATCTCTAGGTTAATAGAATAAATATTTGTTATTTAATATATTGGATATGAAGGTATCTGATGACAATGCAATCGCACCAATCATGACAAATGGATATACAGATATATCTTTAGAATTTGTGAGTAATTATTAACATGACTTTCAAATTCTCTCTTTTCATGTATTTCTGAATGACTTTCCTTTTCGACAAAACTATTCACTTCGTAGAATGACATTTTGAAAAATTGGATCACGAACAGCTTTTAGAGAATCTATCTATTTTCGGTCACATTAAAGTATGCGGTATTTCAGTTAAATATGATAAAATGTTGGAAAAATTTTGTTCGAGTGTCATAAAATGCACTACTAAGAAATACAACATTTTCAATTTCCTGTTTATAAGAGAACGAATTATCATTCATATGTTTGACGATTTTTGTATTAAACTCATAACTTAGCTGTTCTTGATCTAATCAACTGTTTTTTTTATTTCTTAATAGGAAAAATCTTCTCTTCAAATGACCATTAAGTTATATAATTCATTGAAAAAATATGTAAAATATGTGCTTATAATCTTAATTTTTAGTTGTATATTCATTAGTATTGTTTATATATTTTTAAAACCAAAGAAAATTCTGTCAAATATTGAAATTAAAAAAAAATTTATTCAAACAAAAGCAGTTGCATTTATAATAACGAATAATTGTACTTCAGAACGTTTTCAATTTACTAAACATAATATTGAACAAGCATTTCCAAATTTTTTTCATATTCATTGTTTTAAATCAATTCCATTAAATGATTCACGTATTCATACATCATCATCATTAGTATTGAAAAAACTTTCATCAAATCTATTATCATTTATGACTGTATGGACATATGAAATTCCAGCACATTCTCAATATGGTGATGAAGAATGGTCATTTGTCTTTGAAGATGGTGTTGATTTTATTAATCCATTAAAATTTTCATTATCAAATTATATAGATGTATTAAAAGAAATGATGAATAATCCCGAAATTCATTTTCAACATGGTCTTTTCTATTTAGGTATTTGTGCACCTAATTTTACAAAGAATAGTCAACCATTAATAACTAAATATTCAAATAATAGTCTTTTAAGTTATAAAGGTTATGGTTGGTGTGCTCATGCTATGGGTTTAACAACAAAACGTGCACGATATTTTTGGACAGAAATATCTTCATATCGTCCAACTCTTGATACAGCTATTGATATATTTCTTCGAAATTTTTGTATTAGAAGTGGAAATCGATATTATATTTTAGGAGCAAATTTACATTGGCCACCTCAAACAGGACATTATGGAATAGCATTTCAAGATCGAATGAGATATTACTCGGGAATGATTTAATTCATTTTAATAATATTTTATCAATCATGTTTTAAATCAATTATTTATTTAAAAAGAAAATTGCTAAATAACTATTCAATCCTTTACCTTCCAAGGCGCGATGTCAATTCATCGCGTATTTCTTTTAATTGATTGTTTATAGTTTCTATCGGATTACAAAAGGATTTTGTTTTGTTTTATTGAAAAGCTTTTACAGAAAAAAGGAAAACCTACGGTTTGCTACCTGGGTTATATCTATACCCAAGTAGACTTTAAAAAGCTAACGATGAGTGCGATGAGGGGTCGAATCTTGAAAATATTTTTTTCCTTGTTCTGTTCCAATTTCCAGATCCTCGAATGCCATCGAATTACGAACCTTAGGAAATATTGTCTCATCACATACTCATTTTCGACTCCTCGAACGCACTTTGACCGCTCAAAACCCATCGAAATCCTAACTACTTGAAGAAAGGGAATCTATCGGAAATATACTTTCGATTATTCATTTTAATTTTGCTCGCTGAAAACTTCAAAATTCAATTTGTGAGTAGTCTTTCATTTTTAGTCCAATGTCATTAGAGAATATTTTCACATTCCTGAAGAAAATATACTCATAATAAATTTTAGTCTTCGAAGATCTCAAACATTCCAAGCTCTTGATGTCACTTAGATTTCCAGTGACTTGTTAGCAAAGACCTATTGAAATAATTGAAGATTCTAAACTTAAAGCTACTAGAGAAGTGAGATTTATTCTTGTTCTATGTTGTTCTAATATTTCTATTATTATTTTTTTATATATTCTAGTTTATTTTTAAGCATAAATCTGAGCCTCCTACTCAATGTAAAGAGATCTATAACAGATAGAACTGTTTTTCTCAATCATCGATAATTGCTATATTTATAAAAGACATTTTTGGAAAAAAATTAATATCTAGACTAAGAAAAAAGAAATAAATTAAAAAAATGAATAAATGAATTTTGCACAAGGAAATTTAAAAAATGTCAAAGTTATATGCATTTCATGATGATATATAGATTTATCTTAGATTAAAACGTCATGTTTAATTCATATGATCTATATAAGCTTCACAATCATAACGTACATGTTCGAATCTTCTGTTCTGCAAAAATATTTGATAAGTATCGAGAGCTCAAAATAACGACCATTCGGAACCCCTCAAACCTCACCCATCGAATTTGTAGATCGACCCTTCGGGGTGCCACTTTTTGATGAGACGATGGATTTCCAACGGGTGAACAATTTTCAATTTTATCAACCTATCGGAAGCCTCAGATCGAAATACTCATCGAGTGACAACTTGGAATACTAGAGGTAAGAAAAAATAGTATCTAATTATCTATGTTGTTTCAATATTTTTCTGTTCAAATCTGATTTTTCAATAAAAGTCATATTTTATCACTAAAGAAAACGCATAGATAAGCTGAAGAGTATTGAATCGCACATCGTATTGTCTGAGAAATGAAACACAAATGCTTATTGTAGTCAAGTTTTTCCTGTTTTTTCGTGCATGCTATAATTCTAGTTGCTATCGACTTAACTAGATTTCAAAGATTGAATATCCTCTTTCATTGCCATGGCTAACATTGGACATATTAGACGGTCGAAGAGCAGCTGATTCCTTTCTAATCATTATCTCCTATTGAAAGTATTTTTGTGTTAGTAAATGAGAGAATGTGTTTGCTCACTCTTTATTTTAATGGATATCTTAATATCAATCTTATCTGCAGCAGTTGAGTCCTGTCGGTATAATTGTCAATCGGAGACAATCAGATTTCGATTCATTAATCGTTAATAATATAGCTATGAAATGCATTGATTCAGAAGGAATTTGATGTCAAATCCAGTGTTTTTTTCGATAGGATCTACAAGTTAGATGGATTGAATTAATTGACTATATTTATTTTCTCATAATTCACAGCCATGTTGACCAAATATATCTTCATATTCTAATAGATAATACTCAAATGCAAGTAGCCATATTATCTTTTCACTCATGATTTTAACTTGATTGATAATAAGGAAACAACTGAATTCTATCACAGTGTTCTAACATTTTGTCTACCACTGTATGTGACAAAAAAGTGGAAAGAAGAAAATGCGTATATTTCCTTGACAAAAGTACTTGAGATAATGGTTTCACTGGTTTAGCATAGTTTCACATTGATCAATAAAAACAAAAATTAAATAGGTATATATGACTATATGTAGAGGATTATGTGATTTTCGCATTTCAACTTTATCGGAAGATGCCATATTCAGTTTTTTTTCTTATGTTTGTGCGCAAAAGTTCTAAAAAGGTTTCATATTTGATGACGGTAACTAGTTTATTCATTTTATCGCATACAATATTACTCACACGACATATTTAGTTATTAATTTATTGAAGTAATGGAATGCAAACAAAACATTCGTTTAGAGTATGTTTAAAGGATTCGAGAAAAAAAACTTGACACAGAAGACTAATAGAACATATGTCAGGAAAAAGAAATAGTATTCAAAGTCATAGGCAAGAAATTTGAAAAACAACTTTTTTCGCCGAGAAGCTCTTTCAAGTTTCTTATTACAAATTTTTTGTTTGTCAATCATTTTCATTCTCAAAAACCGTTGATGAAAGAGTGACAACATCAATGAATAACATTATTTTATAGAGAAGTATTGTAGCTTTGAGACAGACTAGTATTTTTTTTTTAACGTATAGTCCCTCATAATCTCGTTTTAATGTCTTGTGAGCGAGGTTGATATGGAACTGATTCCATAATTTGCAACATTGGAAATTAAATGTATTCTCGTTGAAAAGAGTTTCAAAATTTGACAGCAGTTTCTATCACAAATTCTAAGTCATGCTTACATTTATGTTAGCACAGAGAACGAGTATAGGAATAGACTCCAGTGTTTTTATTTTTCATTTGCTTTGGCAAATGAAAAATAAAAATTAATGATCACTTCTACTATCCTGCCCTACACTGCATTGTAAAAGCTGTATTTATCGTTGAATTTATAATAATACTTTTAAGAGGTTTTTAGAAAAACAATTAAATAATTTTAACAGTTCATTACTATCTCTTTTTTGCTTTTTCGTCATTATTCGAAATTCATAGTGTCCCACCATCTATGACTATTCATACAGTCTAGAATATATAAAAGTATCATTTATTGGGTCAATAGTCTATTTCGCTTGTTTTGTTTTAGACGAAAAAGGTTGTACTGTACGTCTCGTGTATTTATAAATCAAATAATTTACAAAACAAAGATTCATTATAATGCAACAAGGTTGGATCATTCGATACTTTACAATTGTTGCCATCGCCACTTATGGCTATGCACAGGACTTACATGTCAGTATAGTTCCAACGTACTCACGTGTGAGTGCGAAACAAGATGTAGAGGTGACTCTAAATTACCAAAATAAGGGTTCCAATACCGTGTTTATTTATAAATGGTGTTTACCCTCAAAGAAACTATATGATCCTCTCTTTGAAGTTACACGAGACGGTAAACCTGTCGAATATCTTGGCCCCGTAGCCAAACGACGACGGCTCACTGCTGAAGATATGATTCCTGTGGAGTCTGGTAAGGATGTGAGTAGTCGTATTGAGCTGTCTGCAGCATATAATATGACAACGACTGACAAGTATTCCGTTCAATTCAAATTTGATTGTCATCCTATGCTGCTCGCATCAGTTCTTAAATTGGGTTCCGAAGATACACCATTTAATAAGTTGGGTGAAGTTAATCTAGAATCTAATCGAGTCGAATTGTTCATCGAAGCTCATCGCAATGAAGTGATCGAAAGAAGTGCTCAAGTTAATACGCAAGTGAATTCGGGCAAACATGCTTTTATCGGTTGTACATCAGCTCGACAAACTTTGATTAACTCTGCAATCCAATCAGCAAAAAGTTATTCTGCTAATGCTGTACAATATATGAAAGCACTTAATACAGCGGCCACGGCACGTTATACTACTTGGTTTGGCACATCTTCCTCGAACAACTGGAATTCAATGAGAACACATTTCAACAATATTAATACAGTCGTTAATGCCAGATCTATGACATTCTATTGCACTTGCACTCAGGCAGGTACATATGCTTATGTTTATCCAAGTTTGCCTTATACAATATATCTATGCCCTGCATTCTGGTTAGCACCAACGACGGGTACCGACAGCAAGGGTGGTACATTAATTCATGAAATTTCTCACTTTACTGTTGTGGCTGGTACTGATGATTATGCATATGGTCAAAGTCTATGCAAAGCTTTAGCCAAGAGCAATGCTGCTAAGGCAATCAAGAACGGTGACAGTCACGAGTATTTTGCTGAGAACAATCCAGCGCTAAAATAACAACTGGCACGTTATTTTCAATTGACATTAAATTTCATTTCGAACTCCTATTTTTTTCCATGTGGAACTTTTGAATATGAGCAGAAGATCGTGTTTTATTTCTAATTCAAGAGGACTGGTGAGATGACAATTTTTGTGTTCTATTGTCATTTGATTATTTTCTGAACAGTCCTACTTTTGTTCGCTAATCACACGTCTTCTTATCATTTCATTTTCCACTAACCTACTCATTTTAATCTCTTCTTCTCATATCCTCTTTGAATTCCACTATATTCACATTAATCATCATCATTTATTTACAAATAAAACAGTAACCTATATATATGAGTATTTCCATGGGAAGTCGCCAGTCAATCCAGCAACCACATTCGAATCCTTTGAAATCTTTAGGGTTTGTAGAGTTTTTGTGCTGATCATTTTGGTTATAAATTTGTTTGCGTTTGACTCTATTTTCATATAGTTACGGGTCAAATACTATTAATATATTTTTATTATTTTGCAATAAATAAAAGTGCATTTTTTATCGGAAAAACGATGATATTTCCTCTGTATTAGCCTGGATTATAAAACCAATTATATATATTCAAATTCCTCATAAAAAAATGCACCACAATCCTTAAGAGTTCAAAAAAACTTTACATATTTTTCGTTCAATATACAATGCACTCGAGAGGAAAAGTGAACGAAAAAATCGATCAAAAAGTTGGAATGGACAAGAATAGTGGTATTACCAGTCCGATAGAGAAACACTTGCTCTACAAGATACACTAATTGGTTTCTTCCCCATTTAATATTTTGGGAAGAGTGATAGTCAAAACTATTGTACAATTTTTTTTAGTAAGTTTCGATGGTCACATGGAACATATTTGACCACTTAATTCGATGGCCGTCATGTAGCGAAAAGGAAACTAGCTTTTTGGTCTCTTGACGAACGAGCATTGCTAATTTCCAATGCAACTTTCTCGTCAAGAGATCAAAAGCGGTCAACAGTCCTTCAATGCAATATTTTGCCTCTAAATTATAGTTTTGTGATATGAAACGCGAGATTTTTCGGAAAAAAAGTAAGAAAACTGTTTTTTAGGTATAATTTAGCCAAAAAAGTACTCCAAAAAAACTTTGAAAAATACATGATTCGATGCAGTTTTATTCACTGATTATGATTCAACATTTTTTTTCTAACAGAACAATGATAGTTCAGTATGACAAAACGAAGTTTTTTTCAAAACCAAAAAAATTGAAAATCTACTATCACTAAATTTGTTTCGAAATTTTTGATCTGTTGCTTCCCATTCGAAACGTTGAGAGTTAGTTCATTTTGTGCAAAATTGAATGTTCTACAAGGACTAATAGTCAAATTTCTTGTTATCTTAAAAGCAGCCATAGAAAAAGAAATATTGAAAAATTTTTAATCAAAATAAACTTAAAATCTTTTTTTTTTGAAACAATGAAAGTTTTTTTAGAAAATCTAAATAGTCCAAACATGCCAAATATATCAATCGATAAAGTTTTTCGCACTCTTTCAAATTAGATGTGATCCAATATTATTCGAAGTAATTTGGTATCAAACAGTCAAAATTATCGAAAATTATGTTTTTTTTTTCAAGTTTTGAGGGATGGTTTCTTTAAACTGCGTATAACTCGATGAGTATAGCATATGAAGGTCTAAAAAGTTTTTCATGTAGAATAGAATCAAATAAAAAAACATACATGTTATGAGGTATCAAACCGAGCCTCGATATTCTCAGGCAACGTCTCTTAAAAAGATTCTGTAGTATACTATTTTTGTAGAGTTTAATGTGTCTAAGGGTATATCATTTAATGGAATATCTTTTCTTTCTCTATGCATTGGTATACAATCGATATACTTTGTATCATCACCATATTATTATGCTTATCTCAGAATGATTGAACAATCTCTTTGAATTATAATACATTTCTCATATTTTATCTTTTCTTTTCTTACCACTCTTGTATATAAGCTTGTATTTTACATGAGATACGACACAATTGGGTGAGGAAATAATGAAGTAAACATCAACGTATACCGAAAGTAGCTATACCACTATTCCACCAGTTTGTCATTGTGATCACAATAAAACAAAATAAATACTGCAAATAATAATGAAATAGCTCCATCTTCTTTTTTAAAATTCATTACATTTAGCTATGTAAGTAGATGGATTATCAGGTAAGTTTGTATATTTACATTTTCATTCTCACTTAAGTGATGTGTTATGGGCGTGCGTATATTTTGATCCTCTTATTTACCATCGAAGATCAAGAGTCAATGAAGACAAACATTTACACATTTTTTGAAAGGCACGTTTATATTTTGACATAAATTGTAAATTCTTTTCTGATGTTGAACCATATTAAACATTAGGAAATATCAATTTAAAAAAATATATATTAATTGTATTTTATTTAAATGATATATTATACAAAAGAGTCTTCTCTTTATTTTTAAATTTTCAATAAGAATTCTATGAAAAATATTGAACTTATCTTAGTTTCAAAAAATTTTCCTACCTACCCATACGTTCAAATGTTTTTCAAATAATAACCAAAATCTGTTATATCGTATCATTAAAAATGAAATTATCTAAATCAAAAGGACATTATTGTCAATGCTCATGTATTATGAATATATACTGTAATAACTTATTCAATTCACTAATGAAATCGCTATTAACTATTAACGAAATCAAGAAATTTATTTTTCGTAAGCTATCGGAAATACAAAAAAGGAGAAAAATTTTGATTTGATCGAATCATATATGGTTAAATAGAGTTTATCGAGCTGATCAAGAATATCATCTTTAAAACCATTTTTGATCAGCTTTCGGCTGAGAAATCCTCAAAATACCGCTTGCACTCGAAAAAGCGAAAAAAACAGTTCTTTTTGAAAAAATCGAGGTATCGCCTCTTTATGTCATTTTTAACATTTTGAAAAGAGTTTATTCGGATTCAACATCAAAAAGTGAGTAATTCCACATAGCTTTAAGTGAATTTGGCTGTTTTTTTTTACAATCAGACCGATTAAAATAAGCAACAGACACAATTACCCCATGCTCTCGCAAACCCATCAACTTCTTTGTTTGAGAATTTTTTGCCAACTTTCATATACCATTGGAGTCATCAATTGACAGCGGACAAAAGTATGTGTGAATTTTGAAAAATATTGTTTCCTGGTTGAAAAAAATCAATTTTTTCGAAATCTGTGGTAAAAGATTCAGGAGTTATACTCGTATTTTTTTTTGATTGTCACGATTGCTTTGATTGCCATTGATTATCAATAGGGTGGACGCTTTAATTTAAGATAAAGCTAAGTTTTCTTACTTAATACATTCTATGAAATTTAAGTTTCTTCTAATAAGCACTTTATTTACTTCAAATTAAGTGCCAGTCAGTACGATTGGCAAGGGTCATATAAGTTTGAGTTTTTCTTTACTCGTATAGGGTCGCACCATGGCGTTGTTCGGGCCATATGAAAGAGGACGTCGGATAACCCTCAGATTGACTCGAGCACGACTCTGTTTTGTCCTTATACTAGAGGAAAAAACCTTTCTAAAATATGATTGGTTGATAGGAAAAAGCTCTCTACCAATCAGATTTCACTAACATTTTTTTCCCCTATTATAAGGACAAAAAATAGTCATGATCGAGCCAATCTGGAGTGTACGAGAGTTCTCTTTTATATAGCCCGGACAACAGTATGTCTTGTCCGTACAAAAGCCGACAAATAGGTTAAAAATGCTTCAGTTCTGATTGCCAAAGATTGCTTGATTGCAATCATCTTTTTCCCCCTTGCCCTCAGCTCTTTTGTACTCAATTTTGCCCTGAGGCCTCTTGTGGGTCAATTTTTAACGAAAAATATTTTTTCATAGAACATATGATAATCCATGCAATTTTTGATCCTGATTTCGAATATGATGTTTGTTTCGCGTGAAAATTAAGTCTTGGCAGTCAACACCTCGAAATACAAGTGTAACTCCTGAATCTTTTACCACAGATTTCGAAAAAATTGATTTTTTTCAACCAGGAAACAATATTTTTCAAAATTCACATATACTTTTGTCCGCTGTCAATTGATGACTCCAATGGTATATGAAAGTTGGCAAAAAATTCTCAAACAAAGAAGTTGATGGGTTTGCGAGAGCATGGGGTAATTGTGTCTCTTGCTTATTCTAATCGATCTGACTGTAAAAAAAAAACTGCCAAATTCACTTAAAGCTATGTGGAATTACTCACTTTTTGATGTTGAATCCGAATAAACTCTTTTCAAAATGTTAAAAATGACATAAAGAGGCGATACCTCGATTTTTTCAAAAAGAACTGTTTTTTTCACTTTTTCGAGTGCAAGCGGTATTTTGAGGATTTCTCAGCCGAAAGCTGATCAAAAATGGTTTTAAAGATGATATTCTTGATCAGCTCGATAAACTCTATTTAACCATGTATGATTCGATCAAATCAAAATTTTGCTCCTTTTTTGCATTTACGGCATCTTACATAGTTGTTGTTCTCTTTTTGTTGGAATCTTGAGCTCTTCTCTAGCCCTTGATAATTCTTGTTTTTATTTTTTGTTAAGTTCTGCAGAAGTAAAGTTAAAATTCCACAGAAACTAGCCAATAAACTGACGAAAAAGAATTATTATTTTATTTTTTTTTAAATTTATTATGAATAAAACTGCAATGATCGGTTATATCTTAAATAGAAAGAATAACTAACTACTCTTATATATTTTTTATAAAGTATTCAGAACGAAAAAAAAGAACTAATATTTAGTTAATGAGCTTCTGGTCTCAGCCAGAACCAACCATAACAACATAACCAGCGATACCCTCATATTTATAGCCAAATTTGCCAACTGCACCAGGTGTTATTGTGCCGATTTCGTCTGTACTTATTGTATAGAAATGTGCATCATGGTTGCTCGAATAATAGCGATGCAGTGGTTGTGTATCAGATCGATTTGTTGAACAGATGTATCCCACAATTCCTTCACATTTCCAGTTGCCGATAACGACGCCATTTGCATTTGTCCCAATTTCTTGCCAACTACTTGTGTAAAAATGCTGACCATTGCGAGTGTTGAAGTAACGATATAGAGGAAGCGTGAATGATGGTTGAGGATCAGTTGAAGCATAGATTTGACCTACATTACCTTCAAAGTAGTATCCGTAACGACCGATACTACCTGGAGTAGTTGTACCTATTTCGTCAGGATTCGTGGTATAAAAATGATCATAAGCACCTTTAGAATAACGATATAGCGGAATCAGACGACCTAAACAGAGTATAATTAATTGAAAGAGTACATAGAATACCTAATTTACTCATAGTAAAACCACTTTAAAAAATATCAATGGGAAGACATGAAGCTTTCATATCGATTCAGCTAGTCTTAATGAATATACGAGTATATTCCATTCGTACAAACAAATGGTACCTGATGTACTAAGGGGACGAGTACTCATACCATTTTTGAAGGCAAAATTTGAAAGATTAATGCAAAAACAAAATCTTTTTTCATCAATATCGCATTGGATGACACTCTCTTACTGAGGAGTCATTTCAAGTAGATTAATAACCTTTAAATATTCTCTAAACATCGATTCACTGTAGCCAGAATATGGGTGTATAGTTAGTCTAAGTTTGTTTGATATGCACTGTAATGTGATTATCTTTTCAATTATAGATACATTTTCAGAGCGATATAAGAATTACAAGAGACGCGAAAGACGTGAACTCAAAATGCATCTTGTTGACTGTATACTCATGAGATGAAATTAGGAAGCAAACCTGTTGGAGCTTGCACCTTGACTGAACAATCAATTCCAGTCCATCCTGAATTACAGCGGCATTGCCCGAATCTAAAGTATCCACTTGGTATACACGATCCATGTCTTGAACAATTATTGTAACAGAATAGTGGATTTGTTAAATATTTCTCTTGTCCACGTTGAATTAAACGTGACTTTGACTCAATATTAGCATCGCCTGGAAAACGCTTAGCTGTAAGAAGATCGAGAAGAGGTGCAACACCAAATTTGATAATTGTTGGATTCGACGAAACTGTTTTGGACCATTCTCCGATTGGCTGCATAAACGTTGCACCACCCAAAGTTATAAGACTGCTTTGCTGTGAAAATCTGTTGAACACATTCAACTTTGTCTGATCGAATTGTTCCGTCAGTGTGAGTTTGGCTGAAATTGAAAAAATAGCACTGGCAGCAGTTTTCAATTCTGTCTGGTCCGTAGTAGTGAATCCCTTCTGTTGAAGATTCTTTCGATTTTCTTCGGAAATAATAATTTTTTGCTGTGCAATTCCGCCAAGAAGTAAGTCATTGACATACATTAGGCCAAAATAATCAATAATAAACTTCCGAATATATTGATCAAGTTCCTTTGATTCATTGCAACACGGCATATTATGAATTACGTAACGAAACTGATCCGATAGCGCGAGAAGCGGTGTAAAAGCGGACAAACGTACCCAACTAATGCTTGCTCGAGTAAAATAAACAGTAGAATTTCTTTGAACTATCGTATCAATCATCGAACGTGTTTCTTGTGAATGGGAGTAACTAAATGAATTATCATAAACGCTAACGCTGGCAGAAGAACCGATGCCTTTTTTTGTACTCTCCATTAATTGATCTAGCGTAGAAATACTCTCTGTATTCGCGGTGATTTGCATTGATGGTAGGCAATCGAGATTAACGTTCTGTGGAATAAATTTATTCGTACAAGAGCCCTCAGCTTGTTTAGTCATGTTAAGTTTGAAAACAGGCTGGCGAAATCCTTCCATTTGACATTCTCCCGTATAACAAATAGGAGAACCTGTAAGCAAATCGTATCCGACGCCAATTTTACCACTATTCTGTAGCCAAGATGTTTCATCCAAGGTCACTTGTTTTGTCGAACGTAGAAGATATTCACGGACACGTAATGTTGCTGCATTTATCTCCTCGTAAGATTGAGCATCGAGTTGACATGGCGCTAGAAGAATAATAACTATCGAAAATATTAACATTTTCTTGTTTGAAGACTGTTTTTTTTATTGCTTTTATACTCATGATTAAATTAGACGAGAACTTATGTTTCGTTTCACCTTTCTACATGAGTAGCATAATGTATGCAATGCCCTTTTGTTAATGTCGCAGACGTAATTAAATTTAAGTTTTATGACAAATTGAGAGCATAAGAGAAAATATAATATAATATCATGCTAAGAGGAAAGCAAATATTTGATGAAAGTGAATCAATATTATATCACTCTATTAAAAAAAAGAAGTATCATAGAAATAATATACGATGCAGAAATAATTCGATCCCTATCGACCCTTATTTCTTTTTCATGGAAAGATGTTGAAAGAAAGCTTTTCGTGGAACTCACGTATATTCGAAGAAAAAAGTGAGTATAAGTTTCAAGTCGAAATTCTAAAATGAGTTTTTCTGATGCCTCTGAGAAAATTTACGGCAGTGAGTTATCCCAATACCTTAAAAACACAACATCTCAGACACAACAGGCTTTGAGCACAAACCTTTTTAGGACTCTTATCTACGTTATGAGTCCTATCTATAAGCAAAATACGAGCCCAAATAAAGGATATCACTTGGGGATGACGGTACAAGGGTTGTACCACCCATTTTCCGACAAGAAAAATGTTTTTTCCGCATTAAGTTGTTATCACCTATAAGCTATTAAGTCGTTCTGGCTGCCGTTCCATGTATATCTCTTATGAAACATGATCTAAAATGAGTGTTGAAGTGTATAGATATAGGAATTTGGATTTCACATCCTGGTCTTCATAGACATAGCAGACATCTTATCAACGAGTCGTCACAGACATGACAGACACCTTTAGTAAAACTTTCTCTCTGCCACAGACCGTGACGGGTATTACTAAGTTACTATTACAGACTGTTACCGAGACAGTATTGTAACTAGGGTCAGTTGTATTGTTGTTAATTAACTCTTTGACAGGCGACTTTTGGACGGTCGATTTATGTCAATATTAATAGCTTTATTAACTCGGTCTTGATTCACATTATAACGCGCGAAGATGGAATCAACAATATCGGATTACTTTACGTGTGATAAGGCTATTTATTCCGATCAAGATAAGCATTTTTATGTAAAAATTCAGTAAAGTTAGAAAAATCAATCAATTTTGTTCTGCGATACGTTCGACTTTATCCTATGAGCAAAATGAAAGTCGAATGTGACAAACTTCTATTTAGTAAAAGCGATACAGCTTTAGAAGAGGAACAAGAACACACTCCTGTGTTGAGAAATAATCGAACTTAAATACAACGTAAGGCGAACTTTCAAGTTTGCCAGACCTTTTATCTCTTTTTAAAAGTAAAAACGAGCGACGCACATCTTAATAATTAACTGTAGAAGGAGACCATAAGCATTGAAACCAAAAGTTGCATATCCAAAAATTAATTTTATATTATACATGCAGTGACGTTTTCCTTTCTAGTGAAGTCATTGTATCTATTTTATTATATTTCTATAATAACAAATAAAAAAGCGGTTCATCAATGATAGTTAGATCATGTTTTAAATTTTAGTCCCGCAGGAATTGTGCTAACAGCTTTTTTCTTTTTCCTCCTGTCGTATACACACTTCTCAGATGTTGTCTTTTCTTTCTACTATACACACTGACGCTATGATCACTGTTCCTCTTATTTTGATGCATCGCATAAAGCTTTTGTGTTATCATTTTGAGCCAAATACAAGAAATCGATGCGAGAACCATTTTTCAATTGAAAAATAATTCCGTTCCCAAAGAGTTAATATTAAGCGTTAAGTTAAAGTGCGACTCCTAGAACTCTAGACTCCTATAATATTTAATAAACTTCACATGATCTTAACTCTCTACTATACAAATAAAAAGTTACTATGGCTCGTACGTATTGACTAATATTCTGCAAAAAATAAGAAAATATTTTCGGAGAAAGGTCATTTTACAATTGTTTCCTTTTCGTATAAATTTTGTGCAATAAGATTTTTTCATGTTCAAAATAGACAAATTTTATTAATAAATAGAAGTAGTGAAAATATAAATAATTATAAGCAATTGTACAAAAGAAAAAGTTCAACCTAAAACATTTTTTGCTGATGCTCCATGTTTACACACTTTCTTGCCAAATATCACCATTTCATGTAATGCATAAAGTTCAATTAGTGAATAGCCTAAAAGAACAAATGGTGTTGATATGAAATGTAATACATTGCGAAGAATGAAAATACATTCATGAACTTTAAGTAATCGGCCAATAAGCCCATCTATCAAAAACGCAGTTAAAAATGTTAACATTTGAAGACCTAAAAGACCATACATAACATAACTAATTGCCAGTGGGATATTTTTCACTAATAAAAACATAGATAAAATTGATGTCAAACCAAATAAACCAGCCGTGCACAATAAAATTCCATAATAGATAACAAATACAAAGCCCCAAGACAAAGCTGCTAGTTTTGGCATGCGTTTTGCTTTGATGATGAAATAATGAAAGACTTCTGCCGCTCCAATAGTCCATCGACGTGCTTGTCGTGCCCATTCTATAGTTTCGATTTCCACTGTTTCACCGGATGTTGGTCCACTTATGACAGGTACAGGAATCATCGAAATTCGAAGACGTTGTTGTGTTACACCCATCCATCGAATTAAACAAATAATATCGTCCATTTGATAACCTGGATGAATAAAATTACCTCGTTTTGCTAGACTGAGTGAATAAGAGAAAATACTCATTGTATTGATATTAAATGGAATTAAGGCACCAAGCATCAATAAACTTCGTAAAAGTCCCGTAACACGGGTGATAAATGATAGACTATCCAATTTCCAATTATAAAACAATGGTGATTGATAGATTGTTGTCAATGCTGGTTGATTCTCTTGTAAATATTTCCATGTTAATGCTGCAATATATTCCTTTGGAAATTTGGAATCAGCATCACATGTCGTAACTAAAATATTGTCTGTCTCATGCTCAGGAATATTCATTTGTTGAACAGCCATTCGAAGGCCATAATTCGAGTTCGAACATTTTCCTGGAATTTCATTGACAAGACCAGATGGATGAATGGTGAATATCATTCGTTCAAATCCAGCATTTTTAAATTGATTTCCCAGATATTTACATTTGTCTTCTTTATTTGGTGTTTTTTCTTCAAAAGAAATCACCATAGTTATTCGATGTACTTCTGTTTGATTGGCCACTGATGCAACACTTGTTGCAATTAATTCAACTGGTTCTTTATAACAACTAATGGCAACAATATGACGAATACGTTGCTTCTCAAGAGTAGCCATCTTTTCGCTATAATTACATGATCGCTTCATGTACAAAATCAAAGCATTTTTCATTGCCAATATTGCAATTACTTTAAAAAGAACTATTCAGTTTAAAAAAAAAATCAAATAGTAGTTTTCTTACTTGTCCACATGAAAACGAAAATCCCTTGAATTATTGGTAATAGATATAGGGCAAGTTGATTGGAAACAAATGGTATCCACAATGGAAGTGGAACAACAATCCACACGAGAAGATTAAATAAAAGATTCCAACGAAATCGTTGACTACCATTGTTTCGTTCATGGTGTATAATACCAGTTTCAATGATTGTATGTGGAACTACTGATTCGATGATTATATTTATATCTTGATTAATATTTTTATCTTCACCAACAGATGTTTGACGAGTGAATGTTGGTTGTTGTAAAATGTTACTAACTATTTGTGCATATTGTTCTGATTGATCAATTTCTCGTTTAGCTTTTACTGAAATTTGATGAAGAAGATTCTTCTTTGGTATATAAAACGCTGGTAGAATAATCTTCTTCGTTTTTTGATCTTCATCATTGATAGAACCGTAGTTCTGGCATGGATCACTAAAAAATCGACCTAACTGTTTTGTAGTATTCTTCATTGTTCACTTTCTATTTAGAAAATAAATCGAACTGATGGAAAAATTCCAATTTATATATAGATTGATTCTGCTGTTTTCATTTATTTGTCGTCATTCATATTAATCAATATTACGCATGTTGAATACTTCCTTCCTTGTATAATTTTCTCCTTGTGTAGACTTCAGGAAGTTCCCAACTTCCCTTCTAATATACATGACTTTCACTAATTTTATTTTTAATTGCTTCCGAGCGCCTCTTCAAATAGGATAATAAACACTTTATGATTCACTCCTGTAGGTATGGATAGATACATATATTCGGTTATACTCATCATTCCTACTATGATTCTCTATTCTATTCTTACGATTTTTTGATCATGTTGGTTCTTTTATTTGTACATCTCCTCCTTACTGTGGTTAGTTGGACATCGGGAGCATCAATTGGCATTGCTAAGAAAAATTCTAGTTTGTCAATTCCAACCCTTCCATTTCCAAATTCTGTATTTCAACATAAAATTCGTGGCAATCAAACTGATAAAACGTTCGTCGTTTTCGAAGCTGAATATTTGAATGAAGGACCAGGTCATCATCGTCACACAAAAGATGATGAATTATTTTATATTCTTGATGGTAAAGTTCAATTCATTGTGAATGATAGTCAATTTTGTGCTTCAGCTGGCGATTATGTTTACGTTCCACGTAATATTTCACAAGGTATTCGAGTTTATAATCCAACAAATAATTCCAAACCAGTCAAAATCCAAATAATGTTATTTCCATCAGGATTGGAGAATTTTCTTGATGAAATAGCAGTCATATATAATCAAGATCGAAATAATCAAACAGCAATTGATTTGATTTCAACAAAATATGGTATCATCGGATTGGAACCAGTTCAGTGGGAAGATCTTGGTTGTTTCAATAATATTTCTATTCAATTATCATCAAACATCTCAATTCTCATATTTATCATCTTCATTAAACATATTCTTGAATTCATCTATTTTTAAGTTATATTTTTTTCATAATATATAATAAAGATTGTTTTTACTAACAAGACTTTGCTTTTGTTGAAAAAACTACATTGCCTCATTTATTGATGATAAATCCACCCTTCATAGTATACAAGCTTTGCTAAATTCAAATGAGCTTAAAGTGTACTAGAGGAGCAATTTACTTTAAATTGTACTTGAATATTCTTTGAATATTAATCACTACCTATAATAAGAAGAAATAAATAGCATTAAATTCATTTATATCACGATCAGCCGTCAAAAGCGTGGCAATTTTGAAAACATGCGACGGTTATTCCGTTGATTATGGAAAAATTCGTGACTCATACAAATGAATGAAGTCTTCAAGTATTTTCTATTAAGTAGTTTAGTTATACTTTGCATGCAAGCATTATCATTTCGACACTTTCCTTTTACTTCATCAATTTGGTGTATACATGAATGAATATACAGCGAGATATTTTTCTGTTCTTATTTATTTTAAGTTTTATGTATAACAAGTATATGAAGGAATAAAGGTATAAGTCACAAAAACATGAAAAAATTTACCGTATGCTAACGAGGCAAAATCTTGTCGCCAATTAGCGAGCTAATATATTAGAAATAATTATTTTTTCGGAGAATTTCATACTGCTACTTTTGCCAATTATACTGAGTTGCATTGTAACTCAACTACCATGCTTGATATCTCTACTAATAAAACTGAATTGAATCAGTTGTACATTGATGAAAAAGAAAAAATGAATAATGTTACAACTTCTATTTGATACGATACGTGCTTTGCATTATCTGTGAGTGTATATAAATAACTAGGAGAGAACGCTCTCTATGCCGAAGTCTTTAAACATTATACGTATGCCGTAGTTAACAGTATGTGATTAGTCACATTACTATTAAGAAACTAGATCAAAGTATCGTTTATTTCAATATAACGTCACAAAAACATCAACGGAAGAACTAACAGATACACTATCAACAATTTCAAAAGAGAAAAAGACAAGAAGAAAAAAGCATTCTCACTCTCGCCCTTGCTCTCAAGTATAATTGACGATATTACATAGTTTCATGTCAACAGTCGATCAATATATACAGGTAAATAGTATGTTATTAATATCAGGATGTCAATATACAATTTCTTCTTCCTTCGGATCCATGTATTATACTGATTTCATTGTAACAAGTGTCTTTAATCGATTTCGTTTGCTTATTATCCACTGACGGCACAGTTAAAACTATTTTTATTTGGCTGGTCTAAAAAACTTTCGAGAAAACTGCTGCTAACGTTTAGAATCGGTAGTTAACAAAGAAAATTTTGAATTCTAATTTTTTTCTCATCTATAACTGTCTTAAACATCATCTAGGAAGATACAAAAAGAAATTTAAAAAAAAAAGAAATAATTTTCAGATGTTTAAGAAGGTAACCCAATGTCACTGAGTGTAAGATTTCTCCATCATCTATCTATTAAATAATATCGTGCCACAATAATGTTTATCCTTAGTAAAACAAGATTGTGTCATACTATAATCAAAACACTCCCATAATGTTGATAATTATACAGTTACTACTATATCAATTTGTAAAATAAACACGTTTATTTCGTTCGTTTTTTTCTATACTTCGCAAAACTGAACACTTTGAAATAAATTTCTGATGAGTTTTAAACATATATAAAAACGTTTAACACTACAGAAAGCAGCAAGCTTGAATATTTGACTATTTCAAAAGACTTTTAATGTGCTCATCGACATAAACCTCTAACTATCTAAACGAACATAGACCTTCAATATATTTAAATGGCTTCATGAGATACATCAGTCTACAAAAACATTCGCATTTCTAAATCTTATTTTAGAATCATATAGATATTTAGAAAATAAAAACACGCATATATAACTTAATGATCGCATTTTCTAAATAGTGCATATCCATCTCACCATTTCTGCTCGTTGAAGAATTAGTAACGTAGAATGAATATTTGAGGAGATTATTTGTTTTATTAATGGTGTTAATGAAGTATGTGCTTTTCATGGTTGTAGGATCAGATAGATATTTTTCAATATTTTTTTTATTGTTTCAAGTCGTAAAATGGTGACATCATTTTTCTCTGGTGAAAAAAGTTCACTTAACAGAGAAAAGTTATACAAATCATGAAAAGTCTATGACAACTAGGAATAGCTGCAAGGTATCGAGATTGCTGTGATAAATTTAAATGGCCATATGAAAAATTAAATAGCTATGCGAATGTTTAAATAATGATGGCAATTTGAAATAGCTGCAAGGTATAGAGATTGCTGTGATAAATTTAAATGGCCATGTGAATAATTAAATAGCTATGATAAAAATAAATAGTCAGACTATCTAAATGATGCAACAAGATTATTTCCTTGCGCATTTATTGCTAATTATATATAAAAAAGAAATTGTATCTCTTTTGAGAATGAGTCAATGGGGATACCCTTAACCCGTCATTAGTTATATATTAAGGGTACCCTTAATCCATCATAGGTTGTATAATAGGGGGTACCTAGAAGCAGGAAATTACCTTACGTTATCAAATAACTGGTAATTGGTAACGGTAATTAGTAACGAAAAATTTCGAACACCACGAAAGAAACAGCAATTCTCAAAAATAACGATATTATCATCTTTGATCAAACATTCTGAAAGTCCATACATTTAAGTCGCGAGACAATTCCAGTCAATCTTATGGACAAGGAAGACCAACTACAACAATGCCATTTTTCGGCAAACTTTGTCTTCATTATTATAAGTACAAACCACGGAACTGTTCGTTCCATGCGAACGACGACGCCATCAAATCTCATGATCGACCCGAACAACACCATGCCATCTGTGTAGAATAGTGGAGAGATAAAGAATTGAGGAGAAGGAAAAGAATAGGATTGTGTAATCTAATAAGAGGGTTTCATGAATTCGCTAAAATGCACGTCAAAGAACAACATATTTTATGAATCTAGTAGCGAAGAATAGGCTTCTTGAAAATATATATGGAGAGAATGAAATTTTTCATTGGCAAGCTTTGCGATTTGCTATGTTGACTCGGATTCCTTAATCTCGAAAACGTTTTGGTAAAACTGTATTAAATTTGGTCATGTTTTCCTAGATGATCGGTTTTATTAGACGTTACAAATGTCTCATTACCAGTCGCAGTTGCCCTGTAATGTAACTGGTTGATGATGATAACTTCCTCCCCCCCCCCCTGCCTACTTATATCTCTAAGTTCCTCAAAGACGAATATATGATGTTTTAGAGGGAGAGAGAGAGAGAGATAATGTTACTATTAGTAGATGTTTGTATTCAGGATATTTGTACAGTTACGACCAGCTATAGTTATAAATAACTATTGGCTGTGTCTCATTTAGGGCTCGCTTAGTTTGTTTAAATTTCGATCTGATGATATGTTCAAACAGATCAGTCTTCAGAATGGAGCTGACGCATGAAGTTTTAGACAAACAGAATGAAACTTTTCAGGTGACTCAGCTAATAATATGATGTGTTGACATAATTTATAACTTGTCAAAAGAACTGATTGGAAAGCTGTTCCACTCAATTAATCTAGTTTTGAGTTGTAAGCTGGTCGGTTTCTAGTCTCATTTAAAACTTAGAAAATTTCTATGATTGAAAAATAATTCCGTACTCAAAGGCGCACATTTTCATGGAACCTGTTATTTTATCTTTATTTGAAAAATGAGAATAATAAATTTGTAACAAAAGAAAAAAGAAATAAATGTGTTTATGATAATCCACATTGTAGTCGACATTCTTGTGTACCTTTGGCAGGATCAATAGTTTGAATTCGATCCTTATTAATATTCGGTTTTTGACCATCAAATGTGGCCATGACAATTGATTCTGGTAAAACTTTGAAAAGAGCATCTGCCACATCGATACGTCCGGGATCATCGCTGCTAGCCACTGCAATCAGTGAAGCTTCTTGACAGCCTGTATTGATAAAATAATGGACAGCACCTTGTGGAAAAATTGTGCCTTGACCTTCTTGAATAATTTGTCCGATATAGTTAGCACCATTTTCTTGAACAAAACCAAATTCAAATCTTCCTTTGATGATATAATATATTTGTGCTGCACGAGGATGAAGATGAGGAAGGACAACACCACATGCATTCACTCGAGATAATGACATAGAGAGATCATTATTGAGTAGCATGGGAAAATTTGTGCCCTAAATTAGATTAGCATATAAACATTATAAATCTATTGATTGTGTTTTGATCTTACTTTTGCTCGAACTGTTTGTCCAGCATCTGCTCCAAAGATAATATCGATATCTCTCGGGTTGTAGAAATCGAATATAAAGTCCGATTTGTCCTTGAGTTTCTCGAAGGCTTCTTCTCTAGTTAATGGATATTTTATTTCTGATAATGAAGTTGGTAAAGCCCATAAAAATTGACTACACACAATGATGCATACACTGAGAGTAAGGAGAAACATTGTCTTTGTTGAAAAATAAAGTTAAATCTTGAGTGATCGAATGAAACATATTTCACTGTATTTATATGATTAGTTCGTCCAGTTTTCGTGATTCACAACGGAAGTATTCAATGAGATAATATCATAATAGAGAAATAAATGTTTATCTGTCTTCGTTTATTTCCTACATTTGACACACTTCCTTTTCAAAACTCCCTTTATTACGCTTACTGAATATGTATGAGTAAATAAACAACTACCTACTCAATCAATACATGCAATAAAACAGAACGGAAGTCGATGTTTTTTTTATACGTAATTTTTCAATACGATACATGATATTGCAAGAAGATTTTTTCAAAGTCTTATAATACATATCATTATCAGCAAAGAAATTGCACTTTTATTTCAGTTCATGCCAATACTTAGGTCGTACAAAATGTTCGCAGATTGCTTAGACTTAGTTATCCCTAGTTGAACTATTTTTTAATCATTCTTGATCCTGCATATACCTCGAAATGTGTGCATAGCGCATGACTTTCGTGCTCAAGATAAGTGCTTGAATGTTTGCTTGAGTTACAAGAAAATACAATTAAAAACTTTTATTAATAATTGAGTTATTTTGAATATAAAATTGAAGAAAAAATTAGAAAAATTCTTTAAAACTATTTTGGGGATAAATTCAAAGACAATTCACAAAGAACTTGCAACAGCTTTGGGACTCAAGGCTCCATTATATCTAACAGTTGTAGAGTAAGCAAAGCGTTTCCTTGTTTACACGTGAAAATACTGCATTAGTACGGCAAGTTATCAACAATGATCCACATTCAACTTATGATGATATTATAGCTCAACATCTCTCTCTCTCCCTCGTGGTACAGTAAAACAAATTATCTCATGATGAAAAAGTTGCATCTCGTTGAATACCTCATCAACTGAATGATGAACAAAAGCAAGAACGAGTTTGAGTTTATCGTGAAAATTTAGCAAAATTTCGTGATGGTTCCTGGCAATTATGTGATATTATTAGAGGTGATGAGATTTGGATTTACCATAGGCAGATTTATCATAAGCCAATAAACAAAACCTGGATTAGCGAAGGTGAATCACTACGCACTATCGTTCGTCGAAGCACATTTGAACTAAAAAATTTATTTCTAAATAAAATGGTCCTGCTCTTACACATGCTGTTGATAATGATCACGCTATAGATCACGACTATTGTATAGAAAATTGCCTCAAGCCTGTTGTTAAAGAAATATAGAAACAAAGAAAGTCAAATGGTATTAAGGGTATAAAATTGCTTCACGACAATGCTTCGCCCCCATCGTCATCCAGATGTTATTAATTACTTAAGAGAATAAGGTATCAATATAACGCCACATCCACTATATTCACCGGACCTTGCATCGTATGATTATTGACTAAATAATTACATCAAACAGAATTTAACTGATCAACCAAATGAAAAAAATCATTGGTTCTTGAAGTTTCTAAGCTGATAAAAAATATTAGAGAGGATGGAACTTTGTATAAATAATCATGGTAAATATTTTGAACATTTAATAAAATGAAACTAGAACTTTCTCTTCGTCTTTATATTTTTTTTTAATAATCTGAATACTTTTTGTACGAGTTAAGTAAGAGTTTTTATTTCAAAATCATTTGAAAGAACAAGATTTGTTTTATTGAATAGAACGTTAGAATAGAGAAGAAAAAGTGTGCGCAAGCGAAAGAGAGTTGATGATATCATTATTTTTTTATTTCGTTCTACCAGTCATCGCATATTGAATTCCACCCAATAGATGTTGCGTGAAAAGTGGATCTAAATAAGAATCTAGTTGATGCGACAATTGCGTGTAAAAAGAACGACCACCATCATAATTTTGATACCAACTCATTGGATGAATTTTACCATGTTCACCTCCATAATAACTTGTTTCATCGATAGTAATCAAAACTTTGACTTTATCCCAATGTGTCATTTGAAAATTATACCATTCATCGAATCGTTTCCATTGCTTTGGAAGATGTTTGGTAGCAATAAATGTCTGATCTACGATATTCAAAGTTGCATTTTGTAATTGACTTGGATGATTAGCAAAATAACCACCAATCAGTTCATTGTACCATGGCCATCCATATTCAGTATCAGCTGCTGCATGTATACCAACAAAACCTTTTCCTGTTCGATAAAAACTTTTAAATGCTTCTTGTTGTTGTTCATCGAGAACATCACCTGTTGTACTTAGAAATACAACTGCAGAATACCATTTGAGATTATCTACGGTGAAGTATGAAGCAATATTTGTCACATCAACATCGAATTGATTTTGTTCGCCTAATTTTCGAATAGCATTAACACCCATTGGAATCGATTCGTGAAAATATGGAATTGTTTTGATAAATACAAGAATTTTCGACTGATCGGTGCTTGTTTCTTCTTGTTGATCGATGGGTGCAGCAGTATATCCTTGGAAGAATAAGTATATCAATAGTAAAGAACGAATGATGAACATCTTTAGTTAGTAATATCGAAAACGTTAATCGACACAATATTTGTCACGCGTTTTTTATACTAAGGCGATTGAATAATGTCACTTCCTCTCTTTTATTTATTTTCCAAGTAAAACTTCCGAGGACATGAGTCAGTAAAGAAAATCATGCATTTGACAATCAGATATTATCATCTTTTTTTATTGCCTATATAAAGAAATAGAAAGTTAAATATGATATTCATTGCTATTCATTTCCCAACATGTTTATCGAACAGATCATTATTTCTACACTAATTCTACCAATTCTCTTTATTCATGGTCAACGGCTAACTAGTGCATCCAATCAAACAATGTGCTATGAAGTTGTTAATTCACCCGATCAAAATCCTCTTTGGAGTCAAGCGGACTTAGATATGAATGTGGATTGGATCATTCGATGTGGTGATATTATAGCATACAAAATTCTATGGTCAAATGCGGGTGATTGGTCAGATTGGTTTGTCACGGGACTCAATGATTTATTGCCAGCAAATGGTACTAATCAGAAGAGAATGTGGTCATTATTTTCTCAACACTATCATATATTTATTATATGTAAATCGAATAAGATCAAACTTAATGAAACAAATTGTTGACTTAAATCGTACATTCTCTTCAATAAAAACTCTTGTTAAACTTATTCATGATATAATCTATTCTACTTTTCATTTTTCGTTTGCTGTTAGATTTGATAGATACTAGGATGGTTAGGAGTCGCTGACGTCATCTTTTAATCATTCTATTATTTATAATGCACAAAACTATGTTCAGCATATATGTGCCATTAAGTTTTTCTATTTCGTTTTTTACATTCATCACTTTGATAGGCGTGATAATAGCAACGGATTTCGATTACAAGAAAACCTCGCCCCCTCTCAACGTTCAAAGGAATTCGTGAGAGATTTTAGTAATAAACTTCGAAATGAACACAAAAAATAGATTGAATAATTTTTTTCAAGATCACGTAGAACACGTTTTCATATCATGATGCATCCTTTCTGCATTGTCCAAGTAGAATTTATTCAATAGTTCAATGTTTCAAGTCGCCTCCTTTAAAAATATTTCTAGAGCTGCAGTAAAACCATCTGGATCTTGCATAAGCGAAAAATGTTCTGTTCTCGGCAGGATTAGTTCTCCCGCATGTTCAATGCAGCTTGTCATTGTATCTGGTTGTTCTCTTTTAACAGCATCTTCGTGGTCTGCAGCCACTATCCATACGGGCAAATTCTTTAAAATTTTGGCAAAATCATATTTTGTCCAATTAGGTCCAGCACTCCACAAGCTGGTTAAATAAGTTTCTATTTTCGTTGGCTGGATTCATTTGTTCATATTCCATGTGAGCACGGTGTAGATAGGTAGTAAAAACAGGAGATATCGGAAAAGCGTCTGGCGTACTAACGGGAACAGAGCTGCGCAAATACATAGCGACTTTGTAAAGTGAAAAAAATCCTAGAATCCGAACTTTATAAAGTCAATTTAAAGTCATGTAAAGTCAACAAAAGCTTAGAATCTGAATCTTTAAAGTCAATTTCATACTATGTAGAATCAATTTCATATCATGTAAAGTGAAAAAAGGTTTAGAATTCGAATCCGAATCTTGTAAAGTGAATTTGAAGTCATGTAAAGTCAGTTTCAGATCAGATAAAGTGAAAATAAGCTAAGAATTTCAAACTTGTCGTCTCATTTGGTATCATTCATGGAGAGAAAAGTTAGGAAAGGACAATTTTTCATGCCATGTACTCTATCTAGTATACAATATCACGCGCGTTGTATCGAGCTTATAAAATTATTCGAGGATAGTAATCACGCGTTTCAGTTTCCTTTCGTCGAAAATGCGCGAAATATAAATAACCTCCAACACACATGTAGACAATGTTGGAGTCGCACATGAAGAAGATAACGATACTCTTCATTGTATGTCGTTTTTTTGGATTTCCACGGTATAACAATGCAATATATGAGTCTCAGCGAGCATGCCCATGAACATATAAAGAGCAGATCCCTAACAGAGAGAAAATAATGGTAGATTATGATCATATATCTGCCTATGTGAAGATGCCACAGCCCACGAACACAACACATTTATATATATGAGGATAACACGGAACACGAACACAATACGTATCTCTATGTGAGGGTACCGCAGAACGCGAACACTAGATATCTTTGACTTTACATGACTGAAAGTTGGCTTCACAAGGTTCAGCTTCTAAACTTTTTTCATTTTACATGATATAAAAGTGACTTTGCATGACTTCGAATTGGTTTTACAAAGTTCGGATTCTATGCTTTTTTTCACTTTACAAAGTCGCTATGTGTTTGCGCAGCCCTCAAATATTCAGTTACTCCTACCACGTTTTCTAATATCGAACATTTTATTGTTTTGTTTGTTTTGTGTTTTAGATAGAATCTTCACTCAACATCATTCAAAATTTTTTTTTATTAATTAAATTTACGTCGTAAATGAATGGTTTAGCTAATCGAAATTATTATCCTAGCCAGCAGTGTCACATATCCAGGATTTTGGAGATGCCACCGAGTCTCCTGAGTGAGATGCCGTATCTCTCGCGGGAGATGCGGGTGAGGATGTGCATCTCTAGCGAAAATCTTACATCTCCGATGACAAACGATCACATCTCCCGAATGTGGGTGTGGCATGTTAGCGTCCATAGATGTGATTCTATGACACCAAAGTATATTTTAAATATATATATTATTTCTTTTTTTCTGTCCTATGCGTGGTTCGAGTGACCACATATATGTATCTTTTTCCTTCCTATGATATAAATATCTATATCACTATATTGATCATCATGAGACTTTCTTTCTTTTTATTATTGCGTTATTTTTTCTATCTTTCTATGTTATGTTTCGATATATATAAATAAATACACATTTATATATTTCTGTTGTTGTTTTTGTTTTTTCTATTTTTGTCTCGTCGTGATTGTTTCCTTTGTTATTTCATCATTATTGTTTGTTATATTTTATTGACTATCATCAATAAAATCTTTACCATCTTTATTATTACTCATTCATTTACATCCTCAAGACACGGTAGGCATTTTTATTGTGAATTTTCTCGAACATTAGCAGGCTAAGATCCTATATATAGTATTTCTGCCTTCGTAGTTTACGATGGTAGAAGCCATTAGCTACATTTGCAAAAGGAGAACCTCACATGGCGTCTCCCGAAGGAGATGCGGCATCTCCCCCAGGAGACGCAGTGGCATCTTCAAAATCCTGGATATGTGACACTACTCCTAAATTTATATGAATGTCTCAACTAAAACTATAAACTTCCAATTTGAATTTGCATACCTATATACACTTAGAAACAGAAGCCAAACAAAAAGTTTTCCAAATCTAAATTTGAAACTCCAATTTGACCACCACTGTAAATTAAGTAAAACAGCGAAAAAAAAAACAACCTCGAAATCATAATGTCACAAATCCTAGCTACCATCACATCGTTTATCCAACTCTCACCTTCAAGATTGTGCCTCACGCCCTTTCTGGCATCCTCATCTAGACCCGCGCCCTCCGCACTTCGTGGCACCCTTATGCAGACCCGCGCCATTCGCGCTTCGTGGTACCCTCATGCAGGCACGCGCCCCTTGATCCTCGTGGTATCCTCACGCCGGAATAAGTATCTTGAATTATAAATTAATAATTAAAAGAAATTTTATCTTTTTCTTTTTCGCTAGGGAAGCGATGGTGCAATGTTTTTAAATTATTTTTGAAGTAATATAGTGCAACTCATAGCCCATTTATATTCGAACTCAAGAGAGCCATCTCATGCAGCGAGAGAGGGTAAACAAAAACACGTTAAATTATAATTTTTAAAAACTTCGGCTTCTTGGCTAATTCAGTTGGGTCTCACGCGAATTATGAATTATAAATTATAATTATGAAAAACTTTGGCTTTTTGACTATTCAGCTAAAAATTGTTTACTTTTTTCATTTATTTTCGAATTGATATTAAACTGTAAAGGTGCCATTTATATTCGAACTCGAATTAGGTAACTCATGCCTCTTTCTCTTCAGTTCTCTCTCTATTCTTTTTTTGGATTTTTACTCTCCACCTCTCCTTCTTCCTTCTAAACCATTTTGCGGATGTTCTAGTTCTGAGCTTGCCAATTGTTAACATTTTATGGAATAATAAACTGAATGTTTAAAAAAATCTCTCTTATGACGTCTTTCACCTGTGTCGTGACATTTTCCATTGAATTTTGTCTTTAGAACAAAAAAGCTTTTCACGATGTAAAAACAATATTCACTCTTGAAGCAATAAAGTATTTCCACATTACTCGTCTCGCTTACTTTAAAAGATTTACTGGCTCCTATATGCCACGCCATAATAATATTTTCTAGTGGAAGAATTCATCCATAGAATAGAGAAGCAAAAAAAAGATTGGAGAAAGATAAAAGATGTATAACACAATATAAGAGCAAATGAAATAAGTGAGAACTATATGCATAAATACAAAAGTAAGACAGAATAAGAGCTTATTTATAGATGCATCGTGCCTCAAGACCATGACAATTTCACCGAAATTTAAGCATATAACACTATATACACTACTCGCCAAAAGTATCCCCCCCTTGGGTCTCAGTCACAATATGAGTTGTAGATCTGATAACTAGTGTATATATAGGTCTCAATGAATGCTGATCAGCGACACTGTCCGCGTCCCGATTGCTTGAAGTATAAGAGAGTTATATGAAATTTGGTCGATTTTTCATTGTAATTTAAAACCTGAGTAAAAAAGTTTATGTCTTGTTTTTTCTGATATTTGGTGAAATTTATAACTGTTTTTGGTAGAAATGTGCGTCTGTATATGCTAGTTATGTACCCAAAAAATGAGATTATTTACTTGAATATACGAGTGTCTAGACCACTGACAACATCTCCATATGAGCCATAGTGCCTTTTTTTTCTAGAAAATGATATATGCCTGAAAAATGTAGGGGATAATGGAGAACTATGAGAGAGCATTTCCTATAATTTTCAACTCGAGTTGTTAAACTTTCACTGATTTATGAGGTGCACAATGGGATAGGTCCGTTTCGTCATATATCAATACTTACAGTAAAATGATTCTGATTTCACAACGGCTCTTTGAATTTTAATGAAACTTTTACCACAGATAGCCAAAGTGTTGAGCTACAAAATGAAACTAACCCGGATTCATAAAATCTTTTCGTTCCTGAGTTATACAGTCCACAGTGGAGACAGATCGCATACATTATAACTTTCTTATACTTCATGCAATCGGGTTGTGGGTGGTGTCACTGATCAGCATTCATTAAGATCTATGTGCACACTTGTTTTCAAAACTACAGCTCATACTGTGACCGAGATCCAAGGGGGGGGGGAATACTTTTGGCCAGTAGTGTATATATAAATACATCTACTGGCCCTATTTCAATCTCAAACTTTCCACGAAAATAGACGGACGTGTAACTGGAATTCTGTGAAAAATTTATTGACGATTACGAGTGTGCTCGCCACCACTTCTCTTTCTCCTCTGCAACACATCACTTTTAGAGACATTCTTCTTCTTTTCATTCACATAATGTCTTGTGCTTTGTCGTTTCATGTTCTGTTTTTCAAGAAAGAATATTATTTTTGATATTAATCCTTCTGTTTCCTTTAATTGATACATAAGTGCGTGCTTGATTCGATAAGTTGTCAGTCTTTCCCTTTTTGTTTTTGTTAGTTTTTCTGTTTTTTTCTTTTACGAATATATTCATTGCAGGGTAGTTTCTCTTTCTCCTCTGTAACACATCAACTTTAGAGACATTCTTCTTCTTTTCATTCACATAATGTCTTGTGCTTCGTCCTTTCATGTTCTATTCTTCAAGAAAGAATATCATTTTTGATACCATTTCTTCTCTGTTTCCTTTAATTAATACATAAGCGCATGCTTGATTCGATAAGATGTCAGTCTTTCCCTTTTTGTTTTCGTTGGTTTTTCTTTTCTTTCTTTTACGAATATATTCATTACAGTGTAATTTCTCTTTCTCCTCTGCAATAAATCACTTTTAGAGACATTCTTTTTTAGGGGTGTCGGCTTAATATTAGCGTTGCGTTATTTAATATTAATTTTTAATACTTTTGTATTAAACTTCTTATAATACTTAATGCTTTTGAGTGTTAGAGTTAGAATAATACTTAATACTTTTGCATTGGTATTGACTTAGCATTAGTATGAAATTGGTATTATTTAATACTGATGTTGACGAAAAATAGTACTAAATAATGCTAATTTAATACTAATTTTAAGGTAATACTAATGCAAACGTATTAAGTATCATTCTAATACTAACACTCAAAGTATTAAGTATTATAATAAGTTTAATACCAAAAGTATTAGCATTTTCCTAATACTAATGCTAAGCCGCCACCTCTATTCTTCTTCTTTTCGTTCACATAATGTCTTGTGCTTCGTCGTTTCATGTTCTGTTTTTTCAAGAAGGAATATTATTTTTGATATTAATCCTTCTGTTTCCTTTAATTGATACATAAGTGCGTGCTTGATTCGATAAGTTGTCAGTCTTTCCCTTTTTGTTTTTGTTAGTTTTTCTGTTTTTTTCTTTTACGAATATATTCATTGCAGGGTAGTTTCTCTTTCTCCTCTGTAACACATCAACTTTAGAGACATTCTTCTTCTTTTCATTCACATAATGTCTTGTGCTTCGTCCTTTCATGTTCTGTTTTTCAAAAAAGAATATCATTTTTGATACCATTTCTTCTCTGTTTCCTTTAATTGATACATAATTGCATGCTTGATTCGATAAGATGTCAGTCTTTCCCTTTTTGTTTTTGTTAGTTTTTCTGTTTTTTTCTTTTACGAATATATTCATTACAGTGTAGTTTCTCTCTCCCTCTGCAGACAGTTTCGTTCACTCCTCAGAGAGAGCTCATAAATCTCAACTCAGAAGAAGGCTTTCTTTGTGAAATACTTGTAGGTTTTTGAAAATTTGATATCCTTTGAAAGAAATATTCTTTGGAGCTGAAACTTTCAGAAAATGCTGATTAAAGATAGATCTATCAGTGAATATAGCTTTAGATCACAATACTATGATTCAGTCTGTGACTACATGCAATCTCATGCACTTGAATGTGACTATAGTTTTGATGGCAATAATCCATCTCTAAATAATTGTTCATGTTCTCTTACTTGCGAATATGCATAGCGCACTATTTAATTTACTCCTGTATTGTATGACGCACCTAATATCTTTTTCGTTTTTTTTCCTTTTCGACCGCTTTTTTTTCGGCACCCTATCATTTCGTCCCGTTATATTTCGCCCTGTTCATTTCGTTCCATTGATTTCGTCCTCCGCTCATTTTGTCCCGTTCACTTTGCCCCCTTTCATTTTGTCCTAAAATCACTTTGTCTCGCGATCAATTTGTCCCATACATTTTGCTGGCTACCTTTCGTTTCAAATTCGTCTCATACACTGTGGCCCTACACAATTTGTGCCATTGAACAAGTCATTTTTGACAATTTCACTTAATATACAACATTATCTACTACGATCTTCTTTCTTTAATATATAAAATGACATAAAAAATTAATAATAGTTTAACAGTTTAGTTTCACATTAGCAGCTATATTGGATAGATAGTCATTCCTCATACCCTTCACACCCTCATCCTCACTCTCATCCTCACCCTCATCCTCATCCTCATCCTCATCCTCATCCTCATCCTCACCCTCAAAACTGTAGAGGAACATAGTACACGAGATAAAATAAATTTGAAACGAAAAGCAGTCAGCAAAAGGTATGGGACAAATTGATCGCGGGACAAAATGATTTTAGGACAAAATGAAAGGGGGCGAAGTGAACGGGACAAAATGAGCGGAGGACGAAATCAATGGGACGTGATGTAATGGGACGAAAAGTAGGGGACAAAATGAATGGTCACCTTTTTTTCAATGCATTTGTTTGGAGATGAATATTGGTATGTCTTGGCATATAAGTAAAATCATTTTTTTTTGTTTTAGAAGGAAAAAACATAGATGAAAAATGCCGCGGCACGACATAACGACTTGTTAAAAAAAAGAATCATACCGTCTTTTACATACGTACGTTCCTTTTTATTTTCTTTCATCGTATACTAGCGGAGGTACCCGATGAAAAGAGAATATGGTCAAAGTTTTGCATCTTCCATCCGACTTTACCTGTTTTACATAACACGTTTTCTACAGGACTGTTCCCTGCTGTGGATGAGCTATTTGCAACAGAGATTTTTGCGTCACACCTGAAACCTTTAGGACAGGATTTTTACCGGCATGCATCAGGCATCTTTAACAAGATTTTTCCTGCTATGCGTTAGGTGTTCGCCATTGGACTCTTCCCGCCGTGCGTGATACCTTTTCCACAGGGCTTCTTTCACGGTACCTGGAACCTCTGCTACAGATCTTACCCAGCCGTGCGTGGGGTATCTTTCATAGAGCTTTTCCTGCCGTCCGCAGGGTATCTTTCAGACCTTTACCCGACATGCATCAGGCATCTTCAACAGAACCCTTCTCATCGGGCTTAAACTGACATCTTCACTCGCATCCACTCTGGACACGATCATTCTCAAATTTGCATTCAACTGCGTCATTTGATAAGGAAGTAAGTAAATCAGTCTCTTAAGAATTGGATGAAGTTTCATGCAGGCCTCCCTTTCTCACTCCCAACCACTCTACCAACTTTCCTTATCACTCAAGGAACTGATGCGAATAGTTCCGTGACGCTATCTCTCACGATGACTAAATACGTAGCGGACAGACTCATCAGAATTTCGATCTGTATTGATCAGGATGAAATTTCACCCAGCCCCTTCCGCGCATCCTGTTTAGTGGTTCTAACCCCACGTCGACTTTCCTCAGAAGCTGAGGAAGTAGTGTGGAAAGTTTTATGACGCCAGCTATCACAGGGACTGAATGCATAGCGAACAGCAAAACATTCTTCTTTATATATAGATACGTCATTGTTGAGTCAAAAAAAAAGAACAAATACGTTGTTTCTGTGAGTCCTAGAAAAAAAATGGATACACCGTAGCTGTGAATCAAGGAAACACTCGTACATATTTTTCTCTTATAACCTATTAGAAACGTTCGAATTTCAAATTTAAACCAAAGAATCTTCGATAAAAAATGATTAATCTTAGAATCATAACAAATTCGCCAAAATTCTGGAAACTTGACGCAAAGGCCATTTCGATAGAACTTAAGTGAAATTTCATCCAGACGCTCCCTCCCTACTTCTATTAATAATAACAGCACTTTTTAAACCTGCCTCTGGACTAAGAGAAGCACTGCGGAAAGTTTGGTAATGTTAGCTATTACAATACTATCTGAGTGAGACTTCACCCACACCCGAACCCTTGGTGGGTGATCCCGCCATGTCCTTCCTCTGGGCTACAGTGAGCAACCAGGCGAACATGAACTCAAGTTCTATTTTCCAAAGTTTAACTATTAGAATGAATATGTCCATGAGTAGTCTATCGTACCCTAAACTCAGACTTTCGGAAATCAAGCTGAACCCTGTGAAAGGCCATCATCAAAAAGTTTGTTCATAAATCGCTAATTGTTCGGAGATCATTTCTGTCACCAACTTATCACTGTATTTTAAAATGAAAACTATCTCAAACGAATGATTAGCCCATAAGCTTCATTGTGTGAAAAAACTATTCCGATCTAGTCAGAAATAGAATAGGAAAAAAGTGATTACTGAGCCGAAAGAAGGACAAAAAAACTATCATACCGTATTTTGTGCATCCCCAAACAGTTCTCATCCGATTGAGCTGAAACTTTCACCAATTATTCGTCTATGTGTGATTTATTGTTGGCCATAGCGCCATGTCACATCAGTGAACGGAAACGGAACTAGAAGTTTTCTAGAAAACCAGATTTCTTCCAAGGAATCATTTGTTTTGCGAATACAAAACATTTTGGTGAAAAAACAAGGTGATGTTGTGAATCAACTCGTCAAGCTGCATCGAATCATATATAACAGTAAGTGCTTTTCGAAAAAAAAAGTAGGTTTCTGTGCCTGGCAAGGTTCTGAAACCCAGCCTTTCCGTATTGTGCCCCCCCCCCCCCCCCCTTAAACAATTTTCATTCGATTGAGCTGAGGCTTTCACCAATTATTCTTCTATGTGTGATTTATCGTTGGCCATAGCGTCATGTCACACCGACGAGCAGATTCAGTGCTATGAGACTCTAAAAAAACCGAGGTTTTTGCCCTGGAATCCCTATTTTTGTAAAGAAGACATTGTTTTGGTGTAAAACCAAGGTGATATTCGGAATCAGCTCATCGAGCTGCATCGAACGGTGTATAGTAAAAAGGGTTATTTTGAAAATAATTTTTAGCCTTCATGCAAAGAAAGCTCAAAAAAAATGGATTATGCCGTATTTTTGAGCATTACAAAGAGTTCTCATCCAACTGAACTGAGCCATTTACTTACTGTGTTCATCGATATTAAATTTTCGTTATCTATGTACATCCTATCGCATCAGAGACCATATACTATGCTAGGGACTCCCAAGAAAACCCCGGTTTTTGACCCCAATTCCTTTTTTTGGCTCCCCAAATCTCTTTTTTTATCCTTAAAATAACATATTACCGAGGAACTAAGATGATTTTCAGAATCAGCGTGTCAGTCTGCGTCAAATGGTGTGTGACACGATGTATTTTCTAACAAAAACTTTTCTCAAAAATTTTGGTACGGGTGCTCCACAGGTGATTTTCATGAAAATGTTTTTTTCAAAAACTGTTTTATTTACTTAAATATGATTTTCTAAGTGATATATAACCGCTTTTGAGCAATAAAAACCCGCTTCAGAGCACGAAACGTACATGTCTGCCTACTATACGAAAGTTGCCCACTGTGTGGGCTTGGGGAGGCACCATGGCAAGTTTGGTGACGCTAGCTAATACAGAGACTGAATGCATAACGAACAGACAGACAGACATTCTTCTTTATATATATAGATATATAACATCACATAAAACAATCTTTTCCTTTCTCTGAAGAGATTTTTCCTTTTCTTTTTTGTTGGTTTTCTCTTTCTTTTATATGATAGCATGGGTGTATCCCAAGTGTATTCTATTAATAGCTAATCTTGGAATATATCACCTACTGCTATATGAAGGAAAAACAGAAAAGTACATTCACAGAAAGAATGCTGTTAGCACAATCCCTACGAGATTAAAAATGTGAAACACAATGAAGCTGCGTACACTGTATACCAGATATCCAGAGTTTGTTCAAATAAGTGTTTATGATGGTCTTTAGTACTTTATAGATTACAGTCTATGCTAAAATAGTAAGAGTTACTAAGTATCGGTCACTCTCTGTGATGGTGTCGCTTACGGTCTGTGACACTGATCTTCTCCGTCTGTTAGCGTTAATAAATGTTATTTTATGACGCTCACTTATGTCCAGTATATACACATATGTACATCTTTTTTTCTTTCCTGTTGAATAGATAGATTATCTTGTTGATCATCATGAGATCATGATGACCTAGTATTCTTTATTACGTTATTCCTTTTTTCTTTCGTTATTGTCTTATCTTCATCATTATTACTTTCTTTGTTGTTAACATTATCTTTGTTGTTTATTACAACATCATAATTATATCCATTGTTGTTATCACATAAATATATTCTTTGTCATATCTCCTTCATCTTATTTTCACATATGTATCAACAGCTTCGTAAGAAATTATTTATATAAGTTTATGATTTCTTATATACTATAGTTCAAAAATCTACTATATTTTCCCCGCACAAATTCAAGAGCTAACACTGTCGATCACAGTCTGTGACAAAGGTCATCGAGGTTGAGGGGCGAGGGTAAGGATGGGTTCAAATTTGTACCCTTAAACACTTCAACACTCTCTTTCAGATCATGTTTCACAAAATAGGACTTACTTATCGGCAGACATTTTTAATAAAAAGATCATATCTCCATTAGTTCAAAGTGATTTTTGACCAAATTTGCATTGCATATAGCTGTAGCATCGGGCTTTTGAGGTCACGTGAAATTAAATGTCGAAAAATAGTTGAGATATATTCTTTATAAGGAGATGATACTGTTGAGCTACTTACTCCACTATATGTCAACTAATCGAAATCGGGTTGGTACTTTCCATCAGCGTTCACTGACTTCTATGGACAATAAAAATACGAGTGCAAACGGTTGAGGTTTTGATAGCTTTCTAGGGTAGCGGAACTTTTTGCGAGTACTGTAGTTGATGTGAATAGAGGTGTAAGCCGTGCAGCTGAGTCGCTGTCGCCGCTGATGAACTCGAAAAATTTTAAGCCGCCGTGACAGTAGAAATTTTGAGAATTTTTAAGCTCCTGCCGCTGAGACGCTTTAACTACAGCTGCTGCGCCGCCGGCGGTATTCGAAATTTTAAAATTTTCAAGCCGCCGCTGTTGGCAACTATTACAAGTGTCGATAATGTTTTATTTATAGTTTCGTTAATTCGGTACTTCTACATTTTCGAATCCCAATATACATCTATTTTTCATTAACTTTTTCGCCTTGATCATCACTAGAGTGCTGATTCTGTGAACAATCAGATGTTTGGGGTTCTAAATTGTAAATGAACTCTTAATTCTGTGTTAGGTGAAAATTCTGAGTTAGTACTTTAGTTATTTATGTTCGTTATATTAGATATACTCATAAATACAAGAAGAGGCGAGTATTTTAAATTTTTATTAACAAAAACAAAATAAAAGGAACAGACGTGAACACTCTAGGTGCTTTTACTCATTAACAATCACGATAGTGATTTTCTTTAAATATTTATCGTGGTAAATTATATTTATTTTTTAATTATAAACCTTTTTATTATGTTTAGATGTGAAATAATGTTTTTCCATTCTATGTTTGAAAATTAGAACGGCTAGATATTGAAATAATTCTTGTTTAAACTAAAAATTTTGATGCCGAATTAAGAAATATGATTGATTGAACAGTTAATAAACATTTAATACATAATTAAAAAGTGCATTAAATCTATTGTACTCCTCAGATCCGCATTAAAGTTAATACACCTATAAAATTCTAATTTGGTTTTCAAATGAAACTGACATAGTTTTCAACGGGAGTATCCTCTATGATTGAAACGAACAAAAATCACGATTCATTCGGAAGTCCAGGATTACTAGTTGGTGCATTGACCGTCAAATATAAATACGAACTGATCTAATATGAATTTAGTATTGCATTATCGTCCTAGTATAGTCAAAGTCATAGATTAATCTTTTTATGACAATGTAGTGCGTTTTGAACTCCAAGCCGCCGCGCCACCGAGAGTATTCAAAATTTTAAAATTTCTGAACCGCGCCGTTGTATAACCTTCGAATATCAAATCTTCGCCGCTGAGCATTTTTAAAAAATTTAAAAAACTTGGCACCGCCGCAGATTAGCCTATCAGCTTATACCTCTAGATGTGAACACGTCCATAACTTAAACATTTCTAACGTTTAAATGTATATTAAATCTTTTCGTTTTTTTTCCAAAAATTGTGGCGTTATAACACTGAAGACATGTGATTTTGAGCGTTTTTAACGAAAAAACTCTTAGTCCAATTCTCTCGCAAAATTTGTTAGTATTTGCACGCTCTTGAAATCACGCCTCAAGTTTTTGAACCCATGTCATCTATCATTTTAATAGATTCTTTGTGTTTAAACGCGTGTGGTAAAAAACGCTTTATTGACAATAAAATTTCATAACTTTCACGGTTATAACGCACAAATTTCTTTATCAGTCCTCTATTTTTAATCATTTCAACGACCTAAATGCTAAACTTTTCGACAGCTTTACGCTGTATTTTTAAATATACGTTAAAACTATTCAAACCTCAATATTTTATGCGTGTTCTATAAACATTTTTTCTCTCATGACTAGAATACAAATTGTCATTTCATATAAAAATTTTGATGACTGATTTTATCTAAACCTAAGCAGGCAAGATTTTATAGAAATGCATATCCATTCCCCGAAAAAAGTCAATTTTCGGACGTTAAAATGCTTGTCGTCGGAAGTAGTCGTGTGAACATTAGCAGCTTAATTTTTTTTGATTTTGAAGTAGGTAATTTTTTTCATCCAAGTATATGCGATCACGTAAAGTTCGAAATACTTCTTTTATTAACGTTTCCATGCACAGCCCTTCTCATTTGCATGTAAATTATCCTAAAGTTTCATCCTCATAAGTTTTTCAGCGACATTTTTTATTGCCATGTTTGAAACACTAAAAAATCATGGTGTAGTTGCTTATAAACTATATCTTTACATTGTTTTTTTCTATAGATCTTACTGCCATACTTTTCTACCAAAAACTTGAATTTCATTGTCCTTCTATCTCTGGTCAAAAATACTCTTTTTTACTTTTGTGGCAAAGAGTCGTCTTGTTTTAGCTAAAGTGAAAGTCCGTATAGATATAAATCAAGATAATTTTTTCCCTTGCCTGGCTATATGGCTTATTCTCTTTCTCGTAGAGAAGAGTCTTATAAACATAAAATGTTTGTTTGCTTGCTTGTATGTCCGCACAAGGTCAAAAAAACATTCTATCAATATTTTCTATAAAACTTGACCAAAGAGTTACGGGGTCGAGGAACTCGAATCTGATGTTAGTTTCTTAAGATTTTTTTCGGATCCACTTTTTTACACAAAAAACCACTTTTTTTGCAAAAAAACTTTTTTCAAAAGGGTTGAACGAACGATAATCGAGGACGAGGAATTCAAATCTGAAGTCAGGCGGATAAAAATTTTTGAAGATCAACTTTTTAAACAAACGACAAATTTTTAACAAAAGCATTTGTTTTTTATGAAGTTTGGTCAAAGGCAGTTGAGGTCGAGGAACTTGAATGTGGCTTTGATTTTTTTAATTTTATAAATAAATAGCTTGACGGTAATTTAGAAACACGATTACTACGAGAAAGAGCTGAGCTAGTCTTCAGACGAGCGTTACTTGTGTTACCTGTTTTCATATTACATATATTGCTGTCTGCTTGTCACTTCATTTTTTTTTCATTCGTGAGATTCTTGTATTTCGGTTTTATTACTCGAGCTATATACACTTTTCATTCGGTGTGTGCTGTATTGCACGTTTCTACTTTTAATCTTACGGGATGTCTTTTTTAAAAGCAGTGTATTTTCACTATGATCAACAGATCGATAGGCAGAAACATGGGTGGTTATATAGTTAGTTAAAAATATAGCCGTATCGACAGATAGATAGGTGGATTGGTATATAGCTATTTAGATAAATTTACCAAATTCGCATAAGAAATAAAAATTTCGAAAATAAGAATGTCTAAATCAGAAATATGGTTACCTACTCGTATACTCATTTTCATATATTTAATTTGGAGATATATTTATACTTTGATACCGATACATCCGCCATTTCTACCAATTTGTTTTCAGCATGTCATCTTCCGATAAAAGTCATACTTTTCAATTAAATACCTAGATAAGTGCAAAATGAAATAGATGGACAGATAGTTATCGAGTGAGGCATTTAAATAAGTAATGGGATAGCGAACTAGCTAAGTATATATCTAGTTAGCTGGTAAGCTAAACAGGTAGATAAATAGAGAGATAGTTAATGTTTATTCCAGCGCTGAGTAGTATCAGGCATTTTTTGAATAACTGTAAAACAGCAAGAGCTAAATAATTCGAGCTTTTTTACAATATCTATAATCAAAAATGAATTAGGACAGACTAATGGTAACATTTTAACTTTAATTTAAAAGTTAAAGTTAAAGTGACATTTTAAAGTTTGATCAATAAAGTTAAAGCAACATTCTCTGACACTTCAAGTTCCAAAAAATAATCAAAATTAGAATAGTTATGCCATAGAATAAGGAAAATTTCATGGACTTGAGATTTTCTTTATGTAAAAGATATCCTGCAAAACTAATGGTATTTTATAAAGTTTGATCAAATATTTTCAAGATAAGGGTGTCCGAATCGTTAATCCATTTTTCAAGATTCGTGAACTTGAACAGTTGATTAGAGAAAGACCACTTTTTGAAAAATGATGAATTCTTATATAATTTGATCAGAGACTTTCGAGATCGAAAAACCCGAATCCGTTCTCGGTTTTCAAAAATGTTGAGAATAAACTGCGGAACTACCAGTCCCTCGCCCCGTACATCAATATTAAAACTAATACTGATCCATACCAATACCATTCAATATCAATACCTCAATTCCGTAATGGTATTGGTATTAACGATAATGGTATTGTTACATCCCCACACCCAATCCCAGGATCCCAGTACCGAGAATAACCGAACTCTGGAGCTACGGAACCAGAGGTTCCCGGTTTATTCTCAAATTCAGTGCATGTCTATTAACAGACAGAATACAGAATTGAAATAACGAGAAAAAATGAGCGGATAACATATAAATTAAAGCGATAGATTAAGGTACAAGACTATGAGTTTCGTCAACTAAATAGATTGTGAACTTACACATAAGTTTAAAGTGGTACATTAAGAAATAGATTAATAGGTTAGGTCAAACGGAGAGACTAATGGATTATATTGAGGGAATGTACACAGATTTAGGAAGGCAGAATAAGCTAGAGATTAATGGGATAAATTAATGCGTTACATTAAGAAATTAGACTAAGAGGAAAGGTTAAGAATTAGATAAAGAGGATAGGTGAAGGGGTTAGGTTAAAGGTCTTGAGTAAGGGCTAAATAAAGGGGTTTCATTAAGAAATTAGTGTAAGAGATAGGTTAAGAGTTTGTATTAAGGGTTAGGTTAAGGAGATAAACTGAGAGGATAGATTAAAGCGATAAGTTAAGAGTTAGATTAAGGAGTTAGGCTAAGGAAATAGATTAAAATATAGGTTAAAGAGTTAGATTAAGGTATACGTTAAGCGTTACATTAAGGAGTTAAGTTAAGAGGTTAGATTAAACAAATAGATTAAGGTATAGGTTAAGGAGTAGATTAAGGAATTAGCTTAAGGGATAAGTTAAGGAGCTAGCTTAAAGGATTAGATTAAGGTACACGGATGCAAAATTCATGAGAAAATCGTTGTAAAAACTTACGTTAACAAAAGAAAGATTTGGGCATTTTTGGGTGCTAATCGAGGTTCCCCATTGTCAGCTAGACACGCCGTTAAAAACAGGAGGAATACAGGTTTGAAATCATTTAATACATAAATTATATAAAATTCTGTGCACGATGAAGCTTAGCGTTTCCACGCTTCATTTTATTGTTTACGTTACGTTGACAATCGCGGTTCCCGATTGGCATTCAGAGGTGTTCAAAACACATCGATAAATACTCAACCAGTTTATTTTCTAGGTCACTCAAAAAAAATGTATATGGCGTTTTTCTTGCTAAATATCGCTCGTCGCTAAATATTTTTCGTTTTCATGTTTTTTTTGGGCGCTTTTGGATAACAATCGAGGACAGCGATTGGCATCCAAATACAGCTAAATTTTTTATAGAGTTTTCACGCATTTTTCCAAAATGTTGTCTGCTCGGTTGTTGTATCGAAACATCAGAAACTTCAAAGTAGGTTTCTATCCTGGATGGTTCTTTATTATATGTTGGGCTTTTATTCTGTGAACGGGAAGGGGAGTTAGACGAAATTAGGTGACGGTATAGGTCTGGGTATCATATATATTTCGGATCCACGATAAATTCTTCTTCTTCTCTATGGTTTTTGTTTAAGCAAAGTTTGTTGACTAGTGCTGTTTTGTTCTGGAAGAAAAATTGGTCATAATAGTAATGAAAATATCTGTTTTAGATTATACGTGTATTTATACTAATCTGATTCTGATTATTACAATGGCTACAAGCAACGATGGACACCATTTAACAATGCAAGATCAGCAACGAAGTCAGCTTATTGACAAATGGATGCAGGAACAAATTGATTTGATTAAGCAGATCGCAAATAGCTATAAAGTAGAAGATGATCATCATTCTGCCGACAACAGGTTAGGCACAAGCCGCAATTTAGAGATCACTGAACGTCTGGATCGTAGCCTGCGCGATATAATTATCGGAGAAATCGGTGGTGGCAGCTTATCCCAGTCGAGATTCATAAATGATAGCGAACAAACTGTAGATTATGACGATGATAGCGAACAAACCGTATATTATGACGATGATAGCAGTGTATCATCTCCTGAGCCAGATGTGTCGCGAGGCTTTCGGCCGCTGTCTACATCACAGCAGCTCTCGATGACTTCTGATATCAGCGAGTCTGCTGGACAAGTAGTTCACCTGAAACAAAAGCCGAGTCGTCTGTTTGATTGCTATAAAGATAATGAAACTGGTGTTATGGCTATCAATGGAAATCAACTTGTGTATCTAGATTGGGTCAAGAGACATGACGGCTACAGAACATTGAAGATGCGCGTTGCCAGTGATATAAGTCGGGGATATCATATCCAAGAAATAAATTTTCCGGGCTTTGGTCATAGCATTCGTATAGTTGACATGGAGTTTTCACCCAAACATAATAAATACATTCTTGGCTTGGTAAGTGGCAATAGAGAGACTATACGTTTCTCAGGACTTTGCTTATTCGATCCAGCACGTATTGAGTTGGGAGGTGCAATACAAAAATGGATACCATGTGCACCAAATGATATTATCGCACGGGTTTGCTGTTCATCCGAAACAATTTATGAAATTGTGCGCAATTACAGAAAAAATGTTTTAATTCTTCTAGAACCTTTCGGTACAGTCAAAGAACGCAAACCTGCAGAGCAACTCTTTCCGGAAGAACTAATGGTTTCAGGTGGTGGCTTACGCTTGGCTGACATTAGCTGTTCACCGGCTGATGATCGTCTTGCTGTAGCTTATAATTGTTCTGATGGAGATGATAAAGGTCCTATTGGGGTATACATATTTAATCCAAACCAGGAATGGCTGCTCATTGGACGTGTTGATTTAGGACAAACAAACATTGAATTCAATGTACCCCGGCTCACCTATCTTCATAGGATTAATTTATTTATTGCTCTTAACAGCAGAAATGGAAATCTTATCGCTTTCGACAGTAATGGAAAGCAATTGGGAAAACGTTCTTTTATATTTCTTGCTCCACAATATGAAGAAGACGAGCCAGTCATTTTTCCGTTTAATATCTGCGCTACACAAAATTGGGCTGCCATTCGATACAACCGTATTATTACAATTAATCGAATTAATGACTGATTCCTTATGGATATGAATTTCGAGGTGTGAACGTTACTATATTGCATTTCTCTCTCAATTATTCCATAGATAGACTCTCATCTATTCAAAGCAACATTAATCTATATTCTTATCGTACTCATTCCCTTTCCTTTTTTTGTTTTGTGAAATATGAGTCACACATAATCAAGCTCGTTCTTCTTTATAATTTTTGCTCGAAAAGAAATAAATAATTCCTCGAAATCTTCAACATTAATACGATGTATTAGTTAGATTTTATTTATGATTAACCCTCCGTTACCGTCCTCATTTTTTGCCTTTATCAACTGTTGAGAAAATTTTGATAAATATTTTAGGAGAGAACGAGTTTTCCTGTTTCTTGTTTTAGTTTGGTATAGAGCTACTAAAAATAGTGAGTCGATAAATAAAATATGACTCTGATGAAAGAAAACACAAAACAAAAATTTAAGGTGGGTCCGCTTGGACCCCACAACGTTAACGGAGGGTTAATGATATATACACAAGTAGCAAAAGACTAATTTGAAAAAATAGACGCATCGATCTGATTTGGAAGAATGTAAAAAAGTATAACAAGACCTTTTATCCATTCAAAATATTCTCGGGTGTTTCTAACAAGTTTAGGGTGTGGTAAAAATGGATAAGGATGTGGTGTAAATGTTGATGAACATCTTGAGAGTGTGAGGGTGTGTGAGAACAGCTACCAAAACCGGTTTCGCCTGAGCAATCATCCTATTCCGCGATGTTGAACATTAGGGAATTAATTCCGTCTAGTAAGGTAATTCCACCGATTCCGGAATTGCATGAAGTCGATAGAAACTTCGATTCTGGAATCGATTCCATCAATTCCAAATGATTCCGTCCACTTCCGGAATCGCTCCCTTATGTTTCACATTATTCTGCAACGACAATACTAAACATGAGCGATTCCGGAATCACTCGTTTATGTTTGAGATTAGTCTGCAACAGCACTACCAAACATGAGGGTGAAGGTGGGAAGCGATTTCGGTGAGCGATTCCGGAATCGGTACTGATTCCATTAATTCCGGAATCGCAAGGAATTCCTTGTACTTCGGAATAATTCCGGAATTACACGGAATTCCAAGGAATCTCTTGCGATTCCGAAATTGTCCGCGTATGTTTGAGATTAATCTACGACGACAATACTAAACGTGAGGGTGAAGGCGAGTAGGGATTCTGATGAGCTATTCCGGAATTAGAAGGTATTGTTGGAGGTGATTCTGGAATTATATTGTATTACGGTTTGATCCAGTTCCCGAATCGGTGGAATTAATTCCTGAGGCAAAACTAGTTCCGCAATGTGCAGCATTGTGGAATAGGATGTATTCTCTTTCGTCCTTGCTTAAAGGACTCTCCAGTTGATAATGAATCTATATGATTTAAAATCAGTCACAAGATTAAACTATAGCTGTCATAGATATCCGAAGAAAAATGCATAATGATAGTTTCAATTCGCAGTGGTGAGAACATCTATCAAGACCGATTTCACGCTCGCTGTTAAGGCTCTCCCCACTCTAAAATGTTAATTTTCGTCAAAATTTTCAATTTATAGCGCATTAGATAGAGCAAAGTGTCTGCCATCGAACGCGCTATAATTCATTGATTTTATAATGAGTTTTCATGACAAAACATCGGTTTGGGGGAGACCTTCTATTCTAGAGAATAACAGTTTTTCAAAAATCGCTGATTTTTCACAATGATACCTATAGTTAGCATGCATCGCTAAATATAATAGCTTGATACATACTGTTACTAGTGAATATATGTATAAACGAATGACAGAGTAGGATGAAAACATTGACCACCTATATATTACTCAACTTTTATTTGGAGTATAAGTGCCAAGGATTTCTCAGCGCTTCTTTACCAATCTAAATTGTATATATATTTTTAAAGACAAAAAAAATCTTAAATAAAAGAACAAGTAACGTTCATCAAAATTCGATTCACTTGGTCCTAGACTGTCGTAGTTTACATGTGGATATGTTTGTATTTAGACACGAACAATAGTTTACTAATATTTACTTATAGATAAAATACACATCACAGTGATTATTGTATCGAATTATTCCATCTTTAATATAATAGATCATTTTCTGTTGCATAAAAAAATAGTTGACAGTATAATATACTTTCATTCATTAAAAGAATATCACATATATAGCTTTGCTTGTTATCGCAGAGACTATATATCAAATATTGTGATCGTTTTACTATTTATCAATTCACGACCTTTTTTTGTATTATTTAAGTTAGCTGTACAAGACAATGAGACTGACAGATTTAGTAAACATATTTTACAATAATACAACTCCTAAACTTTCAAAATTGTCAAATTACAAATGCAGATCAGTCATCCTATTCCGCGATGTTGAACATTAGGGTACTAGTTCCGCCTAGGGAACTAATTCCACCGATTCCGGAATTACACAAAGTTTGAGAAGCGATTCCGGAATCGGTACTAGTTCCATCAATTCTGGAATTGGAAGGAATTCCTAGGAATTCCATCTGATTCCGGATCCGTTCACTATGATAACTTAGAAGCATACGATAAAGACTAATGCATATATGATTCCGGAATCAGAAGGAATTCCTAGGAATTCCGTGTAATTCCGTCCGATTCCGGATCCGTTCACTATAATAACTTAGAAGCATACGATAAAGACTAATGTATATATGATTCCGGAATCAGATGGAATTCCTAGGAATTCCGTCTGATTCCGGATCCGGATTCGCTCGTTTATGTTGAAGATTAACCTGCAATCACAATAGCAAACATGAGGGTGAAGGCGACAAGCAATTCCGCTGAACGATTCCGGAAACGGTACTAGTTCCATCAATTCCGGAATCCGAAGGAATTCCTAGGAATTCCATCTGATTCCGGATCCGTTCACTATGATAACTTAGAAGCATACGATAAAGACTAATGCATATATGATTCCGGAATCAGACGGAATTCCTAGGAATTCCCTCTGATGGCGGAATTGAATCGTCTTATGTTAATATCTGTTTCCGGAATCGGATGTAACTAGATCCTAGGCGGAACTGGTTCCGCTAATGTTCAACATCACGGAATAGGATGTATACTCCAAATGCACACTTTTTGAAGCTTCTACTCCTTGATATTGTTTTTCTGAATCGTCGTTTAAGACATTTGGACATATCGTTGTTCTTTTCATACATATATTAATAATCTTTCTTGATGATAAAGAACGATATGCTATTTAAAAATACATCAATATTCCTTTAAAGTATTAATAAGATTCTGTGTATACGAACATTCTATTTTTTTATTGTTATTAATATTATTTTCATCTTGTTCTATATCGAGTGTAAAGTTGACGTGACATTCTGATTTATATTTATCCAATAAAATAATAATATAGATATCAGTAAGAAATACTTCGAATATTTAACTTAGCGCCTCTTTAACACAAAAAAAATTAATATTATATTATTTAAATAATACGATATTAACGAATGAAAAATATACTATGGCAAATATTCTGTACCCATCAATAAGTATATACGATTCAAATATAATGCATAGATAAATAATCGGTCCATTGTAAAATATACACCTTCATAAAAATACTTATCAAACTCTGAAAACTTTTACTCATTTCCTAATTCAAATATTAATATCTATGTATCATTTTTTTATGTACGCAGCTTCAAAATAATCAGCTGTATCAAGATCATGTTTCATTTACTGTACTTATCCGCTGATTGTTGCCATACTTTTCTTATCATTTTTTAATAGTGAAATCACGTGGTCATTTGTGCCATAGAAACGTGGTTATTTGTACCAAAAAGAGGTCGTTTGTGCCAAAAAAAACGTCATTTGTGTCAAAAAAATTGTCATTTGTGTCATAAAAAAGGTAATTTCTGCTAAAATAATGGTCGTTCGTGCCAAAAAAAAGTGGTCATTTGTGCCTTGTTACCGACAAAATCGATACGCGTAGTAAGGTGAATTCCCGTTTGTATACCCCATACTTACAGTCTAGGGAATAGTTCATTTGAGAACTTGATGTTGAACTTAGATCGTGTCCATGACAATACATTGGTAAGAAGGTTATAATGCTTGAACTTGTATGCCAAAATAATTACTGTTGGCAAAGCCACTGAAGAAAAAGAACTGGTATGCCATTAGTTGGTCCATAAATAATATATCATATACTGATATTGTTAGTATGTACATAGTGTCTCCAATGAGGAAGAGAAAGGGAATATGTTGCCGGTAAATCTAATCATTGATATGTTACATCTCGTATTGTCCACGTTTGAAATTGAACAGATGATGCCAAGAGGCGGCAGATCATGAACAAATTAACATACATTTTGCTTTAGCTTAAACGCTTGTTGATTGTTTTCAAAGTTTAATATAAAGTTAAAAATATTTACCTATTTATAGCACCGACGTGAAGTGAATTAAAGAGAAGTAAGTTGAATAACAAGCAAGTAACAAATAAAACATTCTCTCAATAGGCTCTGCTTCGAGATTTCATTTGGGATGATCATAGAGGTACTTGACAGAATGATGTTACATATTAATAATAAATATAAGGAATATCAGTTCATTTGTAACCAAAATAACAAGATTCATACTAATTGCATTTCAAGATGTTTATTATTGAGCATTTCAAAAGAGAAATGAATAATTTTATGATGACATCACTCTGTCAACATGCATTTTCGTTATTTTTTCGTCATATAATATTGTAGAAAAAATTAATAACAAGGTTGCTCTCTGATGTACTCACTATCATTAGGCGATACTTTCCCATATTGCGATATGCAGAGGGATCATGGGTATAAAACAAGCTCTCATTGTTCGCATCTATCAGACTATATCTAATAGTCGGACAATATAACATGTATTTTCTTCTTCTTCTTCTCATAATCCTATCGTATGTACCCGCGCAAATCAATAAACGCTTATCGGGTGGGTCTTGCGAAGTAGTAGTTTTTTATCCTGGCAGTGGCGCACGGGGAAACGTAAATAATCCGAAAACGGTCGAAGGTGTCTTTCAAATGCGTAATGATCCATCAGGGCTGTCGCGATCGCGGGGAGGGACGGGAGGATTCCTCCCCCCCCCCCATTTTTGAGAAATTTTTTTTTTTTTCCCGGCTTTTTTTTAAAATTTTTTCCCCCCCCCCCCCCCAATCTTTAGCCCCTCGCGACAGCCCTGTGATCCATTCCTGAAGACAAACTTGAGTGATTACTATCAACCTGTGAATACAGTGGCCTTTGTATCCTCTAGCAAAGAACATGTTCTTTCGAATTCCTCACCCAACGCCCATTGATGATTCCAAATGGCCAAACCACTTTATTCCAAACGATTTATTCTGTACTGGATATCTTCATACACGAGATGGTAATGTCCTATTCGTTTGTAGGTGGTTCTGGAGTGGCCTTTTGTCTGATTGGAAAAAGGAGCGTAACATTACGTGGACAACTGTCGATTGATGACAGAGGATTCATGGTACTTTGCTGGTTTTATGGAACGAGGACGATGATATGCAATATTAGTGTCTCTGCTCGATAGTCGATTAGTGGTCTTTGGCAGATTTGTCGGCTTCGATAAAGGTTATCCTGACATGTATCCTTATGAAAACAAAACTCTGGCGAAATTTTTCGATTTGAGCAAGTGACAACGAACAATGCACAAAAAGCACGGAAAAAAGTCGCTATGAAATAGGTGCCTTCAGGCCCATTTACAAGTCTCATTCAGTCAGGATTTCGTCCTACTCCCAGTGTAGTGCGTGATGCACGATTATCAACAATAATAAATATGATGCCTTCAGAATGTATCCACAAGCATATCTCACAATAGAAAATAAGATCAATCTGATGCGAGAAGGAGACTTTGTTACTGCTCGAACAAACGATACTGCATTTATGCGAAAGTCAATATCAACTTATTACATGCATCTAGATGGAAGTGCTCAAACACCTACTATATCATTTTCTGCTGGACCACCTCGACCTATGGAAATTTCTTCCTATGGTTCATTCTATGTCGATCCAAATACTGGTACATTTAATATTCTTAGAATTCAACCTACATCAGCAGACACCTTTCGCTATTCATCAAATAGAAGTAGTTCTTATCAAAGATATAATTATTAGGTCTTCATATAGAACAACTAAAAACTTAGTATGAGCATTAGTGTATTACTAGAGTACGTGCTAGAAATACAGATCTTCAATTGAAAATATATGATAAGTGTCAAAATATTGTTAAAATGATATTAGAATGAACCTAGACTCTTATGAAATATATCTCGATAAAACGTATAGATAACTTTAATAAACAATAATCAATAGAAATACATACTTAGCTAATTGAACATACAATCGTTTTTTCTATTGGAATTCTTCCTAAGAATACTAGTTTGTCATACTACTTTTCCTTATATTATACATATATATATGTACTGAATGTATCGATAATTAATAGAGAATAAGCTTTTATACATCTATCAACGTGTTAATTGGTGTTTTCTGATATTAGATAATTCTCTTTATTGGTTATTTTTGGTCATCTCTCATTCCAACACTTTTTTCCTAAAATCTCCGAACTCAGTAACTTATTGTAATGGTAAGTTACCACATAGGAAAAGAAGTTTATACTTATATTCCAATCATTTCGAATTAGCCTGAAATTCTCAATATAGGGTTTGATAGAGCAAAGTTTGTTCTACAAATCTCACTATGCCATCACATCTAGAAATATAGTTTTAAAAAGTTCCTAAGGACCAAGTTTCACCACTATCATATCTATTATTTTTCTCATAGATTATAATATCAATCAACACGAAGTTTTATTAGAGAAACCAAAAATAATAAGTGATATATGGGAGTGTGTGCCAGAACTCGGGGAACAAGAACATATAATTAGAATTGATTTTTGTTCAGAGTACGCTAAAAAAGTCAAGACCACAAAATTTGCAAATTTTTGGGATTTTTTTCGGTTTTTTTTAGAATTTTGCGATTTTCTAGCTAAACTTGTGATTCCTATATCTCCTTGCAGGCATATCTATCGAAACTGGTTTTTTTTATCATAAACATAACTGATGAAGCTCAACAAAATTAAAACATTATTGGTCGATTTAAAGATAGCTGTGTTTTCTTTTGGGAGAAACCCCATGGAATAGACCCTTTCTTATCTTCATTTAAATCATGCACATCAATGGAAATTTCCAGATTAAAAACATCTTCTTTTCGATCTTTGAGGCATAATGATGTATAATAAAATTAAAAGATCAAAAGATCGTTCAACAATAAGGCAATCAAATCGATTAATGTGATTTTTTAAAAGAGTGTTTTCTGTGTATATTTATGATAGGTCTGCTTGGTGACGGATGCGCATTTCTACGGATGTCATATAAGCGAATAGATGAAACTAAACTATCTTAGATAGATCATTCTGAAAAGAGGACGCTAAATGCTGATATGACCCCATACAGTCTACAAAGAGTGTACATGAATCCGAATATTAAAAAAATAGCTCGATATATATTTGTAATGATCATCACAAAGATCTTTATTATTCGAAACATATAGTTTGATTAGAAGAAAGAAATTAAGTAAAAAATGTGGTTAAAAATTTTAAAAAATGCCTGTACGATAGCAAACATCGAAAAATAATGATGAAATCTTGAAAACAAAAGTGGGCTAAGAAAAGAAAATATGTAGATTATATCTGGGACGTCCAGCAAGTCGAACGGTGAAGAAACGACGCGATTAAGACCTTAAATGATGAAAAACGGTCATCATTTTTCACAGTTTTACGTGAGTTCAGATTGAGGGCTGTTTTTTTGCTGGAACGTAACGACGCCATTTATGACCAAAAAAGGATTTTATTAATCGACGATAGAAGTCCTAGATGCACACGTCAATGATAACATTAAGAAAAAGTATTTTTTTGTACTATTATATTTTTTGTATGTGGTGTGCGAAAGTCATAAACAATAATGTAAAATAAATATTCATGATAATAATCGAATCTTTAATCATGACATTTACCAAAGTGAATGTCTCATGTAATCCAATCGATGAACTATGATTAATTTATTTTGAAATCCATTTAAAAAAATAATTCAAAAAGACTAATTCTTTACTGTTTTTATTCAAAATATTGATTATTCTCATTGAATACAGACTAAACTCTTAGAGAATAATACTGTAAATCTATATTTCCTATGAATGTCTATTGATACTCAAGTAACATATGATCTTGCTGAAATTATTTCAAATAGAGATTAACAATACTCTTTCATAAATACAGAAATCATATTGAATTTTTTTAGTAGATTGATTTAAATTTCCATGGAGAAGACTTGCAAACTCCAGTATAACTCATTCAAGATTATGAAATTTATTGGTGAGTCTAAATATAGATTAATCGTTAATATTGGTTCATTTTTCACTGATAAAATGCTCCTTATAACTGATATCTACCACTCGATAGCGAATGAATTCATGAAAAAAAAAATCATTATTCTTTTGAAATATTGTTCGTATTTTATTGCAAAGCATAATTAAATGTGAAAGTTATAAAGTAAATGTAATTAAATAGGTTGGATAAGCCATAAGATTTTTGTAGACAATATAAATTTTAGTACCTCCGGTCTCTCCTGATACACTATTATATCGTAGATCAGAAATTGATGGATTTTTTTTCGGAGCTTGACGTAAAGTTGGATCACATGAAGACTCATAAACATCTCCTGTGAAAACTTGAGCTAAAATTACTTGACGTTTTCCATTGGATAATTTATATGAATAACGAGTACATAAGTATGAAGCATCCTTAGCAAAATATATTCCAATTCCCCACAATCCACTTGTACTAAATGTCATATCAAAACCATGTTCTCCATTATAAATTTCTCCTGGTGATGTTGTTTTTGTTCCATGAAATAATTCCATTTCAGTTTCTAAATTTGACATATCAGATAATTCCCTTTTAAGGTCTCGACAATGAAGTGCATAATGATTCCATATTTTTACATTTTGTATTCGTTCAATTTTGTCAATTTTAATATTATTGACAGTTTCTTTCATTCGTTTTTCAATTCGAATAAATATCGGATCATTTTTACTAATTTCAACTAATTTACAATCTTCATTCTATTCTCCCCATTCTCTTGGTATGGCTAATTCATTATCATTATTAACTTGCGTTTTTAAGATATCATTAACATATAAAATTTTTTTTGATTTTGTATCTTGTACATTTTGTTTCAAACCTTTTAACCCTTTACCCCCCAATAGCGGTTCTAGAAGAGCTACGAATAAAGTAACGACTCGTATAAAGTAGTAGTCCTTCCAATATACCACTGATATGGACAGATCGACTGGCCGCTCCATCTCTGGGCCAAATCGGTTTGGTCACTCCAGTGACCATTGGGGGGGAACGACATGAAAAATTGATTTTTGCGCTTATACTGTTTTTGTTATATAAGCAACACTTATTGATGGATATGTTATATTTATTTACAACAGCTCATATATAAGCAAATAATTGATGTTATTGATGAATACCAGCGTAATTTTTCATTAATAGACATCGATGAGACGGTCTCAACCCCAATCCCAGCGCCAAAAGTTCATTGTGAGACCAGAAGTGGGGCTGCAAACGACTGCTCTTCACAAACACATGTTAGATTCGCATTTAGACAGTAGGTAGCTGGTTCGGACTTTCTTTTGGTCCTGCAAGAACGCAGTTTTGAACTTCAAATTGGGACTGAGATCGTCTAGCTCATGACTAATAATAGGAAATAACGCTCATATTTATAAACAAAATCAATTTTTTATTTTATTGTGCACTTTTGTCAACAATTATAACATATACACTAGCCAGTGTTACATATATGGCAAAAACGATATATATGAAAAAATCAATTTTTTATGTCGTTCACCCCCAATGGTCACTGGAGTGGCCATTTTATATCTGATCGTTTTTTCCCTACCCAGTTATTGAAAAAATTTTTTTAAGCGTTGATACTAGTAGTACTCTACATGGCTAACATATATTATCTAATACGTTCTCAACTTGTATCTTTCCTGTTGGTCAAGAAAAGATATTTTCTTATAAAGTGAACTTTTTCTGTCTTTTTCAAAATTATCTGTTTTCTGGCTCATCTTTTTCCTAGGCAGAGCAACGAAAAAAATTTTTCTTTTTTATCAATCGATAGCTTAGACAGTCCGCTACAAGAACTGTTCCTAAAGTTTTTGGATTCAATGTCTCGTTCTTTTTTTTCGATTATTCCAAAAATGGTCACTCCAGTGATCAAGGGGGGGGGGTAAAGGGTTAAGGGATAGATTCGATTTATTTAAAAATGTGTTGGGTCATGATGACATCGACCCTAAATCAATTCCCACTAAATATGATTCTTGAAACGAGCATTTGTTTTTAAAATGCAGTACACGACATTTTAATCCATGCTTTTTTAATCTAAAAAGTTTCTCTCATTCTCTATTATGAGTTATTGGAAACTAAATACATCATCTAATAGACATTTCAAATCAGCGTTTTCTCTGATAATCCGCACATCTACCAAGAGCACATACTTATCATCTTCCCACATACTCTATTAGATACTTTTAATTTACATGAGTTCATATCATTGATACAGATTCTAAACAGCACTGCAATTGAGTACATATAATCAAATATATGTAAATGGTAATCACTTAATTACATTTTTTGACATTGAGATTATAACCGATTAAGAATATAAACCTGATTTTAATCCAAAAGATTTGTTTTAATGAAATGAAAATCAGACCATCAAATTTGTTAATGTCAAGATTTGAACTGATTTTTAAAGTTATAATCGATTGAAATCTGCCAAAAATGATTATTTTTTAACCAATTACTGAATTTAAATCAATTTTAATCTGATTATTTTCGAAAAACATGACTTTTTCAGAAAAAATTGAGCAAACTTGTCTAAAATCAAAAATAATCCCAATTATTGTATGTATATTCTTTATTGGGAACTAATATTTTGTCCATATATAATTGATACATTAGTTTTTTATGCTGAAAATGTATGAAATTTCTCAACATTTATGGAGATCAACATTATAAAGTTCATAAAACCATTACTGTTTAGTATCAACAAATCTCGTTTGTGACGAGCTTTCATTTGGTATAAAATTCATTATGTACTGCTTCCCGAATTAATATTATTTTCTATCCTATATTCTGATGTATCATGTGAACTAGTGACGTCCATATGAATAGTACAAGTATAGGTATTTATAATAAAAATAAAAATCTAATATGAAGGTATACAGTGTTGCTATATTTTCTGAGTCTCTTTAATACATGCTTGAATAACATTTAATGACACACCATTGAAAGCTTCATCGACAGGATACTCCAGTTCACGTTGAGATTTCAGGCTCTTGCTTTTAATATTTTGTTTGATAATGTTCCAAACCAGTTCGTCAACATTAAAATCAGGATTATAACCTGGTCATTCACATGATTTACTATTATATTAGTCACACCATCGCTTGTATTGAGCACTTTTGTGCTATTTAATTCCATCAGAAATATATAAAAATTCATTTAACTTTCGTAAACTTCCCGATAATCCTTCATTAGCTGTGTCACAATATTTGCCGCTACTTAACCAATTATCAAATTGATGGAAGACATACCTCATTTACACCAAACAATCTGTTATGTACTTCTTAAATTCGACTTCAACAAGAGAAAAACGATAATCTTGTATCGTGCGTTCGGTAGTGTTGAATTATTGTTATATAGTTCGATCAATTTGCTTAATTTGTGCCGAAGCGAGTGCAGGTGGGAATGACCAACATTACATCTATCTGTATAATTTACATTATTATGGCGATGATAGCAATCAATATTGCCGTATATTGTACGACGGTGACGCTTAAAGAAACGTGCTACATTTGAGATATTCACAGATGACATATCGGCAGTCTTCTTACGGTAGTCCATACATTTAAAAATAGATCATCGAGTAACGAAATAGGGAACAAACACAAAATATACAAAAGTAAATATATAGTAGTATCGTAGAAGAATTCTTCTAGCTATAAAGTCTATATTTTAGATCAAAAACTAAATGTAGGATTCATTTTGTCGTTGCTAATAAAATAGAATATAGCTGTTTGCTAGCACTATATTTGAGCGAAGCAAAACTTCCATCATTTGTGTGCGTTTCTATCTTATATAAATAAATCTATAAAAAACCAGGTTAAAGTGGCAAAAGTTGTTTAAAATTTTTAATCATCTCAGAAAATTTGATCGATATCTGAGCAATTTTTTAGTACATGTGGACGGTGTCGAAGGCCTGATTGGCTTACAACCTCCTATATACAATAAATCGGAATTATTTGGTTTGCACATTTAATTCACTGTATACAACAATGTCATGTAATGAAGGTAATTATAAGTGATTTCATTCTGTTCGATTATCATGAAAAAAAATCGTTTTATTTAACAGAGAAAAAAAGCAAAGAAGGAAAAATTTCAAAGTACGAAACAACTCAGTCATTTTCTATCAACCAATCCTTGATAAGCAATGACTGTAAATGATGATTTTTCTTTCTGCACTGTACATCTGTAAACTCTATTATAAGTTTATACATTAATCAGTCAGATTCATTATATGAACCAGATCACATCGTTTGTGCACGAGCTGATTTCGGTAGTTGATTAATTGATGGATTTAGCCTATCGATTTCCTCATTCATTGCCATAGCAACTACACTAAGTCGACGGACTCCTGTATGAATTTCAACTAAAAAGATTTAATATATCCATATACATATAAATAAATTATATTGATTGAAAAAGAATAAACTCACACAGTACATCTTCGATTTCACGTTCAACTTCGTTTAGTTCATCGGATGATTTGCCAATATAAGTATCATTTTTATCACAATACTTTACTGGTGGTTGAGAAGTCATTGCGACTTGTTGCGTTGCCATTGTTTTATTATGAGAGTCAAGGTGCGGTTGTGTGTTTGTTTTATGATGAGAACTTTTAGGCATGAATAACCGGTCTTTTATGCGGCCAACAATCGATCTCGGCCTTTTCGAAGTATGTTGTAAATCAGAAAGATGAGTATCAACATTATTACAATGGTTCTTTTTCAGACCTTTCAATTTTTCATGCTGACCGCACAGCTTCTGTGTAACAAAAGTATACACAAAAGAAGTTTATGAGACAGATAGCTCGTGTAAATAACTCACAGTGGTAGTGGCTATACCGACAGATTCAGATTCATTGATAAGACCATGCATATATTGAGTTGAGGTAAGCATCTCTCCATTTAGCTTACGAATTCGTTGTTGAGTAGACATCTTAATTAATTATACTTGTACTCTTCACTATAAAATGAGAATCAAAGAGGGCTATATGAAAACATAAGTCAATAGAGAAACAAAAAGTGAATGAGAGAAAAGATAGGACGAAAGAACAAAAAGAAGAAAAACGAAAAATAAAAATCGGAAGAAAAATAGGAAGAGATAATACACCAACAGGTGCAGTGTTCTAGCAATTATTAGATTTCATTCCCACATTATAGGATCCATAATTTCGTCATCAATTCTTGATGTCACCGTACTCTTACAAACCAATTCTCAACTTTTTACTTCTCTCTCTAATGGTATACTATAGAACTTACATATATTTCTATGAAAGAAATAATGAATTTCAGTTCTAAACCAAGTTTTGGAATTTTTCTCCTATCCGAATTCTATATAGTAACTGCAACCAAAGAACATCGAACACATTCCTGTAGCATAGAGAAAGAAGCTGCAACAATAACAACACTTAGATCATTTTGAATTCTTCTAAACTCTTTTAAATTATTTTATAAACTTGAGATTTCTTTCACAATTTCTAACCAATTTAAAAAATATTACAGAATCATTAAAATTTAATTTGAATATAGTAATGTTTGTAGAAAAGAAGAATAGATGTGCGTTGAAATACACTAAATGAATGTTTGCAGCAGGTCAATACGTCATTTAAATCGATAAAAAAAAACGAATGAAAGAAAACATGTTTTAAAGAAAAATAAAACAGATAATAAAAATGATTGCATATGTAACATGAAAAATATAAGATAGCATGCAGACAAAAAATTTTAAAAAATGAATAATATCCAAAATACATAAAAAAAATCAGTCCGAGTTGTCTTTTGATAGTTAAATATTATGGGAGAAAAGCTGTTATTTCTCAGACGCATTTTTTATCAGTATACGGAAGGCGAAGGAGGCGTGTGAGCTTCATATTTTAGTCTATTATGGGCTTTGTTGATAAGTTTTTAAAAAGAATACACTAACATGAAACACGATACTTTAATTGATATAATATTTGCAATAGAAAGCCGATTCTTTTTCAAAAGTAATAATTGCACAATAAGTTTTTAAATCTTATTTTTTAATTTGCAATATATGACTATTTAATAAATTTTAATATGAAAAAAAAAATTAACAATATCAACGAGAAAAAAAACATCACATTTTTTCTGTTCTATTTTCCAAATAAATATTTCTTAATAAATAATCAAATTTTTTTTCATTATTTAGAAAATATTTTGGTGCAAATGTTTCTCGATTTGTATCTTCTAAAATGGTCATTTTCTTCATATTCAAAGAATTACCATCAAACCATCGTCCCAATCGAATATTTTCACTAATATATTTTAGATTTAATTTTTCAGGATAATTTCCCCAACGTGGAAAATCACCATTTTGTGCTGATATCAATTTAATAACAATATTTTCAGGACGAAAACACCAAGAACAATGCCAACCGGCTGTATGTGGTATAAAGTGAACAGTAGAACGTGATTCATTAGAATGCATATCTAGACATAGAGAAAAAGAGAAATAACATACAAGATTCAAATTCACTATTTACACAAAACTATGAATATAAACAAGGATATAACAGACACTAAACTATATACTGTTATTCCTATATATTTTAATCATGATGCCGTGACGATGATTTTTCAACGCAATCATTATATTAAGGATTTTATGAAATTAGAAAATATTCATTACTATACTTTATTTTCCATGATGATTTATTATCAAAGTTATCTTTCGTTTTTAAGCTATTATTGATTTTTGATTTGACATAAAAGAAATTTTATATTTAGTATTAATTGATCACTATGTGAACAGAGTTGTACGACTTCGGTTCCTAGAAGTCAGTTTCTATTGTAAATCGAGTAGAATTAACATCAAAAACAATCGACGAAATTAATATTATTCGAAAAAAAAGTAACCACTATCATTGGCAAATGGATCATCAAAATTTTCGATTATTTATCATGTTTTGATGTAATTCGCATTCGCTTTTAAGCATATCTTTGACGTCTTATTATATATTAAGGTCTTGCTGGTTGAATCGATGAAGATAGTAAAGAACTAGATAGAAATTTTTTAAAAAAATGATACAACTCAATTTCTTATCAATTTATCCACTCACGTTTCATTTTTTTGTAGAAAATCTTTAATTATTAGGTAAGATTAAAAATTCTTCAATTTTGTTTTTATTTATACGAGGGAAAATAATGAATATATAATCGAATCAACGTTGATGCAAGATAGAATTTCATTTATCAAGTAATGATCATTCATTTATTCCAGAATAAAACAAATATAGATCTTACTAAAAAGGACAAAAATGTTTAACTTCTTTAAAGTTTAAAAGTGATTGTTGTCATGTGATTGAATAAATAGTTAAAGGTATAGTGCATATAAACAAAGGTCTATGAATTATATAATCATCGTTAGCAATAAAAACAGCCATAATCGTTATTGATGATTACAGTAAAGTATTAGTTAACTACGATGAAGTATTTATATCATTACTCGATAATCAGTCAAAAAATATCATAGTGAACGATAGCATTAAACTACGTAACCAAACCTTATCTTTCTTCTGTTTTTAATATGTTGCTAACATTAATTTTAGATATAAAGATAATAAGCATACTTGTAGAAGATGAATTAACCTACATATTAATAATCTGTGAAGAGGAATGTTAAATAACATGTGTTGAGAAAAACAAATCTATGATATTAGCTTAATTTATCAGTACGAAGTTTTTAGCACTTCTCTCAAGGTTGTCAAGCTCATTTGTGACGTTTAAAACAGAGCAACTAAAATCAAACTTTTAGCCTTTTCATATTTCACATTTTATATTTTCTTTAAATCATGATTCTTTCGAAACCGTATATACATACCTAGGTATAATTTAACTTTTGGTAATCGTTTTGATTTTTCCCAATCACGTAATAGTTGTGTATCATAATCAAATGCATAACGTAACATTCTTAGTGTGCAACCATTAACAGTCCGTGTATGTGATGGTAATTTCCAAAAATAACCATAGATAGACCATTCAAATGACATACCAATTGGTTCTGTAAATTTTTCTTTTGTATTTAATAAATATTGAATTGTTTGACGATTAATCATTTCATCGAGATCAGTTACTAGGATTAGATCAGTTAATGATAATGTTGAAACTAGTTTTGATATACCAAGTCGTCCAAGACTACCACGTATATAACGATCTGCAATCCATCCATCTTCACGACCACCAGCTGGAAAATGATCAAGAAAGACGTAATGTAATTTTGAACGATATGGTTCTAAGTAATTGGAATCATTCTGTATAATGATCAGAAACAGAATTGACATTTAAAAATTGTCTTATAATTGGAAGAAAATAATGAATTTTTCAAATATATACAAGTACATTTCAAGTAATAAACTTATCGTACATATTTGATTAATTAGGAAAATCTCTCTTAAAACTATTATCTAACAAAAACAGGCGTCTACTCTGAACGGCTCGTGTTATTTTCTTTTCTCGAACGTCAATTTACCTGCAATTTTGTATATAACCTTCTTGGTTTTGGTTCTCCAAATGCTGAATAATTTGATTCTAATACAATATATTTTTCAATTAGATCACCAGTTTCATTAAATATTGCTTCCAAAAGTTCAAATTCTTGATTAAATGGAAATGCATAAATAATCTTACGACGAGATGATAATGAAGAAGTAATTAAACTAGAAGTTGACATATTATTTATAGTTACTATAGTAGGACATGATGAAGAAGGCAGAAGAAATATTGTTCGAAATAATTGTGAACCACGATAAGAACAATTGTAGTATGAATATAGTAATAGACAGAATAATAAAATTGAAATAATGTAAGAAAATGATAGTCGACGTGAGGAAATTATTATCATTAAACGACGTAACATTTCTGAAACAAAAAACTTAGAGATAGATAATCAATTACAAATAGGATTTCATGGACTATGAAGTTTTTTTTATTCTTTGAAAAGATCTATTTAGTTCTTAGTTGTGTTTAAAATGGTGTTCGTATCGATGATAAAATTATGCACAGTTCAGAAACGAAGTGATGCTAATTTTTATTTATTTGATAGAAGTATGAACAGGTCTTTAACTGATAAATGAAACTTCTCATAACAGTGAGTGATAATCACTTTTAAATCGTGTGAACATGTATCGGACTTGAGAAGAAAAATTAGGATGTGCTGAGACGAGTGGTGATGTTTATTTTCAATTTCACAGCGAATTAGTTTACTAAATTGAAAATTTTTCAAAATATCGACTCAATACGTCATATATAGCCAGAAACCGTTCGAATATGAAAATTTCAGAAATATTCAATTTAATGCGTTCAATGGCTGCAAAACTGAAAATAAATATCACCACTAGATTCAGCATAGTCAATTATCTATGTCTCAAGGTTCTTTTAGTTAATCCAAGGTCAATTGGCTGAAATCGAGACTCTCAGAAAAATGCTTATAGCTCCTGCAGAACTCGGTCTTGCACAGATTTATAGAAAATAATTTTCTCTATTGAATGGTTATATTAAAATTTAAAATCCTCAACAATTCTCCAAATAAAATATTGTACTAACTTTATTACTTTGTATTCATATCAAGATCAACGAGGTATTGAAAATAAACGGGAATGTGGATGTGATAAGTAGTATGAATTGATAATATAAAACTGGTTATAAATCGAAAAGCAAGCTCCGATTTGCCAAAAACTATTGCTGGTGTTTTAAATTCAATCAGTTGACTTGAAATTTCTGATTCAAGAATTGTTGAGTACTTCTTTGCTTGTAATTTAATTAAATCATAACTATAATACAAAATAAAAATTTATTTATAATAGAAGTCCATCTTCAAACTGTTGACTTTCAAAACACGTTATGAGCCTACTGAATTTCTATTTTGCGGAAGAGGAAGAAGTCAGAACTTTCCATGCTGTTTTATACCATCGATTTAACTTGAATAATACCTAATTATGTGATAAGACTTATAAAGAATAACCAAGAAGCCTCAATTCAATTTATATAATAAATTTTTCTTTAGTAAGATGTACAATTAATAGAAGTGGTGTGAAATTTTCTAGAAAATTATATGGTGCAGGCAATTCGAATTTTCAGTAAAATTTGTTTCTACTTCTGAAAACAATCTTTCCAGATTCAGCATAAAAAAAACTGCGTAGAAACGAATTGTTAAATCAACTGATAAGTGGTAGCGCTTCGAGTGCACTACGTATAGAACGATTTTCTAAACCTATTAAGTTTATCTACGTAAGTGGTGAAGTCAAATATTTTATTTCATTCTATTTATCATATCATCTGTCAATGCATTAAGTATTGCATTTTTTTTCCTTTCCTTTCCTTTCCTAGGTTGAGAGGGCACCTTTTGACTAGTTCCAAAGTAATTTTAGACGTTATTTAATGGTTTTCGATTTCAAATAAAACTTCCAGTCAAAGGCAAAATGCAGATTTGGAATCAGCACAAAAAACTGAGTCAAATAATGTATCTTTTAAGTCGATCTAACAATTTTCATTTTCGCCCATTTTTTGCAGTGTACTCGGAGAACTGAAATTGTTGCATATGAGTTAAAAAATGAAACACTTCGTTTGACTCAGTTTTTTGTGCTGATTCCAAATCTGCATTTAGTATTTGATCAAAAGTCTTATATGAAATCGAATATACCCTAAAATAGCTTTAGAACTGGTAAAAACATTTCCTCTCAACGTAGAAAAGGAAAGAAAAAAATTGATACTTGACGTGTTGAAGGGTAATATGATAAAAAGGATGAGAAAAAATGTTTGGTTCCATTGCTTACGTAGATAAACTTGTTGGATTTAATAAATCATCCTATACGTGATGTATTCGACACAATTTAAAGCACCACCACCACCAATAAAATTTTACATCTTGAATCAATTCAACAATTCGTTTCTATTGAGTTTTATTGATACTAAATCTGAAATAGAGTAAAATAGAAATTTTGGCACATATTGAGAAAGAATGTATTTTTCTCAAAAAGCGACATCCTTCAAATATTTCGTATTTTTTGATTGGAATAATTTGTATTGGCAGTATCTTATCTAAATTTTTACTTCACTCTTTCTTTCTAAAGACAAATTTTCAACACGAATTTTACTAAGAATAAAACTCAATATACAAATAGTGTGAGAAGTACTTAAAGAAAAGATCAGAATGACTTGATATTACAATGATTTATATGCTAATGAGATCTATTTTATAAGAGCAAAAAAAAAGTTTAAATCAAACGAACAATAAATATATGCGTAAAATAGCACTCATTTATGCATTATAAGTAGCTAAAATTTTCCTTCCAATAAAAAAATGCTAAACATTTATATATTTCTCTTTTATTTATTATTTCAATATTCTTTCATGTATTATTCATTCAAAAATCATTATAAGTGTATATTCTAATGCATTTTAAAAACGTAAAAATATTTAACGTTGTAAAAAACATTCGAAACTTGTTAGAATACACGATTTTTGCAAGTTTTGGAATGCGTCCTATCTCATTAGCATTTTGTACACTCAAGAAATGGTAAAATTGATAAGACGTTTTATTATTATGGAACCCTTAAAAAAATCTTATATTGCTTGATATCTGTTAGTAGCAACTAGTTTTCAATCGTTAAAGAAGAATAGTAGTTAACTTTCATTTTAGTTATCTCGAATATTAAAAAATAATCTTCTTCATACAGTAGCAAAGAGTTTTTTGTTAGAACATTCTATTTTTAGTTATTACCACAAACAACTATGCTGAATAAGATCACATTCTCACTCTGGAAATATTTCGATTTATATATAAAAACTAAGTCAACAAGAACTTTCAATGATAGAACAAGGATTTAATTTTGAATATTTCTCAATTAGATTTTTGTACTATAAGAATGATTGAAACCCATTGTTTGATATTGTTGTAGAGAAGTACGAGTTTAAAATGCGAATTTAATTTTATTGAAAAAACAATGATAATTATCTAGTCATTTAAGGCTTTTCTCTTCTCGAAAAAAGTCAATTTTCGTCAAGAATTTCGAAATTAAGATAAATACATAGGAAGACAGTTCGTCTTCAGATCTTTCAAGTATGATCTATTTTTTTTTATCCAACGCATATTTTTTTTATTTGAAAGTTCTTATGTTTTTCGTTTTTTCTTGGTTTATGATTTTTTGATCTTTTGTCAGGGAATTCTCGATCCAGACACTGTCAATATGTTGAAATTTTTTCTTTCTCTTTGAAAGAGTGCGCCGAGATGCAAGGCACTACAGAGTCTTTTGTCTTAATTAAGCTTTGTTTTTTTATTGTATATACGGACACAAATGTGATTCGACACCTATTTTTGAATCATTGTACATGTGCGCCCCTTTCTCTGGTAAAAAGGTAAGAATTTAAAAAAAGAGCTCTGTGATATCCTATACCCTAAGAAACTCTTTCAAACAAAAAAGAATGTTAAATATATTAAGAGAGCTTAGTCCGAGAAAACCTTCTCTGAAAATGAGCTATTTTTTGCTTATTATTCGATTTATATCTCTGGCAAACGTCAGAGTTTCGAGCTGAAAATTTGACCATAGCCTTCCCACTTCAGTCTCAATACATACTCCGAATTTCAGCTCATTAAAACGTACTTGAGATGAGGCCTTAGATATTTCGTCTAAATGTTCCTAATTAGCACAACGATTGTTTTCTCGATGATATTGAGCGATATAAAATGAGACAATAGCAATTTAAATTGTTAGTTAATATTAATAAAGCTATGTTCTAAAAAAGCTTTCAGATAGATCGTTTACAATCGTACTTCATCCAAGCAAGCTGAAAAATAATGATTTCGATCGCTGTTATTTAAAATAGAAACTAACTATTAAAGTTCTTACTGTATGTTAAATTGTTTCCATAAAATAATCAGAATATAATCATTTGAAATAAGACATCTACTGTTTGTTGATTAACTTTATCAATAGAACTTGAATCAACAATAAAAATAAAATAAATAAAAAGACTTTTTTTTTATTCATTGGTTTACTTCATACGATTGAATCTTAAATAAATATAATAAATAATATAGAATCCTTACTATTCAGAAATCTATTTTATTATTGCAAATATTCCTAATATCAACAAATCATTATACAAACCTAATACAAAATTTCTCATCGCAATCTATGCAGAATAAAAACATGAAACATCAAATAATTATAGCAATGCTGTTTATTAATGTCTCTCGCGATCGATGAGAAGAAAAGTGTGCACACTTTTTTACCCATATATATTTCAACTTTCTTTCAGTTTATGTTTCATAAAAGGATTTATTCAGAAAGAAAGAAAATTGAAGTATATATATATATGGGTAAAAATTTGGTACACTTTCCTTCTTATCGATCGTGAGAGACATTATCAAGTAGCATTACTTCAGCTATTTGGTTTTGTACATTTTAATTCTGCATAGATTGCGATAAGAGATTTTATATCAGGGATGTATATGTGTTCTGTATTGCATATTTTCTAACAGAATATTTTCATATATTGAACCTAAATCAATAGTCTAGCCTTGTCATATACATTTATCACTGCTGTCAAACAACTATATTATAATAGACAAACTTTTTCAATTCGGGAACTTTCAGGTAATTGGTCATAGAACGGAAAAAAGTATACATATATACGTTCATATATGGACGAGAAAATAAGGAAGATTTGTAGAATTAGTGCTACTATTTTTTTCTAATATTTATGTCTCGAAGATTATGGCGTGAATGTTCTACCTGTACTGTCGAAAATGATCTAAAAGTTTTTGTTCAAGAAAATAATGTTTATACACATTGTACTGAAAAATTTATAAGTCGTGTATCTCTAAGAAATAGATGTTCCCTCATCCTCACCCTCAAGATTGTACCTGTCGTTTTGGTCAAAAGGATTATTCATACAATTGGTTTAATGATTATATGGGGTTTTAAAACGGTTCCACAAATAATTAGTTAAAGAAAAGAAAACGGTAGATCCAAAAAAGTAAAAAACAGCTTTAACAAAAAAATTAATAAAACATTATTATTATTATTATTTTGTACTCATTAAATTGTATGACGTTTTTGGATATTATTATGACTTGTAAAAAAATTGTTATTCAAAATAAAATATTATTCATGGTTCTTTATGATAATTGGTTTTAAAAGAATGCTCTTGATCAAATTGATTATTTTTTCGTTTTAACAAATCTAAATAACTGGGCTCAAAACTTATTTTATACTTCATATGTGCTTCATTATAGAATGAAAAGAAAATTTAAAAAATAAAAAGGTTACTGAATTAACATTGTTAGCAGCAATCTATACTATTAAAGTCTAACCAAACAGGAAAAGTCGAATGTTTCGTATTCATGGAGTACAACTGGAGTAAAGACAACAGAGGGGAGTATAGTAGAAGTACACATTCCAGGAGTTTCGCTTCCTCCGTCTTGAGTCCAATCTCCCACCAGAGGCCTCTAGTTACATTATATTAATGAAGAACAGTATCTCGTCTAACTGCTCTGTAAATATAGTTGCCTGTGCAATATATACACGTAAGGATAAGTTAAAAATTTGAATGCGTCAAATGAGAGTACAAGAAGCATTATCTATATCTTCATTGAAGATATTATTCCCTTCTCTGATTCATTTAATCGAGCTTATTCATTTCTGCTAGCAAACACATGTATGACCTCTGTATATATTTCCGTTCTGCATTGTAAATGGTCGTTTGTGAGTGTGAGAGGTCGACTTAAACTTTCATTACTTATTATACATTTTCAATGATGACTAAAAACAGAGCATGATCATTATATCTTTACGAAAACAAAATAATTACGTATTAATATACGGTTAGGATAGTATAATAAAAAGTTTTACAGCTACAGCAAGAAGAAAATGAATGAAATTTACGATTAAGTTCTTATCTTCATGTTACATACGTCAGTCTTTCTAAATTCAATCACATTGAAGAATCAACTGATGAAGAACAGTATTTTCCAGTTAATTTAGCTGATAGTAATCCTCTAAAATGTATGAATTCACTAAAAAAAAGCAAGCACCTCACTCGTTGGTACGAAGAACTCTTTCATGAAATACATATATATAGAAATGAAGAAAAAAGCTGTATCTTATTATCCTTATGCATGAATTTCTAGATAAAAATGACATATTTTAAATGTAATCTGATAGTTATAAAAATAAATACATTTAGTTACATTTGGCACATTTCGAGCGAGAAAAAAACACTCTCAAACTCACTAATAATTTGGATAGTTAAATAGAGTAACATGCTTTGATTATCTATATATATATATATAATTGTTAAGATTCGAAGAATAATTGACGTAACTACTACAGCATATTGATCAATATAATTAAAATTCTCAATCTGTTTATACCTTTGTCGATACTAGAAAAATAATACGATATTAATTTTGCATTAGATTGATATGCGTCTATATTTGTACGTTAATCTATCAATTGAAATCGCGGACATGTCTTAACTATATAATGTACATTCTAAAGAAAAATTCACACTGTGTATCTCTTTATTTTTTTTCATTTATCAATTAATATGAATCATATCGTTCATTAGACGACAAAACAAACCTGTTGATTTTACACATCTGTTACTGTGTATAATTAAGAAACTACTATTATATTTTTTAAGAAAAATATTTTAGCATTCATATCTTAAGGGAAGAAAAATAATTAAACCCGTGAAGAAAAGAAAGTTGTTTGTGAGCATATGTAAAAAAAAACGCGGTCTATTGACGTGGAAAAATTTAATTTACTGATGTAAAATGAAAAATTTTTACTTAAAATAACTTCTTAATCATCTTTCTGTATAAATATGAGAAAATTGGGCAGAAAAATAAATAAGAAAGGTAGAATTATTTGTTAATCTATTTTAAGTTACACTATTAAAATTTTCTGTTTTTATACAAGTTTTTGAATATAAACTACAAAATTATTGTTAATAGTATAATTTCGAATAGATTAACAGATAATAGAGTTTAATGTAATAGGAAATACAAATAAATATGTGTTAAACTGTGATGATTTCAACGTGGTAAAATATAATAAAAAAGTTTCACTTAATATCACTATTGTGGAAAAAAAGATTCCAGAGTAGTTAGAAACTGTTACTAGCTATGACAAACACTCTTCATAATGTTGTTTAGTAAGTGTTAGTGATGATGAGTGCCCTCGTTACCGTTTCTCTTTCTTCTTCTACAATATGTCACATTTACAGACATTCTTTTTCCTCTCTCCATACGTATCATGTTTTATGCCCTTTTATTTAATGTGTTGCATTCGAGAAAAAATGTTATCTTTGATCCCGTTCTTTTTCTCTATATATGTGTGTTTTGTTCGATTGAAAGTCAGTTCCTCAGTTTTTGTTTTTCAGTTCTTTGTCCGTTTTTTCCTTTTTCTTCAAATACATTTATTATACGGTGCAGTTTCTCTTATCCTTTGCAGACAAAATTCAGTTCACAGTGAAGAACTTTAGATCTTCAGTTATGTGTTCATATCATATAAAACACAATATTATATAGGAGAACACGAGAAAATAGAATCAGAAATCAGATGAATATGTTTTTCTTTAATTCTTTCATAACTCACAGATATGATGAGATCTTTGTCACAGTATTTATAAAGGACAAATCAATAATATGAAACATGTTTATACCCGATAAAAGTATGCCTCGTTTCTTTGCATAGGTATTATACTGTAATGTGATACGCAACTGACAACTTAATTGATCCATTTATAATCATATATCAACAAGGAGAAGGAATAAACTCCAGGGGAGCACATCGTACTTCAAGGTACTTTAAAATACTCTGTTCTACTTCAATATATTTTAAGCTAAGGGTGAGAACTTATTGTTATTAAGTAGCGACTAAATAACGGATTTACTGAATTTAATATTTTGTAATTCAGAAAAAGAGCAAACAGCAATTCTAAACGGGCCATTGACGATCCAAATCAGTAACTCCGTTGTGTAAAAAATGATTATTCACAAAATAAACTTCTATTATTGATGTGATTACTTTCGTGTCGCTCTCATATCAGGAGACATTCACGAATATTGAAATAATAAAAGACATATAAGATACATACAGTGCAGCTAGATGGAAATAGGTATTGAGAATTGAAACATATGCATCAGATTATTGTCAGATTTAAATGGATTGACATTAATAAATATGCTAAGATCGAATATAAGGACTTCTATATAGTTAGGTAAAAGGCCCTCAGATAATGGGTACGAAAGATGAGAACAATACCATTGTCTCAGCTATAGGATTCCATTATTTAACGATATCTCTGATATTTCTCTACTAAAATTGAAAAACAGATGCAAAACGTTTCTATTATTGTTAATAAAGTAACTGAATATTTATGCGATTGTATTAAGTTAGCATCGGCATTATGCAAACAATTACTGCTCCTAACAACACAACACTACACTTGCTGTATTTTTGGACATTTGTCCTCAGTGTCACGACAATTTTTCTTTCTTTGCACATTGTTACTCTACTCATATACCCAAATGAAGCTTATGTGAGTAAGATAAATGTTTATTGTGCTAATGCTAACTTCATACGAATGATAAAGCATTAAATTTTTTTTGAAACTTACAGAAGAATGTGAAACTATTTTTTTTTTGAGCAAACACAAAAGTTTTAACATTTTTTTAACTTTCTTGCTGAGCATACAATTCGTGGTTAGACACTGTTTTATTGAGTTGGATACAGATATAAGCGCTAACCACTAGTAATAGGTGATTCAGTATAGACATAAGAGTTTACACTTTGTTAGCAATGATGACATATAGATATTCGAATTTAAAGCATAGCTAAAATAGGAAAGGCACAGTTATGAGGGGTTAGACACAGGTATCAAGTCAGATATAATTGCAAGTGGTAAGATATTAATATAATAAGTTCAATATACAAATAAAGGTTCCATTATGGATAGCTTAGGCATAGGAGTAAGGAGTCAGTAGTAGCTATAAAGGGTTGTATAAACTTTTGAGGAGTATATGTAGAAATAAGAAATTAGATATAGAAATAAAGAGTTAGCAATAGGAAGAAGAGGTTAAGGATAAAAATAGGAAGGTAGATATAGCATTATGGGGTTAAGAATAGAACTAAGCGGATAGATATAGGAATAAGGGAATCGATATGGAATTAAGAGGTTGAGGATAGGAATAAGGAGTATGGGATATAAATAAGGGATTAGGGATAGAATTAAGACACTTACCGATTCAAGAAAAATCGCGATATAACCGTGCATTGATCACGATTTTGATGACATGGGTTATTATAATTCACAGAATAAAAGCTAAGAACTTTTTATTCTCAATTCAAATCGCTCCAAAGTCCTCAAGATATGTTATATAGAAGTACCCTTGCATCCTTATATGCCATACTACGAAGATATGCTTGGGCCCTCGAAGTCTATTATATAGAGACGCTCTTAGATCTTCATATGCTATATTATATTAGTGCTCATAGGACTCCGGTATCTATGGATTGAAACGTGACAATAGTAAGTGTCGAGTTTTGAGAAACAAATTATGCATCTGGGATAGGTTGTCTTAAAAAAATAACGATTTCTTTAATAAAGTTTGTTCGAAGATCCTTGTGGTTGATGATTTGGAATGCAGGATTGATTTTGCAACATATTGATATTGATGTGACATACCAGCAGCTGTCATATCGCTTTCCAATCTAATAATCTCTTGAATCACCTTAACATCAAAACTTTAATTCCATAGTATTAGGCTCCAAAACCTAAAGGTAGCTCAATCGTATATAGCATAATGATCTGAGAGTACCTCTGTAGTATATCATATGAGGACATAAGGATACCTTAATAGTATAGGGTATGAGAACCTAAGAATACCCTCATAGTATAGCATGTAAGGACTTATGGTTACCTCTGTATGATGAACTTTGAGGACCTAAGGGTATCTCTATATAATAGATTATGAGAACCTAATATTACCTTTATATGATAGCTGTAAGGATTTAAGGGTACCCCAATAGTATAGTATATAAGGATCTATGGATACCTATGTATAATAGCCCTTGGAAATCTATGAATACCTCGTGATGTAGACCTTTAGTTCGTGTGTGCGTCCATAAACACATGAGGATTCAATAAACATCTATTAATTATACATGTATACACTCAATATCACTGATATCAAGTCCTGAATTGAGACTGGTATATATGTATGAAGAAGATCATCCTTAGATTTCTAATGGAATTTCTTGAAAATACTCTAGATAGCTTTTAAAGACATAGTACAATATAATTCTTAATTTAGTAATTTCTAAGAAGCATATGAGTTGTATTTATTGTAGATCAGTAATAATTTAAAATTATATTAAATTAAGAAGAAATAGCATTTCACTTTAAAATAATTTAATGTTCTTGAAGAGCCCTCCCTTCAAATCTTAAAGATATGCACAAGTATCAGAGCCTATGAGGATCTAGCCCTAACTGTCCTCTATTCAATAAAAGAAAGTTGTCCCTTCTCTATTGAGTCATCATTAAGAAATCTTTCCCCCGGGTAAATGATAAACTTGAAAAACATGATAGTGAGTCCGAATCTGTTTGTTTTTTGAAAAATCATAAACATTCTGAAAGAGAAGACTTTGCCGCCTTTTTCTATAATAAAAACTCAATTTCGACTTTTCTAAGGAGAATCCGTTTAAAGTACAAAAATATGGTGCTTCCCCTTGGATAAATATCTGCATACGAGCACACAAATTAGATTTACTTACACGCACACGAGAATAAACTGAAGTGGTTTAATATTATTGTAAATATAACCATAGGTGAATGCCAGTATATATACGATCTCTTCTTTTCTTCGAATACATAAAACTTCATGTGTCTTATTTTTTATGTGAAGCGTTCTCATAGAAAAGTATATAATATGCACCGTTCTTTCTCTTTTCTATTCAATAGCAGTACTATTTAACCCTTTCAATACTGAAATTTTCTTTCATTCTGCACCAATTCGAAAAAAAATCTCGATTTTGCCCTCTCTTGTGTTCTGCTTTCGATAATCAATTGAACACGAACTATATATTCATTCGTTCGGTGTCAAAAAAAAAGAATTTCTAAAAGAAGAATACACTCGTTCATATGCACACATAGATGATTTGTATCGTGTAGAAAGTTATCAGAACGCAAAATTTTTTCTTTCCGTTCTTCATGTCATCTACGAGATGACATGCTGTAAAGAAAGGGTTAAATCTGTTTGATGTAGTCTCATGCATAAGAGGAACGCTTAAATTTACCTCTTCTCCTGTAATGCATATATTTGAATATATTGATATAAAATAAATGTCAAACAAACTTCTATTTGGCATATATATTAAATCATATCTCAATCTGCTTAGTCATCATTTGTATTCACGTTGATTATGTTTTTATGATTTTGTATTCTGTGTCACTCATATACAAAACGAAAGCAATATATGATAAATAAATTGACGTCATCAATCTTCTATTTGTCATCATATTTATGTATTCTAATCAATCTTTTTTTATTGAAGAATTTGTGCATGTATTATAGGTAAATCTAATATTATATTTGAATTGATTGACATAATATATTAGACGCAATAAAATATTCAAATATTATTCCATGAATTATCAATTGTGACAAATATTGAGCACAAAAAGAGAATATACTATTCAACGTTGAGACTTATTCATTATCATCTTATGATGATGATCATAGATTGAACAATACCACCTGGTAAGTCCCTTAGACTAGGACAAAACCGATCATGGTTATTCATTTCGATTAATAAAAATCAAGAAAGGATTTGTTTTATACATGAGAATGATCAAATGAGGAATATTTAGTATTGTATACGTGCTTAAATGCTTTATTATTTCGCTCTATTAGAAAAATTACAAGATTAAATGAATCATTTTTCATGTGTTTGTTTTATTTGAAAGACTTGTAACTGTTGTTAAATCTTCAATAACAGCTAAACTCATTACTGGTTTATGGATATGATCTTGTGTTGAATCAACACCATAAAATCCACCCAATACATAACAAATCTTTTTTAAACCAGTAGCATAATTTTCAACTTCAACTGGTACATTTATTGAATCTAAGCGAATATCGGAAGACATAATTTTATCGGAATTTTTTCCATTAATTTCATAAAATAATTTTAATATCCAACCAGTAATATATTCAGTACTACCTGAACCTAATCGTCCATGTTTTAAATTTACTATATGATTCCAAAAATCCACATCAACTTTTTCCTGATAGGTTTGAATAAATTGATTTAATATTGGTAATAAATCATCAATATATCGATAAAATTCATCATTCTTAATTGTATAAGACATTAATTGTTCTGCTTTTTGTTTTAATAATTCCCAATCAAAAAGAGTACCCATAAAATGAACATTTCGTATACCACAACCAGGAATACATCGACCATATCGAAAATATGATTTAAATGTATCCATAATACATGCATAAGATAGAGTAAGTTCAATTTCAGTTGTTGTTGAAAAATTATTTATTAAATTATCAACTATATGTGAACTTTTGATATTTTTTGATATTTGTGTTTGCATCATATCAAAAAAATCTGTCCAATCTTCTTCACGTTTTCCCATAGGTTCGACAACGACAAGTTTTTTCTTATCTTCATGATCAACAAATATATGTCGAAGTTGTTCAGAATTTGAATTAATATATTTTGAAAAATTTATTGTAATCATTAACCAAAGATCATCAGGTGATAATAGGATATCCTCATGTTGATTATAAGCAAGTAAAAATGATTCTAATATAGCATTTTGTGAATAGCTATTGGCTGAACCATTTGTTAGGGTATATTGAACTTTATAACGTTTTCCAGTATCGGAATCGTAGCCATTGTTTAGCTTATCCAACCAAATTTTATCGTAAGGCAATGGAGAATCATTTTGATGAGAACTCTTTTTTGGTTCAAGATTATTTATTTTTATTGTTTTTAGCATTCTTAAAGTTGTAACAAAATCACAATATCTACAATAAGTAATATATAAAAGAAAGAAAGATGAAATTGCATTACAGCTAGAAAAAGATAAGTATTTGTTTTTAGAAAGATATAACAAATGATTCACATGAAGGAGAGAATGATTGTTATAAATCCAACCAGATGATGAATGATAAGAAAAAAAAGACTATAACGACATTTCATTCTCAAAAATCGATCAGAAAATGCAATTTTTTGATTCACCGTGTTAACCTATTTATGCACGTGATCATTTTGAAAAACTTTGATTCCAGATGTCGCGCTCCTACAAGTATTATGAAGAAGATAGTTATATATTGAAAGTACAGGAATCATCAAAACATAGCTCAATGTGATTTGAATCTTGAATTAGTAAGATTTTGAGCGTTGTAAACTACTAGGTGTATTACTACTGGATTTTGTCTGATTTCAGCATTCGTTTTATGTGATTTTGGAGTATTTGACATTAAGACTAAGCAGTCATGATCGATTTCAACCTTGATCAAGGGTCTTATCAGATGATATTAATCTTATTCATTGTTGCTAATTCTTACTCTAACCATACATATTAACATTGTATCTTTTCTATTCTAGAGGTTGATTGCAGTTCCGTTGTCATCTTACGGTCAAAATAACATTATTCTTCACAATAGTTGTTTATTTAATTATAGGTCTTCGGAGTCAAAGGATCTAATAATATCGATAGTTTTTGAATTTATTCAAATAATATATTTTTTATAAAGTTTGACAAAACGCATCTAGAATCAAGAATCTGAATGTACAGACCATTTTATGAAATTTTTTGAGCTTGATTTTTTTTGTTGAAAAGAATGCTTCTTTATTCGATTGATGATTGCTGGACGATAATTATAATCGAAAAATGTGGGATTTTCTAATGGTTAGAATTTCTATATGAATATTTTACAAGAATATCTTTGTTTGAGAAAAGATCAATCGTATCCTAGATATTGGCTATAGAGACATGCAAGTATTCATTATGGATTACAAGAAAGGTAATCGTTGTAGAATGTTTTGAATTTCATACCTTACAGAAAAATATTTATGATAAATGGTGGCCTCTTTTGAGTGAATACATTCTTTGAAACAGTAGAAACGATTTGTGTAAAACATGACATAAAGTTCGAACTGTCACATATAAAATATAAATGTGATCTATTTAGTATATTGTCGAAGCGATAAAAACCAGACGTATGTTACGAAAACGAATAATTAGCAGCTAAATTATAAAAGGGATTTCGATTTATCACAAAAAATAGCTGCAAGAACGAAAGTTTAAAGAAATATAATATGAATATTTCGAGATTTTTATAATTAAATGAAAAATTTCAAATAGTTAATTATGAATTCTGAAATCAGTAAACGCATTTACTCAGCGAAGTACTCGATGTTTCAAAATTGACTGTTGCATTAAAATCAGATTATCTATTCATTCTTTTCATAGAAGATATTTGAAACAATGAACATAGAATTTTCTGCAGCTTATTCTATGAATATATTGACAATTAATCTATTTTCTCGGTAATATTCAAATTTGGATAATGACTTGAAAATATAATTCATCTCAAATTTGACTGCTATTGAATGAAAATAAAAGATCGATTTCTTTCTACACAACTTGATGAGATACAGCTGATTATATCAAAAATATATCTGCATTGTTTGTCCTACTAGGATCTCTATTTTAATATACAAAAATTTAGAAATATCGAATATGAAGTTTTGACACTTTTAGTTTTGCTTGCTATGTAAAATCTATGTGTACGCTGCTTTAGATATGCAAATAGAAAGAAAAAAACACATTTCAAATGATGTTAACAAAAAAAACTGAATGAATCATGCGAACTCGGTCAGAAAAAAAGAAACGAGTAGGCGACAAATATAAGTGAATTTTATGTACATACAGTGGCATAAAAGAAAAAAACACATCAATTAATGCCACATGCTGTAAGAATAGTTGTGTGTAGCAGTGAATTCTTTCAAAACGATTAGCTGATTATATTTCACTTTGTAGTTTGAACTGAGTAAAAATTTTTTTATTTTTATTTATATTAAAAAATGTTTTATCCATCTTTAGATAGTGATTTCATTGCTTTGAGTAAATAAATTCCATATTTATATTGAAATTTAACGTTATACGTGCATAATGACTAACAATAATGATACGGTAATTGAATTAAATATTGGTGGTACATATTATACAACATCGAAGACAACATTGTGCTCACAAGAATCAATGCTAAAATCTTTATTTAATTTTCCATTAGTTTACGATCAAAATAAACGTATTTTTATCGATAGAGACGGTAAACATTTTCGATATATCTTGAATTTCTTACGTGATAACTACATTGACATTCCTAACGATCCACTTGTTCAGAATGAATTATTACGTGAAGCTCAGTACTATTGTTTTGATAATTTAGTACAATTTCTCAAGACAACAATGAATGCATTTTATTCGAATGATGGGTTTAAATATATCGGAGAATGGGTGAATCCAAAACGTGGTTACACGTACAAATTTAAAATGGAACTAAAAATCAAAGATGATTACAAGGAAGAAACACAAACTGTACCAATTGAAGGATTCATTTTATGGTCATTAGAAATAGCTCCAGAGGGTTCACATCTTCTTCATCGTCTTGGAGATTATGGTCGAGAATTTGTGGAAGGTACATTTCACAGAGATGAACTCCAAATGGAATTTCGTGGTGTGAGAAAAGATGGCAGTGCTGAAGGCTTAATTGCTCTTGATCAATATCGACTCACTTTGAGCGAAGATGGACAATCATTTGAGGGTGTAACACTTGGTAATGACCAATTATGGGCTAACACTATTCAAGGAAAAACAGAAGAAGCAATCAGACAAGAAAAAATTGAAGAAAATATCAAGCTTTACCATCAGAGCAATAAGAAGCAACAATCGAACTATTGAATTCTTTTTGTTAACAAGAACTTAAGTATTGATAATAATAAACTAATAAACGTATGATTTTGTAGATATTACACGTACTTTATTTAACTAATGTAATATCTGCTTCTATCCAGTTAGCTTAAAAAATGTTCCTCTACTATGTGTAAACTGTATTTAACCCTTTAGAGCCGAGGAGACTTTTTCTGACAATGAGCGAAAGTTGACCACTACAACAGAGCTTCTGATCCTTCAGTATGATTATGTTATAGTTAGAGAAAAAATATTTCTTTTTACTCACATAAATATAGAACGTCCTTTGACAGGAGCATTCGATCTTAATGGACCAATTTTTTTCTATTCTCATTTTATATATCTATGAACAGATAAACTTTTTAAAATAAAGAATGCTATTTCAAAAATTCACAACTTTTACAAAATCTGCTGCCTCTTCTGATACTCAATTTTTAAGGGTTAATGAAGATTTATCGATGAGTACTCTACAAAAAGGTATCCTTTTCTTGTATATAAATAACAGTCAACATTTTGTGTTAAACGTTTCAAACGAACAGTTTCAGATGAATAATTTTGTAAAATGACATCTTGTCGAATTTCTTTTGACCACTCATTTCAATTCTTCAATAAAAATGTCTTGCAATACTCTTTTCTCCCAATTGATGGATTGAGCAAAATCATCTCACATAGAATAGTCAAATGCAATTAAATCTAAACTATTCGGTAGTCAAGGATCTTTAAGTAGTAGTATTCCAACAAGTTATATTAATATTGATGTAAGTAGATCAAAATTTAAAGTTTTATAGAAACTCAAGTCTCTGATACACAAGTTTCAAACATATCTGTTTTAAAGATTTCCAATGATTCATCGAGATCTTTACTAATTTGCTCCATAATTATAAGATTTAAAAATAAAACTTGGCTAATATTGTCCTGTGATATGATATTTCGGCCATAATTTATTGTATTAAACAGATCATTTTCCATTTCTGTACTTTTACTGAATCGCCTACCCTCTATTTGTCTTTCTCTGATATCATATTTCTCAGGAGAAAGAAAAAGTAAATATAACTCAATATGCAGCAGACTTTTTTCTGATAAGATATATCTTGACGTTGTAAATGCTGTTTTAATGTCATTACAAAAAAGTCTATATCGCACGAGTAATATATCTTTTATTTTCATAAAAGCATTAAATATAGGTAAACCTTATTTGCTATAGTCTACTTCAATTCTTTTTTTTTTGCATCTGAAATCTCGTCGATAAACTATTCGTGATGGACAAAAGAAAACGAGCGTCATCTACTAAACCAATGAGAAGATCTGAAAGAGCAACTGCTTTAGTTATCAGTAAAATTAATCTAACTCCAATCATTCCTGAAGAAGTATTAACGAGCAGATTCAGTTCTGTTGACAGAACTGAGCCACTCGTCTTCAAAAGCAAAACTAAATTACCACAATTCTCTCCTCAAAATGCAGTAAAACGAACCACGTCGATTGAAGGAAAAGGAGCATTACCCTTCAAATCAAACATATCTACCAGAGCCGATAATCGTGTCATTCGAAGCAAAATTAAAGTAACGCCCAATCTTCCTAAAATAGTAACGTCAAAAGACGTTTCGAACATGCCTAAGAAAACACCAGTCATCCCATCCATTACTGCAACTCAGGCGCTCACTGATATGATCATTTTGGAAGCAGAACATACAATGAATTCTTCTAGAAACCGTCTCGTTCACAACTTCAGACTGATCTGGCTACACTCGGATATTATTAAATTTAATGCAAATGGCGAACAATCAATCAGTAAATTTCGACAAGTGATTGATGCTATCGACATTTTCACCAGTCCCAAGACATGTATCGAATTCCTTCAAACAAAAACAGATGAAATCTTATTTATAATTCTATCAAATGATCTCGTTCAATCTACAATTCCACTCATTCACAATATGTTTCAAATTCATCATATCTTCATATTATGCGAAAATGAATCAACACATAAAATATCAATCGAAAACTGGGAAAAGATAGAAGGCATTTTTACTTCAATTGATTCAATTTGTCAAATACTCGACCGAGAAATTTCTCAATATCATCATGATTCTCCAACAATTCGTATCACTAATATCGATCTCATCTCATTGGATCCATCATTTATATGCACACGATTGCTAAAAGAAATAATCGCTCAAATGCATTTTGATAATAAAGCAAAAAACGAGTTTATTCAACTATACCATCAAAAGTATCATATTGATAATTATATCATTAATGAGATGGAATCTAATTACCACATGCATACACCTATTTGGTGGTATACTCGAGATAGTTCTCTCTCTAATATGATCAGTCAAGCGTTTAAATTACTCGACATCAATGCAATCATTAAAATGGGATTCTTTATACAAGATCTTCATCAACAAATTACAAATGAATATAAACCACTATCCGAAAAATTAATGTTTTATCGAGGTCAAAGATTATCTTGTGCAGATTTTGAACAATTGCGCATGATGAAAGGTGGCCTTTTTCTCTTTAACAGTTTCTTTTTGACCACTATCGATAAAAAGATTGCTTTATCGTGTGCTGATAATTTTCGAGACTATCCTGATATGATAGGTATTATTTTCCAAATCACTGTTGATCCAATGACTCTTAATTCTATCCCATTTATCTCTTTGGATAATGAGAGTTATCATTCTGATTCGAAAGGAGAATTCATATTCACGATATTTACCATATTTCGAGTTGGCCAGATGAAACAACTCGACGATCGATTCTGGCAGGTGGAACTTTCATTAACTACTGACAATGACAATAGTATCAGACAACTTAATGAATATATCTGGCAAGGAACACAAGGATCGATCGAATGGGATCGATTAGGTAGATTATTACTCACGACGGGACAGTTTGATAAAGCTGAAAATGTTTTTCAGATACTGATTGAGAATTCACCTAAGAACGATTTAAAAGGACTTGCTGACCGTTTTCATCAAATGGGATTAGTGAAAACACAAACAGGTTTTTATAAAAAAGCGATTATTTACTTTGATGACGCTATCAAAATGTACGAAAAATGCATCAATGCAAATTTCTTCGATTTTTCTACAATTTACAATGATATTGGATTATTATATCAACAAACAGAAGACTACGAAAAAGCATTAAAATCTTATCAAATGGTATTAAATGTTGAAAAACAATTGAATTTTCTAAATTATTCAAATCTAGCAATTATTTATGGGAATATTGCTCAAGTAAATAAGAATTTGAAACAATATTCAACAGCACTACAAGTCTATCAAATCATATTAAAGATTCATAAAAAATGTATTCCCTTAAATTTTCAATATTTATCGACTGCCTACAGAAATATCGCTGAAATGCATTGCTGTATGGAAGAATATTCTCAAGCTTTGGAAATATATAAAAAAATGCGCGATATACAAGAAAATTATCTTCCACAAAATGATATAAATATGGCGACTATTGAGAGCAATATTGGGCAAATGTATCAAAGAACAGGAAATGTTTCAAAGACATCCGAGCACTATGAAAATGCTCGCAAATGCTGTCAGATGATTCTCCAATATATTCCACAGAACGTTACAGATCGAGCTATTATCTACAGTAATATTGCATCAGTATATAAAAATATATCAGATTATTCGGAAGCACTCGAATTTTATCGAAAGACAGTCAAAATCTTACTTGACTTTCCTCATATGAAAAAACCAGATTTAGCAGCAACATACGATAATATTGGTCAAATATATCAGAATATGTACAATCAAAAAAGTGCATACATCTTTTATATGCAAGCGATTCGAATTGCACAACAACGATCGCCTCCAGATTTATCTCAACTACAATTATATAAGTCACATTGCGCAGAAGTATCAAGTCTATATTTTACTATGTCTTTTGGACTTGTTGGATGGAAATTTACAGAAGAAAAATCATTGATTCCTATTTGACTGTCCATTATTTTACTTTTCAATAAAAAACGATTTTTTTTTATGCTATACAAAATGCACTATTGGCAACAGTCTTAGATGAAATATTTAAAACAAATAAAAATCATCAAAACTAATCAGATGGAAAGATAAAAGAGATGTTTTGATGATATTCATAAAGCTATTTTGTTCAGTCCCTTTAGTGGAGACCGGAAAAAATAATCAATCAAATGAACGCATTATGAAGCCAGAGATTATCGTCGATTACAATAAAGGAAAACAAGGTATAGCTGTATTAGATCAACTATCCGCATACTACACATGTCTCAGACGGACTAAAAAGTGGTATCAAAAGGTGACATTTGAAATGATATTTAGAATGTCGATAGTGAATGCTTATTTGATTTACAAAGAAAATTATGACACAAGCCATATGACAATGCTACAGTTTCGTAAAAGTCTTGTGCAATCTTTACTTTTTGGTGTGTCATATGAGAACGTTCAACAAGTCAAACGAAACGCAAGCTGGTGGATCACAAGCTTGAAGAAATGGAAGGATCTGCATGTGATGTCAGGAGACGATGTGTTGGTTGCTATGAGAAAATTAGGCAACAACAATCAAGAGAAACTAGTGCGGCGGCCGCAAAGAATAAAATTTCCTGTCCTGATTGTTTTAATGAAAAGCACTCCTCTAAATAATAAAATAGATCAACCAGTGGTAAAGATGAAATAACTCTATGTATCCCTTGCTATTTAAAAAGAAGAAGAAAACCTACTTTTTCATCATTTTTCTGGTTAAAATATACAGTGAGCCACCAGTGGCTCACATTGCGGTGAAAGAGTTAACCACAATGAATGAATAAAATGATCAAAGTTTCGTTAAAATCTGCCTAAGTATAAGAAAGTTATGAGCTAAATAATATGAAAAATCTTATGTGACAACTGAACTATCAAATTCTTTTTTATATTTTTCTCAACAAGAAATAATACAATTCTCTCATCATCTTTAGTGGTTTCATATAGTACCGACTGTCTTTCATCTGATACCAGCCTGACCAATTTCAAACGGGTCATTGCGTAACAAAATGAATTTTAATCTCTACCATGACAAAAAAAATCAAAGTTACCTGTACCTATGGTATTTCGATAAAACTGTAATAAAAACTACATTGAACGAATACATGGAAGTTATATTCGAGAAGTGTAGACTTTATGTTATAAGTATCATCAACTGTCAAGTAATCAATTGGCCATACAACTTTTGTCCGAAAGACGGCAGCGATTTTTTGTGTACTAATGAAGACTTTTTGTTAGAAGATATGGTAAAAAAAAATGACAAGGATTAGTCGAGTAGTACTGAAGATATTGAAATTTGGTGTTCAAGAATGCAACGGTACAATAAACTTACGATTAGTCCATATTCATGTAATTTATATTTGATTTTCTAATAAAAAAGTTAGATTAATTTAAATATTACCTTTTTATTATGAATATTTTATGTAATGATGCGATTAAAATAATACTCAAATAAAGTACGTGTAACGACACGTGTATTTTTTCATCATGATTATTTGTTTATACGCATGGTAAGAGGACGTAAATATTTCTATGAATAATAATATCAATCATAGTTTGTTTTTCTCTTTACTTTTTGTTATTATTAAAAATTAAAAAAAGATTAATTTCATTATTTTGAAAGTAAAAGAACAATTTCTTAAAATAATATTCTTCATGTATTTATTCAACAAAACGATATTTCTATATCACTTCTATTAACAAGAACAAAAAAAAATTATCTAACATTTTTTTTTAAATATACAGATTGTATCCATTATTTTCTGTTTTCTTTGCAGTCTAAATGATAATTCAAATGATTCAGTAATAAAAAGAAATACGAGACATATCAAAATAAGATGATTGATGACATATAATATTTTTTTTTGTATGCTTAGATTCATTCGAAAGACACATTTTATAAATATAATCATATACCTATTATAATAAGGGATATGAAGAAAAAAAAAACGTTAGTAATATAATCTTATTGATTATTACCATAATGTAAATACACTTCAATCATTATTTTGTTATCTCTAATTCAGAAATAATAAAAAATAAATCGCATAATTAATCAAATCTTAAAAGTATGTATTCAAAATATTTTTCTTTTAAATTCTATCTAATCAAATAAAATAATATATCATTATAAACTTATAATATATTTGACTAGAATTGTTTAGATATTTTACTTCCTATATAAACTGAATTATTTGCATTTCAAATTCTATCAGAATTTTTTATTTTATCTATTTAATTTATTAATAAGCCAATATTTAATATATGAAATAGAAATATTTATTTCTATGAATCAAATATATATTTATTAATACAATTAGTTTATCTTGTTACTAGATTAAAATAATATTAATGGATGAAACAATTATTCCAGTTAAAGTCATATCTTCCAAAGAAAATCCTACTTTAAAATTAAGTAAAAATCAAAGTATAAGATCACATTCATCAAAACCAATGCGTATTTCTAATAATACTAACAATTTGAGAAAATCATCCGGAATTTCAAGAATAAAGTATATTTATATTCTTTTATTTTTGATTTAGTTGAAATCCTTTTTTTATTTTAAGAATTGCTTATTCTAACAAAAGAAGATTTTATAAAACTATTTTTGGAACTGTTTTATTCACAAGTACAGTAATAATTATTGCTATTCTTATAGTATGTCTAACAACACCGAACGCAAGTATGTTTATTTTAAATGTTAATGTGTTTTAAATTACTTTAAAAATTATATTAGTATGTTCAAAGATTAGAATCCATTTGAATCGGATTTGTATTGAGATTGTTTTAATCGTTTTGAATTCTATCTTACATTGAAAAAATGAATTTTATTTCAATATTTCTTTACTAAAATATAAGATTTTTGAATTTGTTTTATTCGTTTTTTATATTATATATTAAAATGATTAGGTAATCAGTTTATATGAGCAATAGTATGATTATCCAATTTTTACATTAATTTACTCATTGATTACATTCTTTGTCATATCTTATTAATTAAATTTATTTTCATTAGAAGACGATAACAGAGCTGAGTATCCGCCAGGACGGTCCTACCGTTCTGTCTGGAGGACAGGACAGAAAAACTTGACCTGTGCTCTCCTCTGGACAGTAATCAAATAACTAAAAATCGTATAATCAATCGTTAGAATTTATCGATTATATATTCAAATGATTGAGATTGAAATTGTACTGGTTTATGAGTAAAGATTAACTTGATATATAGGGATGATCAACTTGACTGGTACGGCATTCTACCAATCTTTCTACACCAAATACTAGGAGTAGTTGTTGTGATATTCCATGGAAAGTTTCATTCTTTTAACTCACTATTTAGATATCCTTTTGAAGTATACAATAGATATTAAATTGACCTTTTTTGGTTATTGCCCCTACTAAATTGTTGTAGCTGCTGTTTATCAAGTCTATGCTAAATATATATGAACAACTAAGAGTATGGAAGTCTAGCCTAAGTTAAAAATGTTTGGCGAAGTTGAACTTCGTTTCTCTCACTTTGAAGTAAATAGTGATATTTTTCCTCGATAGGTTTTTTATCTATGAATTTAAATGTTTATTACTAATATCGATAAGATTGCTATCCACTATAGAAACCACTAGATGACAGATAATGATCTCAAAGTAACTAAAAGGATGACATATATCATTGTGTTTGGATAATCTCAACAATAAATGTCGATTCGAGGACTATTTCCTCTTGTTCACTTAAGTTTTAATGAGATTTTTATCCAATATTGCGATGGCACATTTCAGTTTGACAACCACTAATGGTATCACATTAAATTCATTCATCCCTTAGAAACGTTTTCAAACTTTTGAGGGTCGAAAAAATGATCGGAATTCTAACAATAACCAGAGAGGTCAATTTAATATCTATTGTTCACTTCGAAAACGAATCTGAGGAGTGAGTTAAAAGGATAAAGTTTCTCTTAGAATATCACAACAACTATCTCAAATAAATGATGTAGGGATTTTCGTAGAATGTCGTTTGCCTAAATACATATATGTAGTTTCGAGAACTTTCGGATCATCCCATGTAGAGCTGCATCAGAATGGGATATCAGTCAAGTTGATCACCTCCATATAATATAGTTTTTTCTTTTTATAAAATATTATACTAATATATGAATATTAGTTTTAAATAAATCATTCTTATTAATATATATTCAAGTAAAACAAAAAAACCTATTAATTTTGTTTAGATGAATTATGTGAATCATATTTTCAAACAATAATAGATGAAAATTCATTTGAAAAAAATTCTTATCCTATTTTTATTAATGCTGCTGATATAAATCATGATAATTTTCTTGATATTATTGTTGCAAATTCTGGTACAAATAATATTGGAATATTTATTAATAATGGAAATCGAACATTTTCATCACAAAAAATATTTCCAACAGAAAATTCTTCGAGACCAGTTTCATTTGCATTAGCTGATTTTAATAATGATACTCATTTAGATATTGCTATTGCTAATTATGATACTCATAATATAGAAATATTTATTGGAAATGGTAGTGGAAATTTTTCAAGTAAAATGAAATTTTCTACTGGTATTTCTCAACCAGTTTCAATAGCTAGTGCTGATTTTAATAATGATCATTGGTTGGATATTGTTGTTACTAATAATGGTACAAATAATATTGCGATATTTTTTGGATATAAAAATGGATCTTTTGGAAATGAAATAATATATTCAACTGGTTATGATTCTTTTCCTTATTTTGTTATCATTGGTGATTTTAATAATGATAATAATATAGATATTGCAGTAGCAAACTATGGTACTAATAATATTGGAATATTTCTTGGATATGGAAATGGAAATTTTACAAAACAAAAAAGTTATTCAACTGGTTCACAATCTTATCCATATTCAATTGCAACTAATGATTTTAATAATGATGGATATTTAGATATTGTTGTTGCTAATTCTGGTACAAAGAATGTTGGAATATTCCTTGGTTATGGAAATGGAAATTTTATGTCACAAAAAACATTTCTCATTTCTTTGAAATCTCCTCCACATTCAATTACTATTGGTGATTTTAATCATGACAATCAATTAGATATTGCAGTTTCGAGTCATAATACAAATAATGTAAGTATACTTATTGGATATGGTAATGGAAGTTTTGCATTACCTACAAGACATTCAGCTGAAATTGATTCAGGTTCTTTTGGAATAATTGCTGCTGATTTTGATAATGATAAATATTCCGATATTGCTCTTGTCAGTTTTGATACAAACAATATTCTTGTATTTATTGAATATAGTATGATGCAATCTCAAAATCCAACAGTATATTCAACTGGAGATGGTTCAGTACCTTTTTATATTACTGTTGCAGATTTTAATAATGATACACATCTTGATCTTGCTGTTGCCAATTCTGGTACTAACAATGTTGGGATATTTCTTGGATATGGTAATGGAAGTTTTCAAGAACAAATGACATATTTAATTGAAAATAATTTTAAACCATATGGACTTGACACTGGTGACATTGATAATGATGATCAACTTGATATTATTATATGTAGTGCTAGCAGTGAATCTTTTGGAATTCTATATGGATATGGTAATGGAACTTTTGCTACTGTAGTTATGTATACTTTTATGACCTCTTCATCAATAAGATCGATTATTGTTGAAGATTTTAACAATGATAATTATCTTGATATTGCTTTTACCAGTTATGGTACTAATACAATTGTTGTTCTTTTTGGATATGGAAATAGATCTTTTTCAAATCTAACGAGATACTCAACTGTTGCTAGTGTGCGTCCTCTATCAATAGCTGCTGGAGATTTTAATAATGATGGTCGATTAGATATTGTTGTTACTAATTATGGTAGTAACAATATAGGTATTTTTCTAGGATTAGATAATGATAGTTTTACATTATTCACAATGTATTCAACTGGAAATAGTTCGGCTCCACAAATGGTAACCGTCAATGATTTGAATAAAGATAATCAATTAGATATTATCGTTGCCAATCCTGGAACTTCGAACATAGTTGTATTTTATGGATTCGGTAATGGCAGTTTCGATAGACTAATTACATATTCAACAGGTTCCAACTCTCAACCAGTATGGATTAGTATTGCTGATTTTAATAATGATCATTTACTAGATATTGCTATAGCCAATAGTGGAATAAATAATGTAGGTAAGATGCACGCAAGGCAAATTTGAAGTAAAAAAAAAATTTCGCTTTTTTTATACATCATTCGATAGATTAAATGCTGCTGATCACGAATATCACATCCCCGGCTGTCAAAACTCTTTCCTCGCTGAGATATTTGCAAAATGCTGAGAGGGTCTAAAAAAAGTCAAAAACACAACATTTTAGTAAAATGGTCGTAGTTTTTTCCCACTTTAGTTGTTTTACTTAACTCAAAGCTTTTTGAATTCAGCATCAAAAGCTGAATCTAGGCAAGTAGTTTGTAAGTCTCCAGATCAAAAATTGAAGCTTTAGGAGGATCAGAAATCGGATTTACCCGAGAACTTGAGGCCGATTTTGCAATCCTAACACAGGCTTCTCCGGAGATGCTAGAGTGAATATTCTTACGTGGTTAGATCGGCAAGATGCTTAGCTACAAAACAACAAAGAGCTTTTTTCGAGATTCCTCTTCCTTACTGAGAAAATCAATTTCTTCGAAATTGATGGCAAAATATTGAAAAATTGCCCTCATATTTCGAGATTTTCACTACAAGAACTGAAGTTTCATGTAAAATAAATATAATATTTGGAATCAGCATAAAAAACTGCATCAAACAACATATGTTTTATCAAAAAATATTTTTCGCTGAAATTCGACCGTACTCCCCCTCATCTCCTTTTACACTCATTTTGCCTTGTGGTCCCCCACAGGTCCAATTTCAGCGAAAAATATTTTTTGATAAAACATATGTTGTTTGATGCAGTTTTTTATGCTGATTCCAAATATTATATTTATTTTACATGAAACTTCAGTTCTTGTAGTGAAAATCTCGAAATATGAGGGCAATTTTTCAATATTTTGCCATCAATTTCGAAGAAATTGATTTTCTCAGTAAGGAAGAGGAATCTCGAAAAAAGCTCTTTGTTGTTTTGTAGCTAAGCATCTTGCCGATCTAACCACGTAAGAATATTCACTCTAGCATCTCCGGAGAAGCCTGTGTTAGGATTGCAAAATCGGCCTCAAGTTCTCGGGTAAATCCGATTTCTGATCCTCCTAAAGCTTCAATTTTTGATCTGGAGACTTACAAACTACTTGCCTAGATTCAGCTTTTGATGCTGAATTCAAAAAGCTTTGAGTTAAGTAAAACAACTAAAGTGGGAAAAAACTACGACCATTTTACTAAAATGTTGTGTTTTTGACTTTTTTTAGACCCTCTCAGCATTTTGCAAATATCTCAGCGAGGAAAGAGTTTTGACAGCCGGGGATGTGATATTCGTGATCAGCAGCATTTAATCTATCGAATGATGTATAAAAAAAGCGAAATTTTTTTTTTACTTCAAATTTGCCTTGCGTGCACCTTATATTTCTTGGGAATAATTATCAATATTTTAGTAATCAAACAACATATATAACTGGCGTTGGTTCAGCTCCAAATTCAATTGCCGTTGGTGATTTTAATAAAGATAATCGATTAGATATTGCTGTAGCCAATTATGGTACTAATAATATTGCTATATTACTAGGACATGCCAGTGTAAATTCAGAAAATCAAATGATTAATAATGTACCTGTATTATTAGGAGATTATTATGCAGATTTTCGAACTCATACAATATATCCAACTAGTTTAAGTCCTCGTCCATATTCATTTGCCATTGGTGATATCAATAATGATACATATTTGGATATTATTGTTGCTAATTCAGGTACTGGACATATTGGTATACTTCTTGGATATGATAATGAAAGTTTTGCTTCGGAAATCTTTCATCGAGTTGGTGTTGGATCTAATCCTCGATATGTTATTGTTGAAGATTTTAATAATGATAAACAATTAGATGTTGCCATTTCCAATACCATACATGATAATATAATGGTGCTTTTTGGATATGAAAATTTAACATTTTCAAGAGAAATAACTTATTCTACTGGCTTACGATCAAATCCGAATAGTCTTGCTGTTGGGAATTTCAATAATGATGATTATGTAGATCTTGTTGTTGCTAATGAAGGAACAAATACTATGGGCATATTTTTTGGATTTGATTATACAGTTTTTGCAAGACAAAAGCCATATGAACCTGGAAAGAGTTCAACTCCATATTCGGTTGCTACTGGAGATTTTAACAATGATAGTCAATTAGATATTGTTTGTGCACTCTATGGTACTGACAATATGGGGATATTTTTAGGTTATGGAAATGGTACATTTAAATCAGTAATGACATATGCCTATGTACCATTATCACATCCTTGGTCGATCGCTGTTGGTGATTTTAACAACGATAATCAATTGGATGCTACATTAGCTAGTTGGGGTGTTGATAGTATTAGTGTAGTATTAGGAAATGGAAATGGTACTTTTGCAAATCCCATTTTGTATTCATCTGGTAATGATAGTCGTCCAGTATTTATTACTGTAGGAGATTTTAATAATGACAATTCTCTCGATATTATAACAGCAAACTTTGGAGGAGGAAGTGTAGGTGTATTCCTAGGATATGGAAATGGAACGTTTCGAAATGTAATTACATTATCAACTGGAAAAAGTTCTACTCCAAGTACAGTTCATGCTTGTGATATTAATAATGATGATCAATTAGATATTATCGTTGCTAATATGGGAACTAATAATATAGGAATATTTTTTGGATATGGTAATGGAAGTTTTAAAGAACAAGTAACCGTTTCATCTAGTGATATCTTATCACCATATTCTGCCATTAGTGGTGACTTTAATAAAGATGGAAATTTAGATATTGTCCTTGCAAATTATGGTACACAGAATATTGCTATACTTATGGGTTATGGTAATGGTACCTTTGGAATTTTGCAAAAACATACAACTGGTGCTGGTTCTAGTCCAACAAATATGTACATTGCTGACTTCAATAATGATAATAATGTCGATATTATTGTTGGTAATGATGCTGTTACTGATATAAACCTGTTTTTTGGTTATGGTGATGGAACATTTGCCATTGCATTAAAAATTACCGCGGGAGAAGGTTCTAGTTCAATTAAAATTGTCGTAGATGACTTCAACAATGATAATTGCTCAGATTTTGCTACTGCCGATAATAGCAATGATAATATCGAAGTATTTCTTGCATATGGTAGTAAGCCTTTTGGAGGACAAACAACATTTTCTGTTGATGAAGGTTCTCATCCTACGTCAGTAGTTGTTGGTTATTTCAATAATGACGAACATCCTGATATTGCTGTTGCTAATTCTGGTACAAACAATATAGGCATATTTTTTGGATATGGAAATCGAACATTCTCAAATATGACAAAATATTTAACTGGAAATGATTCTCGTCCAATTTCATTAGCTATTGGTGATATTAATAATGATTTTCAAACAGATTTTGTAGTTGCAAATTCTAATAGTGATGATATTGGTGTGTTTATTGGATATGATAATGGAAGTTTTTTTAATTTAATAAATTATTCAATGGGATCTCTAGCTAAACCAACATCTATTGCTATAGGTGATTTTAATAGAGATCATCAGTTAGATATTGCAGTAGCAAATCTTGGTACAAATAATGTATGCATTCTTTTTGGTTATGGTAATGGAAGTTTTACTAATCAAACATGGTATCCATTAGGATATAATGCTAATCCAAATTGGATCATGTTTAAAGATATAAATAATGATGATCGAGAAGATATTATTATTTCATCTTATGATACTAATAGTGTAAAAATTCTTTGGAATCGTTGTTAGAACTATATATTGGATTGGACTGTTTCCCCCATTTCAAAATGAATCGTAGTAATGATTCTTATTGTAAATACGATATTTTATTTTTCAAAAGTATTAGTTTAGAAAAAAAAACGTGAAAAAGAATCGGACGATTACTAACAAAATATATCATTGTAGCTTTATAAAATACTTATCTTAGTGTATTGTTAAAACAAAAAAAAATATGTATTTAAATAAATTTAGAATCTATTGAATAGATGAATACATAAGAAATAATTAAAGATTATATTGACGATTAAAAAGATTTACTTGTTATTATATGAGATTGAACTTTGGAATATTTTAATAATTGACATATGAAAAAATAATGTACAAAGAGGATTCTTCTCACGCTATATTTTATTATCATATGTTGAGATTTAAATTATATTTATCTGATACGATTGATTCTATCAAAAGAATTAACGAATGGCATTTATTTATAATTTTAAGAAAAAAAAACTCATCAGAAGTTATACAACAATATTCCTATAATGGATATTGGTAAAATACACGAACACATTGTTTGATTGTTTGAAAGAAAACAGCATTTTGTCTATCTTTGTATATAGAGCTTGGCAAGTTACGTCCACGAATACTATCTTTGAACTTGTCTTAAAGAAAATACAGATATTGAATATCCAACAAAATCCGGGAAAAGCCAAATGACGTTCCAAAAACATCTACGAACAGCTAACATGGACCAAGATCTTCGATCTAAACTTCGTTTTTTATAATGTTCAAATTGATTAAAATCGATTATCTAAATATAAAAACATTAAAACATAGTGATTGAGCTATTTCATGTGGTTACAACCTCAAAAACATAGGAGTTCTTTAACCCTAGTACTACCAACTACAGTCCATTTGAATCCTGGTTGGTAGTATTTGGGTAAAACATAACGCGGGAGAAGCTATCCCAATTCATAAAGCTGAATGGATTGTGTTTACAAGTAAAAGCATCAGTCTTCACAAGGTCCGGAGAACATCATGTTTTATGCTTATAATAGTAGAGAAAACCTTTCCTGATTCATTTTTATCCCTAAACTTCATATATCTTGATACTTATGGATCTCTGCCCAAGCACGCCAACAGCAGCTTATATTTTGAATTGGTTAGTTTATCAGTGAGAGTATTCATTTGATCCGAATATGGTCAATCAATTTAACTTACAGTACACGGCCCTCCATTGTGAGATGACTATAATTTTGAACAAAACTATATGTATGAATTGAGGTTAGTATAATTGAACACAAATACAAAAACTAAATGAAAAATCAGTAAATTTTCAAACTTTTTGAGTTTTTCAGAGTTGTGATCATCACAACTAAACTTGTGCAAGCCATATCTTTCTACAAGAACGTTTGTAAAGACTGATTCTTTTATTGTGAACATAACTCATTTTGCTTTAAAAATTAGGATAACTATTCACGCACTGTATTTAAAGATCTCATGTGTTTTCCTGATTGTAACTATATGAAATATCTGAATAATAGATTTTAATCAATTTGAATACTGGAAAAAAACAGATCTACATTACAGATCTTGATGTTAGGATCTGTCGTCTATACTATGAAATAGATGGACAACTCTTCATTATCGATATATTCTTTTATGTATATAGCTGTTTTTCTTTTCTTTTCATTATACACTGACAAGACTAGTTCAGGATTCATTTAAAAAATAAACTAAAAGGAAACCTAACACTTAATCAAAAAAAGATGATTGTGTGTGTTTGTAGATGTTTGTGGAGCTTTATTTGGCTGTTCGTGAATGTTAATAGATATAGTTTTCCAGGGACTACATACAGAGATAGACAAAACTATGTTTCCTTTTGAACGATGTGTTCGTGTATATTGCTAATACCCATTTATTTCTGCTTCCTAACGGTTTTTCACCTTGCATCTCGTGGTATGTTTTATAGTAATCTGTCTTACCCAGTGGTAAAGTTCGATACAAAAATAGTTCTTATCAAAATTTTATTTATATGATATTAGTTGAAGAGTGATGAAATAGCAAAGAAACACAGAGCATCGTTTTCTCTATCATCATGTAAAAAAAGGTCATTTTTTAAGCTTATTATACAGTATCAAAGTGTCCTTGCCATTACTTTGGTAATGTCCTAAGTAGTTGAAGTAAACATCTGATACCGTCTTTCTACTAATGATTTTGAATTGTATACAGAATTAAACATTTTATATTTTTACCAAAAAAATAGGTAGTACTATGGGAACAGGTGTTTTAATAATATTATTAAAGTTCTATTTAATATCATATAACCTGAAAAAATTTGCAGATGGAGTGGTTTATTAATAGCGGAGTGTTCATTAAGAAATAACTGATATCATGAAAAGAATGTATTTGATTGATAAGAATTGTCTGTCAATCATGTTCATGATCGTCCATTTGGATAGAGCCATTCTAGCAAATTGTCATGTTGACCAAGATATTCTAGTCCATATGCAGCCGCTTGAACCACCTTTTCATAACCGAATTGATGAATATTTGCCAACGTATCACACGGTTGATGATAACATGGATCGAGAATGGCTCCAGCAAAACCAGCATTATTTTCTCCAACAGATTGACGATATTTTTCACGTTGCACTGCTGTTTTTACAGCATCTGATCCTGTAGCAACACCACCGGCAGCAATACCTGCAGCTAGAAATGGCCCATAATCACTGCGACCATTAAAATCTCTAAAGTCCCATGGTAAGTTCTGTGTAATAAACCAATTACGATACAAATCTGTAACCTTTTGGCTACCAGGAAGTGCTTGCGATGGTGTTTCATTCAATGCTGTCTTTGCATCATAAATTCCAAAAATAAAATTAGGTGATCCTGCCATATCAAAATTAAGATTAATCAAATAGTCTGTATGACGTTCACCTGGAATACTCGTATTTCGAGCCTTCTGAACATGATAACTTGATCCAGCTAGACCAATCTCTTCTGCAGCCCACCAACAGAAACGAACACGATATTTATATTTGTTATAATTTGTCGTCTGATAAAGACGAGCCAAATTTGTGGCTAGAACAAGATTAGCTGCTGTTCCACTACCTAAACGTGATTCGAATGATATAACCATCAACCTTCTCATCAAATTAATTTTTTGTTTAAAATATTCAAAAGAACTACTTACCATTATCATTGATCCCCGGTCCAGCTGGAACACTATCAGTATGACTTCCTACTACAATTGTTTGACTAATATCACCTGTTGTCGTATCAGCACAAATATTATCGACTGGAAATGTTCCCAAATCTTGCAATTGTATCATAAGTTTAACCATAACTGGACTGAACAAAGTAGCATTAGCTAGTGCTTGTCCAGTAGCATAAGATAAATAGAGTGCAGGTAATTGATTCGTTTGACGAAGACGTACACTGATCGGAGCAAGAGCAGCACCTGTTTCACCATCATTATAGAACAGTAAGGCTTTGATGCCACTTCTTCCGGCAATAATACCCTTCTCAGCATATGTACATTTACCACCTGCTTTAACAAGTGCAACAAGATCGGATGCATTTAGCCAATCATTTGATGCACAGCCAAAATTTGGGATATTGATAATGCGAACATAGTCTGAAAAGTCAGTTGGAGTTGAATAGATCACATAGGTAAAATCAGATCTAGCAAGAATTGATGAATAAGTATAATTTTTTATAGTACCGCTAATCGATGAGGACAACATTGGTTCTGCAGCAATAGCAAAGTTTCGCACCTGAAATGTTTCTCTCATTACTTTCAGACCAGTTACTTCTTCTCTTAAATATCTATCAATATAGTTAACAGTTTCATCGAAGCCACGTGTATTAATTGCCCTTGTACCATTGGATTCATCGGCAATACGTTGTAATTGTCTTAAGTGATTCATAAGATCATCGATACGAATCGTCTCAGCTAAAATCGAATTTAACTGTATCTTGCTTGTTGTTGCTGTGGAAACCATTGAATCAAATCTTTTATTAAGTGTACCAAGAGTAGCAGCAGCAAGGGCAAAGGTAATTATTCCAAATAATCCAATTATACATATTATGATGAAACTAAATTTTTCAGGACGGTCGGAAACAGGCATATTAGGTAAAAATCGTAAAAGAATAAAAAGATCTCTTTTATAACTATCGTACTGGTGAGCTATTGTTATTGAAGAAATGACAATATATGTAGGTAAATATTGATAAGAGATTTAATAGGATGCATTTTGTTTCTTGTATTGCAATTTATGACAAATGATAAATACCAGTAGCCACTGAAATAATTCAACAAGATTTATTTTCATTTTTCTTTTCTACCGTTAAGTTTAAAAAAATGCAATAATATGAGAACGAGTGAGAGAAGATGCCGACGAGTATCGCTATAGATCAATAAAGCACTGCGAACTCCTCTTTATTACAATCCTTATGTAGTTTTCTTAGAAAATACTATTATCAAATAGACTAATGTTGTCTTTCTTGGTTGTTTTTTGATATGAGCAATGAGCACAGATATAGACATACACCAGATTCAACGCTGCTTTGAAGTTTTATTTTTGAGACATTGCAAAAAAATTAATCTGTAAATACTCCTTGCAAGTTTCTTATCGTTGTTTCATTCAAATGAACCTTTGACAAAATTTCATATAAAAATTTGTATTCCTTCAATCTAACTCATATAAAGCACACTTATATAAAACTAACCATGACGTCGGTTCATGTATCACGCAATGATAAGCTAAAGACAAAATTAAACAAATAGAAAACCAGTTTATATTAGACAATTATAGAATTTATCAATGTTTTGAATGAAATTTACTTTATCTTAGAAAGCTTCGACCAAAAACAAGAGAGGATCGTTAAACTTATATTTATTTGAATAGTATTTCTTTTTACTAATGCTCATACACGATATATAAACTATAAACATATTCTGTTGAGTGTGAGTAAGTGAAAATGAATACCGTTTATTCAATGGAAGCAAATATGTGATGTACTTTCTTAATGGAAATGAAATTAGAGGTTATCTATAAATAAGAGAAAATTATCTTCGTATTTTTGTGTGTAATATATAACGGATAGTACCTAAGTTGTACACATGTATAATGAATGCTTCATAAATATCGAGCATATTTCTTTGTATCTGTGTATTCTCCAAGAAATAGAGAAATAGAAGACATACATTTGTTTGCAAAAAAAACTTACACAAAAGTAGGCCTTTTTTTAAAGCATTTTCTTTAATATTACAAACAATTATAAAGGTCATTTTTGAAGACTAAACCCTCGACAGATATACTATAAGCTATATATAAAGAAGTATGGTTTCTTTGCCTTCCGATGAGTGAAATAAAAGAAAAATTATCAAAAATCAGTATCAACATCAACAATTAACCGTCATCTTCATGAATATGATTATAAAGAAAATGTTTTATCGAAGTCTACCCATATGTTAACATCTGATAAAAAAGAATGACGTACGCTCAACGGGCTGAAAAATATAAAAATAATGATTTTACTGGTACAATATTCACAGATGAAGCTTCATTTCATCTTTTTCGTAACACGGTTCGGCAGTGAATAAAAACTCTTAATAGAGAATTAAAATGTTCACGTAAAAACCATCAAAAAATTCATATTTTTGGGTGCAATAAGTGTGAAAGCCGTATTGCTTTGTCACATGTTTCAATGCAATCTTGACGGTCCATATTTCGTTTCTATTCCTGAAGATTATCTTCTTCCTGCTGTCAGACGTAAGTAACGAAAGAAAATAACGTTATATTACTTATTTATGCATTCATTTTGGACGAGTTAGGTCAAAACTGGTGTCTAAAGCAAGAAAATGATTCAAAATACAGGAGTCGCATTTGTACGCAATTGATCGACGAACATGTACCAGATTTATTAGATTGGCCATCTCACAGTTCGGCCGTAAATTCGATCGAGAATATTTGAGCGATAGTAAAACGCAATATAGAAAAAAAAGAAAACCTGTAAATACTGATGCTAGTATTGTAAAAAATTCTGTAATATCTAGGAAAAAAAGATGTTTTTCTCTTATTGATTGTGAAGGTGAACGAATAAAATGTTGAACTGCGATGATATGCGATATAAGTTGTTGTAGACGATCAATTCTTATACGAAACATTTGAAGAAAGTTCCTGATTAGTCAACATTTTTCAGATGAAAAAGTAAAAAATGTTGAAATTTCGATTATAATTATTTTTCTGGTGTCAAAGAAAAAAGAGGTGTTTGTCTTATTTTTCTTCTACAAATGAATAGATCCAATATCAAATTATACTGTTATGTAGTATTCGTAGTAGACTATCCGGTACACTATAAAAAAGTACCTTCAGAAGAAGCTGTGCAAGTTTTTTTTTCAAACACCTGTAAATCTATACAGGCATCAACCCTATGTTGAAGCTGATGTAGTGATTCAGATGTTTTTCCATCGGAATATGAAAGTACCGAAGCTGCTTTACTATACACCGTAAAGTCGATCGAAGATCTTCTTCGATAAACTGCCTTAAGAAATCCACATTCAATTCTAATAGTCTATTGGAGCAAGGTAAATCGTCGAGTCCAAAGTTACTATTCTTAAATCGATTGAACCAATGTTGTTGACTGCTTCCGTCGCTTTGTGACTCAGACGGAATCCATGAAGTAAAAGTACTCGAATCTCTCTACGAGAAAGGTTCATTTTCAATTCATGATTAAAGTCTATATCGATGGCTTTATTATTATTCGAAAGACATTTATACTCCCTTTATATATCCTTAGTATGGAAACTTTTAGAACAACAAATTTTGAAATCATTTCAGAATTTCTGAAATGCCTTTATATATGATAGCAAATTCAATATTGATTTAACAATAATAGTATTTAATTGTTAAAATAATGAAAATGTTTCTTATTGTGATCCAACTCTATTTCATATACCTATTTTATCGTAATATCAATCAAATTTAGAATTTCATGATAAATTTACAATATTTGAGTGTATGGCATTCATAGACTATTGGAACGACAGTAAATGTTGAAAAAAGTAACAAATATAGATTAATATTTCGGACTGAAAAATAATTTTTTTAAAATAGTATAGCGTTTATTGTTCGTTGAATATTGATCAATCTGTTTATTTACGCGATGATCCTGCTCTTTGATAATTATACACAGCTGAATTAGGTGCAATGGCTCCATTTGCATATCGTTGTCCACCGGCGTTACCTGTATAATATGGATTATTATTTCTTGGTGGTTCATACCAATTGAAATTGTTATTTGGTGGATATTGATTACCCTGTCTTCCATAATAATTTTGGTACATATTTGGAGGAAAATTATTGTTATAGGTCATTGGATAAGGATTTTGTTGGGCATTGTAACCATATTCTATGAGAAGAAGGAGAAGGAGAGGAAAAATAGGTAATGAAAATAGAAATAATCTTTTAGATGCGTTACTTACGATTATACGCGTAATTATTATTATAATTAAACGGATTTTGTGGAATGTAATTTTGTGTGAATTGATTCCACCCTTGAGAAAATTGATTGATACCTTGATTGAAATTTTGTTTATATCGATCCCAATTTTGACCAATTTGATTAACGCCTTGATTAAAACCTTGTTTATACTGATCCCAATTTTGACCAATTTGATTAATACCTTGATTAAAACCTTGTTTGTACTGATCCCAGTTTTGAGAAAAGCGATCGATAGTAGAACCGATAGCTGGAACCACAGTATCACGGATTGTATTATAACTATTCGATAAAAAATTATTTACACCTTGACTTAGTGGACTTGTCATTGTTTGTCGTCGTTCACGTAGAGCTCGACCATCGACTACTAAATTTATTTATATTAAGCAAAATTCTGATACAAACATAGATATTTACCTGTTAGTGGTATGATAAATAGAATCAAAAATATTTTAATTATGGCCATTTTGATAACGATCATATATTATATTAAAGAAAACGATTGCAACAAGGATTTCTCTTTAATTTTATAATAAATTGCTTCGATTTATTTCTGTTTCTCTCTTACCGTCTTAGTTTCTTTACAATATAAATATATTTTATTCAAGCGAAATTTATTTTTCATTATTTATTTGCACTTGTTCTGAATAGTGTGCTTCTGGTGAAAGAACCCAATCAGTCTTGATATTGGCAACCTTCTGTACATACATATATACAACATCGAGCACTACATTCTTATTAATTCAATTTGGTTTCTTTTTTTTCTTATTCATAATCGCTTTGAAATAAAACCAGCGAAAATTTAACGCACCTCTCAATATAATTACCATCGGCGTTCTTACATTGAATAATAACCGAGCTTCGAGAAAAACACAAATAAGAAAAGAAGAAAAATTCGAATTTTTATAGAACTATTAAGAATTGTTTTATGATACAAAAAATCATATTAATCTGAGAATCAGAATACATACACAGTGAATTAGTAACGATCATATCAAATGAGAATTTAAACCTTTTCACAGTGCCCATGTAAACATGAAACGCAAAGTCGATGCGTTGAAACGCGGTTTCACAATAAAACGCGTTCACACGCGATTAAAAACCATTTCACAATGCATTCAAACGCATTTTCAATATGAAACGCGTTGAGATGCGGTTAGAAAAAATATCGAAACGCGTCTGGACGCAGTTTTCCTACTTAACGTGTTTAAACGCAATCAGAAAAGATATGAGCCGCGTCTCAACACGTTTCTAGAAAAAGCTGAACGCGTTTAAACGCATCTTATTTACTAATTGCATTTAAACGCATTTCAAATATTTTTTCAAGTACATTGGAATGCAATCATGCTTTCAAGCGCGTTTGTATGCGTTTAGTTCTTGTTAATCGGATGCGATTTTACGCAAAAATTGCTGTTCTAGAATAATTAACTACATGATCGAAATCGTCCGTTTACATATATTTTATTCATCTAAACTTCATTAAACTTCTTAAAAAAGAATGTCAGGATGATTTTAAAATAGACAAAAGTTCAATCACACATACAGCAAAGAATCCATATTTTTCTAAAGTTTCTATATATAATAATAAAACAATATTGTAATAATTTTCAGCTATCTATAACTCTTTTAGCAAATTATACTAAATATTACCATTTAAGTAATATTAAGAACTTTTCATCATATAATCCGACTAAAAGATTATATGAATAATTATTTATTCATTAAATTCTTCGATAAAATTATTTATCATGTGACCGAAAAAATTGAAAAAAAAATCATAATATTAGTTGCATGTAGTAGACAATAAAAAAAGATATTATTTTATTAAAAAATAATAAAGTTATTTAAAAAGATAAATGAAAAATCATATTATGTGTTAAATATCTTAACTTCGAAAAAAGTACATCTTATAAAAATAAAGTATTTATTCGATGAAATTCGCATTCAAATATATTTTATTTTAAATAAGAAAAGATTTCAAGTTAGTATAGCTCAGTGGTGTGTATGAACGACTTCTGATCGCTGGTTCATCTGTTCAAATCTGATCGTCATCGCTTAAGGTAAAATTCAATCCATCTACCAGGGTAGACTAAGACGATCGAAAAATGTTGATGATGGTGACTCAGTTCGAATCTGAGATGGATTCGATTATATTTTTCAAAATTTTTGGATTTTTTTATGAAACGCGTTCAGACGCTTCGAATGTTTCACTGGCGACGCGTTTTTTGCTAAAAATGCGTTTGAACGCAAGTCGAACTATAAACGCGTTCAGATGCGTTTCTAAAAAAATCGCGTCTAAACCCTTCGTTTGTTTCACTGGGGACGCGTTTAAACGCGTTCACTCTTAGCGTTCCACACGCAAATGAAACGCGTTTCAGACGCGTTTTGAGGCAAAAAATATTTACATGGGTGATGTGGCCCACGCTATATTTTAAGAAATGTATAAAAAAGCACTTTCTTTTTTTTTTTCTTCTTGAGCAGAAAGTTAACTATGATGTGTCATTTGCTCTGCGTTTGGCATTTTTTTGATTCCTTTATCCTATAACAGAATATTCTTGTTAAAACATTATAGAGAAAAAAAACTTCTTATGCACAGAACAGAAGATTTTTATTTTTTATTTTTTGCTAACGTATAGTTCACTTTACTTGATTATTGTTCCATAATTTTTCACAGCAGCCAGTGCAGAGCTGTGAACATTATGCACAGATCCTTTTATTTCTTCAAGCTTCTGATCAGAGAATTTGCGCTTTGTTTGGCTTGTTGACTGTTGTCTCTGATTAGATTTTAGATTTTCCAATGGCCCACCAAGTAGTAAAGATTGTATCAAACTTTTACCAAGCTGTAGTTTTTTTTTTTATTGTGCTAGGGAATGTGACACTCGGTAGTGCTTACATGATAATGAAAGAAGAAAATTGAGAACTTTAAGCTATACGCAATATCATAAGTGCAAAGCGTTTTACAGTTTGCCATCAATATAGTCGTAACGAATATTATATCACGCTTGTAAGGACATTAAGAAACACATATATATCGTTTTTTACGATGAATTATGTATGAATTTTTTTTCAAAAAAATCAAAAATGACATTCTTAATTAAATAACTCTAGAGAACTTTAGTGGATAGAAAGTTCTGCAGCTGCTAAAATAGATCTCAGAAAGTACTTCGTGCTGATTTATACACTACTTTACTCTTGTACTCATAAAGAGAATCACTCATGCAAAAATGACTTGAACGCTAGCCGGACTCAGTATACTTATCATATTTCAACTTTAATTTGTGTATTGACATGGTATAAATGAGGTTTATTGAATGTACTCTAATAGTAAAATTCATCTTTCATAATATGTATCTTATCTTGCTCCAGTTAGAAAACCACAGTTCGGAGCAGCTATTACGCGTGTAGGGATTTTGTATAAATCAGCACCAAGTATTTGCTAAAATTCATTTTAGCAGCTGCTGAGCTTTCAGTGTGGTAAAGTGCTCTAGAGTTGTATAAATAAAAATATGTCATTTTTGATTTTTCTGGAAAGAAATTTGTACATAATTCATCTTAAAAAATGATGTGTATGTTGATAAAATAAAGAATTTACTCTAAGTATACATTCTGATATCAATATCATCAATTATTTGATAATTTTTAATATTTACATAGGTCAGTCAATAAGTTCTCGGAGTTTTAAATATTTATTTATAGAAAAAACATTTTGCTAATCTTTTTACAGTAAATGCTCGAAGTAGTCCCCATGATGTTCGATACAAAGTTTCATCCTTTGAATCCGCTTCTTCAATGTCTTTTGGTATTCTTGAATAGGTTTTGAATTGAGCTCCTTGGTTATTGGTTTAGCTAGACTTGTAACATCGAGATATGTATCAAGGATACATTGTAGACAACTGAACAATCAAAAGTTTGAAGGACTAAGATTGGATGACTATAGTGGATAAACCATAACTTTGATTTTCCTTCTTGAGTATAATTACGATTAAGATTAATATCTTGCACAAGCATTTTTGCATTGTCAAGATGCCAATTTTTGCCCTGTTTTTTTTATGATGATTTTTTCTTGTGGAAATTTTTGACTAATCTCTTTGAACATTCATCACGATGATACATGTAATATACATGCCTAAGGTGGTAGCAATATAATCAATACTAATATGTGAGTCATCACCTAGAAATTAATGAACCCAATGAGCAACTGTACTATATGAAACAACACTTTGTCCTTAAGTAGCAGTTAAACCTAATAACGAACGAGTTTTTATATATGAGCGTATAGAAAGTTTATCCGTTTGAAAACAGAGATGTTGGGAAAATTCATTAAAGATTTGCCATAGTAGACACTTGTGAAACTTTGTTTTGATATTTTGATACATAACAGATGTCACTATTAGAATAGCCCAATATGAGGAACAAAACTAATCAGGGTGAAATTTTAGAGTACTATTACGAGAATTTTTTGATTACCCTGAGTAATTGATTTCAGATAACTTCGACAAAATTTGTTGTTGAAGTTGTAACTTCATCAAGTATTATCATCGAAGTTATAGCTTCGTCACATTTATATGACGACGTTATAACTTCGTAGGCCGGTGTAACTTCGATACGACATGTATAAGGAAGGCAAAAAAAAAGGAAAAAATGAAAGGAAAGGTAAAAAAGATCTGAAAGTGAAGGAGTAGAGCGATAGAGATGAAAAAAAAACAGAGAAAAGACTAAAACATTTCATATACTTGTTCTTTTGTATTAATTCGCCTCAAAAAAAAAACAACCATCTTAAAAGAATTGACTCGTGTCGATTTATCAATTGACGTATACGGCGCATACGAAAAAAATGTCTAAGGTGATCATTTTTTCTTTTGTAGAATTCATCCCAAACGAAGATATTCTCATAGAAAAGTGAGGATCCAAGATCTGTCCAATGCATTATCCTCTATCTTCTTGGAATATGTTTTTTAACATAGAACTTTGAAGGATATTCTGAAATAATATTATAAAGATTATCTACAGTCACGAAGGGACAGCGAAACACCAATCAAAGACCTACATGAAGTTTTTGTTACAGTATTTGTTGCTGTATTTCTGGGAGCAGAGGATAAAAAGAGAACAGTCATGCAAAGTGTGGAAATGTAAATGCAAAAAAGCATTGGCGAAACACCTTAGACAATATAGATCGTCCGGCTTTTAACCACTTTAATTTACCTCGAGATCTCTGAATATTTCCAACGTATTTTTCCACAATGGGTCTTAACGATAATTTATCAGTCCAAATGAATTACAAATACCTGAATTTTTTAACTAGCTCAGTTTTTTCTCCATTCATTGTTATATTTACTATTGATCTTTTCACATGTGTGTGAAACAACTGCGAGACTGTTTTCAAGATATTGAATCATTGGAGTTAATTTCTTCATAATAGGTGGTCTAATGAGTATATTCAGATCATCCATGAAAAAATGACCTGCATGAGCCCTTAGACACTTTATTAGATCACAGTGGAATAGAATAAACAAGTATGGACTGAGACTACTACCTTGAGGAAGTCCTATATGTATATCGAATATTTTCGATATTTTCTGGCCAAAGACTACATATGGTTTTCTATTTTTTAACCAACTATCGATTATTTTCAGTAGATCTAGCGGCATGCCAAACACGATCGTACGCCTCTTGACAATCGACATAGATGGCAAGTGCTGGTAGATTAGTTGTCATGTTATTTTTCACTTCCTAATAGATCGATAGTACTCGACTGGGAAGGAGACATTTTGGACGAAATTCAGATTGTTCTTTAGGTATTAAATGATTACTTTTAGACCAATGTGTAATTCTGTGAAGTAGAACTTTTTCAAAAAGTTTCGAGTGTGTTGCTAACAAAGAGATTGGACGTGTCTGATCATATTTAGGAACACCTAATTTCAATTTGTTTAAGGTTACTATCTTTGCTATTTTCCATGCATCAGGGTATCTACCTTCGTTCAATCAAACATTAAAATATTTTGCCAAGCAGTCAATATAGCCCAGAGGAATTTTTTTAATCATAAAACTCGATATCAAATCAGAACCTGCCGACTTTTTCGGTTTCAACCACTTTATTAATAGATTGATTTCAGCCGTACTAATTTCTTTCACTCGTTTATCAGTGATTAATAACTTATTCAATAACTCATTGTATATGTAGGACAGATGTGTCCGAAATGCTTTATCACTACTGTCATGTGTTGCCTGGATATCTGATAAGAAACTTTGCCATCGCTCTGCTTTATATTTCCCAATCATAATTTTTGATTCTCTTGTTAAAATATGCAATAATACCGTTGTTTCTTCACACGGAGTTCCTTTTTGTCTAAGATGATAGTATTTATTTCTCAACAATACTACTTGGTATTGTTGATCTGTATTTTTCTTTTTCTTTCCAATGCGTCACTCTGTTTTTTTACAACGGCAATAAAACGAATATATTGTGCTTCGGAATGTTTACATGAACGCGCGTTGCTTTCAAATGCTTTCCTATTGCTATGCACACTCCTCCATTACGATTAGTACCCTTCTGATAGAACCTGTTAAAATGTGGTAATCGGCATGTGTTCCATAGTTCTCCTACTTCTGTAAAAACACAAATAGATGCTTGTACTTTGTACACTAAATCAATTACTTCAAGTGACCGTGTATTCCATCCTTAAACATTATAACACAGAATCTTTAAAATTTCCTTTTAGTCACTGTAAGGTGTTGGACTCATTCTTTCCCACTCTTGTAAAACTGATTTTAAGGTTCTACTTGCATACCACTCTTCTAAAAGAGAAGATACTATCTTTTGATCTTTTGTTGAAAAAATTCCATATTCCTAACTGGTGCATCGCATATTCTTTCGGACTAGGCACTTGTCCTAAGAGTATAGGAGGAGAAAAAGCTCTAGCATGTACATTAAGATTAGACATTCTACTTAATGATTTGTATGGTCGATGATGTTGGTCTATTTGATGCCGATCTAACAGTTATATTTGGTGTGATATTGTGAGTGACGGTTGACGATGTGAACGAGACTTAACAATTAAATTGAAACCCATCATTTAATCTAATAGAGGTTAAATGAAAACGATTGTAAAACTGTTGTGCGACTGGTAATAAGGATAGCCAATCGGCTCGCCTAGAAGTTAGTGATGTAGGCATAAAATGTTGAATAAAATCCTTCATCGTAGCAATGACATCGAACAATATCGCTTGATGCAATTATGTATCAAGTGTAACAGTTTACACTTCGGCTTTTAGTTGATCAATTTTTTCTTCTACTCGTTTGTTACTATCTAACAATTTCAACAAATTATTATCGATGTTCTCCAAAGATTTTTCTGATTCTACTACATTTATCGTCTTAGGATGACCTGCTGTATGATCTTGTTCGATGTTCCATTTCTTAGACTTATAGTTATCGACTGTTTTTAATGCTGAAAATTCTTGTTCATCTAGTTCGAAGGCTGGTGTTTGTTTTTTTGGTGCGAATCGATGAAGTTTACCATTATTAATTGCTTCTTCAACATCTTCTTTTAATCGCTGCTTACAGTCTCTAATGACTTGACATTAATTATGTAGTGAATGATGTTTTCGGTCACATTGAGCACACCTTGGTTCAGTTTTACAGACATGCAGAATTATCTATAAGAATCTCAAGACATACTCTACATCTGGCTGGTACATTACATTTGTTTCTCAAGTGCCCTATACGTCAACATTTGGTGCAGTATGTTAAGCGATTACCAGGAAAGAAACGAGGAATCGATAACCAAGAATGACCTGTTGCGATACGACCCAGCTTTAACGGGGAGTTGATTTCTTGATAATCTTTTACATCGAATCGATAATCACTCGATCTTCTATGATAGGAGTACTGAATCCGTTTTATATGATCAGCCGATGCGTTTGTACGTTGTATCTCGTTTACCACAAATTCTTCATCTAGTTCACATGGAACATATCGGACTACGAATAAAAATGAATCTGGAGTGAACTTCGGTTTCATAACTTCAATATCGGTTCCCTTGATCTTAGCGGGCCATTTATCGGTAGCAACGAGAGTTGTGTAGTCATCCTTATTATTCACACCTAGTTTTAATCTTTTACTTGCCCAACCAACATTCCATTAGATTGTAATTCCTTAAAAATTAGATCATGTGCATGTATAGCTGATGGAATGTTACTTCGATCCACATCTGTTGCTTATTGTATATGAAAGCATGGTCGATTAGATGAAACCGCGTATTTTAGTTGATGGAGTGAGATACGCTTACGTTGGTTGACGTGTTGACCTGATACTTGTTGAACACCAGACTGCGACGAATTCGGCTATTGTTGAATTTGTGTCGTAATCTGTTGTGCAGCATTAATATTCTTTTCTTTATTTTGTTGAAATCTTTTTCGTGGGTGTTGTTGTTGACCATTTCCACTGTTAGAGGAACCACTACTATCATCAAGTGAATGGTCACCTGTGAGAGTGGAATTAATTGGTTGATTGAGTTGCTCTCTATTTTTCTTGTGAATGCATTAGGCATTTTGTTTCGCCATCCGAAACATAAATTAAAATACCACTTTTTCATATCATTTTCGAGTTCGTCTAAGGCATCTATAGCGTGCTGACAACTGATCAGATAAACCTATACCTTGTTTTCCTTCATTGTAATTGAGAGCAAATATGATTTCATGACTTTTTTTATACTAATGCGGAGCAAGAGGCGGAAATAATGCTATGCAAAGAAAAGAGAAACTAGACTGGAACTTTGCTGCTTTATCTTGTCCTCGCCGCTTCAAACATATAAGAAAAAGAGAGAAAAAAAAACTTCAGTAACTATTTAAATCGACTTAAAAATAGACTCCTCTATGTTATGATGCAAACAAAACAAGAATAAGTCGAAAGCACTTCCGAATGTTACAAGGAAGATGGACATAAATCGAAAGCAAAAAAAATAAGAAATAGTAGCTCATAATGAAAAGAGCAAAGAGTGCATTTATCATAAAAAGTTAATAGACATGAAAAATAAAGGTATTACAGCTACTTTTTTATGAAAACTGAATCACCGTGAAAGGGCAAGGATGTATGCTTCAGATACCTCAGAATGAATAATAATTAACTTATAAAAAAAAAACTATATAATACGAAAAGACTGTGCCGCACAATTCCTGCGGGATTAAAATGTGAAACACGATATAACTATTGCCATTGATCGTAGATAGATAAAACTTGACCTTAAACTTCTAGATATTTCAAAATATTGCCATTTTCCTTCTTTTTCTTTTTAAGAAATCGCTTTAAATTAGGCTATGCATAGCATATTTTTATATAAGATGAAATTTTTTTAGTACGAAATACCTGTAAAACATTAGCAATAGTAAGTATCGAATGATAAGTAATTATGATTAATTTTGTGAGAAGGAAGTTTGCTAAGTCTATTTCTCACAACCTGTGAGGGTGAGGGAGGTCTAACTACCAATTTCTATCTCAATACACTTGTGGCACTTCTTTTATACTGTATTTCATAAAACCATGATAAAGTTTTTCGATTAAACTGAATTTATTTAGGTATCAATCGACGATCTTGTCGCCTTCTTTCCAGGTTCTTGTTTTCCTTGGTTATCAGGCAAGATTCTTTTGCTTTTCTTGAACTCTTGTCTGATTCTTATTTTTCTTGATATTCTTGCCTGCTTCTTATTTCTTGCTTGAATCTTGTCATATTGAAAAGGCCTTTTATCAGCTACTATCACTATTTATTTTATACCGTTTTATTATGACTTTTGCACACCATATACAAAAAATGTAAGAATACAAAAAAATACTTTTAGTTTTTTGTTTGTAACACAACGAGAAACATAAAATTTCTATTACAAAAGAATACTTATTTTTTTTAATGTTATTATTGACGTCGACATCTAGGATTTCTATGGTCGATTAATAAAATCCTCTCGTTCATATTAAAGAACATCTAAAAAGATGAATTAGATAGAATGATTGATTAATAAAATATTGAAATGTATTCAATAAGCGTGATTTATTTTAAAAAATCTAAAAAAAACTATTACATAGTCCATTGTTTTCTCTATATCGAATGAGAACATTTTACCTTCATCTAATTGAAATAGAGCAGTTACATGTTGTTTGATAACGAGTTGAACGTTCTAGAAAAAGTATATATTCGACGTGAAGTTGCGCTAGTTATTGAATTAATAATGACTAGATAACGTTCAGACATCGTTTTTTATATATGATCATACAAAGAAGACATCACATGCTGTTCATCTTGGGAAGCTGAGAAGAATCTTTTTCTTTTCTCTCACAAGAAGTTTGTCTGAACAGTAAGAAATTAAAAATATTTTGTATTTCTTTCCAGATTCTTTTTACTTTTCTGTCAAAAAGAATCTTGCCTGAATACAGGAATCTTGTCTGATAGTAAAGAAAAACAAGTACGTGAAAAGAATAGGACAAGATCATCGAGTGGTGTGCAGTAGCATTTATCATTAAAATGGTATCCATTAATTAATATCAAATGAAAAATGTATCGTTTGAATATTACTTCTAATACATTTAAAAAAGCTTGGAAATTTATTTCAATTCTTATTAGAAACATTCAACTTTATTTTATTTTAATAAACCTTCAGAGGTATCTGTTGTTTTTTCATAGTGACAACATTATATGATACTTTTAAGTACGTGGATTAACAATTTTGTTGCATTTTATACAATCAATATCTCTAATCAAATTCGATAATTCAAGTTACTTATAAAGCAATTAAGTCAATGTGTAATTATGCAAAATATAAAAGAAAAGGTACAGCTCACTTATTTTATATTGTATTTTTCAATATGACATTTTAATGAGTAATCATCAATTCTAAATAAAATTAGAAAGCATATTATATTGTCATATAAATGGTTATACTATCATTGTGTATAATGAAAATGGCACATACGCTAAAATTAATAATTTTCAGAAATAAAAGATTTTCTAGAATTTATAATATTAATCTAGTGAAGTTTATTAGATTTCTTTAGTAATTAATGATTCTATAAACTAAAATTTAATATCAATAAGTAAAGGTTTAAATCATAATAACTGTTAACAATGAATATCAGCCATTGTCTTTATTGTATATACAAATAACTTTCTATCAACGAAAAACGTTTTGATAGTGCAAATAACAAATAGATCATTGTGAAACTTTCTAGAATCCTTTAAAGATCTCTTTATATTAAATATATTGTATTCATATACAAAAGATGAAGAAAATATGTTAATTTAACATTTTATTTTCGTGTCATATGCATTAAAATACTCAATTAAAAGTGTCGTTAACTATTCACTGTGATATTCATGTTATCCATCATTAATTTTATTCTTTCTTGACAAAATTTTCATTTCATTTCATTATTTATATAACAAAAATATTAATGATGATGCAGAAATAGCCAAAACATTCTGGTAGCTGTATTATCAGCAAATTGTTGAATTGTAATTAAAAAAAGAAACCAATTCTATATCCTTATCTACTTCTTGTGATAAAATGCACGTATTAACAATGTCATTTCTTTCTACTCGTTCTCTTTTGTTTTTTTATTAAGAATATTTGAAGAAGCACTTAAATACTTTCACATACATTTTTAATTTTGAATGCGAGAAAATGTCTTTCATATAGAAGAAAATATATTCACGCGTTAGAACAATATATTAATTATTATAGGTGTTACAATGAAATAGTTCAGAAGAGGTAACTATCAAATGTGAGAAAGATAGATGTATATTGTATTGTTGTTTTGTGAAGAAGATTGATATATTTGTAGATATTTTTTATTTTCTTCTTAATAATGAGATGTTGTTTTTTTTTATAGAACTTGCAATGTTTGAGTTTTAAATAATTAATTTGTTTCAAAATTGTGACGTTTCGTTATAGTTTACAACTTCATCAGATAAAAAAAGAGAGAAATGAAATGACATAGCTATATTTATACATGTATGATAATAGTTTGGTTTATTGTTTTATTTTGTTATAATAGTGATGCGGAATTGAACCTTCAACCCAGACTAATACTTTACCATCTTGTTTCGCATCACTATTATCACACATGTATAAATATAGCTATGTCATTTCATTTCTCTTTTTTTTTTATCTGATGAAGTTGGAAACTGTAACAAACCGTCATCATTTTGAAATGAATTAATTATTTAAAACTCAGACATTACAAGTTCTATAAAAAAACAACATCTCATTATCAGGAAGAGAATTAAAAATGTCTACAAAGATATATATTGTGCACTGAATATTTTGATCAATGGAATGTTAAGGATTTATAAATTGAAATTATTTTCTTTCATCTATTCTTTTATATATACTCTTCTCTTATCTATTTATAGACTATTCCATTCTTTAAAGAAATAGTAGAAACTTGTAGTTTTAATATATGATTTGAATTTTTTTATTATAATTGTTGGAATTTTCGATCTTATACGATCATTTTCAACGTACCACGACCTTTTATACTAAATGTTACACGACATAAAAATGAGACGAAATTAACTATACAATATATACATGAAAAAATTCGTATGAATGAAACAATATTAACATTTAACATCATCATCTCATGTTTTTACATATTTGAAAGCTGGCGATCAAATTCAATATCAATATACCTATAATTAATTACTCAAGACAAATAAGTACTACTTTTGTATAATAATATATGAAATAATTGATAAATCTTGAGATTTTATAATAAATGTTGAATTCGTCTTGAATAATTAATTATAGATATATTGGTATTGGATTTGATCGCCAGCTTTCAAATATGTAAAAACATAAGATAATGATGTGAATGATCATGATGTTAAATGTTAATGTTGTTTCATTCCTACGAATTTTTTCATGTATATGTTGTACAGTTAATTTCGTCTCATTTTTATGTCGTGTGACATCTAGTATAAAAGGTCGGGGTATGTTGAAAATGATCGTATGAGATCGAAAATTCCAACAATTATAATAAAAAGAATAAAAAAATTCAAATCATCCATTAAAACTACAAGTTTCTACTATTTCTTTAAAATTTATTAGAAAATCTCAAGATTTATCAATCATTTCATATATTCCATTCTTTCACTGTTACATCAAAATTACCAATGAAGATAATGACTTTCATTATAATCTATATAAGGAAGAAAATCATTGTGATTATGTCTTCTGATTATTTTGTTAGTAGATACCGATAATACCTACTGGTACTGAAAGATTTCTAGTATTTATAACAAATGTATTATGTAAGTTTATCTCGATATACATTATCTTTAGATACTTCCATGATACTATACGTATGCTACCATTATGATTAATGTCCTCTTCATAGAAGATATTGAAATATAGCGGCTTATGTATGTTTCATAGTTCATCCACTTTAACAGATATGTATAGGAAAGTTGATAGTTAATAAAATTAACGAGGAAACATTCTCATGTGTTGGAGCGTTTTCAAGTGGGACCTTGACGCAGCTTATAGACCTTAATGAGTTGTGTTTATGGCAGAGATGGACGAGTCGCGGTGTGACACCGCCCCGCCCCGCCCCGCCCCGTCCCGCCCCGCCGGCGGGGCGGTGCAGAAACTTGGCGGGGCGGGACGGTGGCGGTGCGCTGCGAAATTTCGCGGTTTCCCCGCCTCTTGATAATATTAAGTCTTTTAAGATTTTTTTCTTAAATTTTTGCTTTTATATTTCGAAACTTTATCTTAATAGATAGAGTAGAATATAAACAATAACATGACAATAAGACATTTAAATATCTCCACCCCTATTCATTTAAATGAACTCAGCTTTTGGTTGGTAGTAGAACTCTGTTCAAATTTTTTTTCTATTGAAATAATGTAAATATAAATCCTGCACTGTTAAATATTTTAGTTGATGTCAAGAAAGCAGCTCTGCTAGTTATCGAGAAAGAAAAATATATATGAAATATTGTGCAGATGATTTTCAGTTTTCATTTAACAGAATAACTTTAAAAATTTCAAATAAATCTCCTGAATGATGCTATATGAATGTACAGAAAAATTTCTCAACCAGTCAATTTAAAAAGTTGCAGTTAAAATATTTCGACTTTTCAGACATGAAGTATCGAGTTTTGCTGATTGTCAACTGAATAATCAAAGGCTTTTGGATACACATTTTAGTTATTAGGCACAAGTTCTAGCATTCACAGTACCTAGCATAGTAAATTTTCTATATGTACCTCAATATGGTATGTAGAAGATTTGCATGAATTTTTTTAAGTCATTCTGCCACATGACAATTGAAATTCCTCTACGCAATATTTCATGTATTTTTCTTACTTGACAACTATTGATATTGCTTTCTTGATGTCAACCAAAATATTTAACAGTAGGATTTACTTATATTATCCGGATAGAAAAATTTAAGTAGACTATTACTACCAATCAAAAATGAGCCCGTTTAAATAAACAGAAGCATAGATACTTAAATTTCTCGTTGTCGTATTATTATTTCTGGATCATCCTTTATTTAAATTATGTCTTCTCATCTGAATAAATATAATATCTGGTAGGCCAGAAAAACCAGCCAAACTTTATTTTGTATTTTACTGCGTATGGTTTCAGACGTATCTTTCCAAAGTTTTTCACAAAAACGCGCCGTGAAATTCTCTGCAGAAATACATAAGGACATTTGATATCGAATAGAAGTATGAAAATATTCCAAATGCAATACTATGATACTCCAACGTACCCAACTTTTTATATTTCTTCTTAAAAGCCCATGGACTATTTTTCATATGCATATACTTAAAAATCAAAAAGGTAAACATTTTTCTCTTCAACAGTTAAATGGAGATTTCTCGTAGTGTAGTATGAAATCTGTTTCATCCAAACATGTATTATAAATTACCAACTAATTTCTTTAATTGTGTTCAAATTGACTATAATTTAGTTTATTTTGCTTTTTCAATCGAAAAAGCAACATATTTAACTTTTGATGTCCGAATGCTAGATGCCATTTCTTTCTCTTCAAAATAAGACAAAAGAAGATAAAAGGATTCATTCATGATCTTTGTATGCAAGTTTTCTCAAATAATATGAGACTAGTATTCATAAAATACAGTTTTCCTAATAAAATCTGAGAAAAAGAAAACCTTATTTTTCGTTATATGCTCCAATGTGAAAAATTTTTTATCACAGTCTTAAAACAGAACTTTTCTAGAACTAAAATAACGATTAATTAGCTTTTGATATCCTGAAAGCACCAATCAACAAAAGAAAAGAAAAATGTTCATTTTTGCTAAAAAAAAAGGTTTAAAGAGCTAAGCATGTCGAGGCTTTCCAATATTATTCGTAGAATTTTTTCATAGCCCTACTCAATGTCAAATGTCCTTATATATTCTTGTAGAGAATTATGTGACCGATCGTTTCGTAAAAAAAATTTAGGACAGATGCTTCAGATCGTACGAAAAACAATAGAAAGTAAAATTTGGCTCGTTTTCATTGGACCGTGCGATAGTAATTATAAAAAGCTACTAAAAACTTTATGAATAAATGACCTCTGAAAACGGACTTTACACAAGGCGGGGCGGGGCGGGGCGGGGCGGTGACGGTTTCATTGCTGAATTGGCGGGACGGTGGCGGTGCGAAACTTTATCGACGGGGCGGGGCGGGGCGGTGGCGGTGCGACTTTTTTGCTGCCCCGTCCATCTCTGGTTTATGGTAAAGAAAAAGGTCGTGCTTATGACTTGTTTTGAAGAAGATCGATCATTCTTACTTTTACAATAGTAAGAGTTGTTTTATTATTGTTTATATACGATTCTCAGGTAGTTTTGTATACTGGTTGATAACCCACAATGAGTACTATTGAATACCATATTTCAATATATTATTCGTTCATCTTTTAAAAAAATAAGAGACAGATAGCTATTTCTTGTGGATATCACGACATTTTTTACAACAATAATATCACTATTTTTGAATAATTCAGCTAAAAAACAGCTGAAGTTCATCGAATATTTTTTGATTTTCTCGTTTCACCTTTACGTTTTCCCGTTCGACCAAATATTCATGACTGGATTAACATCGGAGCTGTTCGATGTTCAATCTAACAATCCCGATACAATATTTCTGATGAATTATTTACAAATATTATTTCTATATTTTGCATCATTACTCTGTTCTAAACGCCAGTTCCGATGAAATTGTACTAAAATGATAAAATAAAAACTTTAGTTATACTGTGTTTCCTTTCTTGTTTATGTTAGTAGCTAGAAGAAAAACTTTTTTTAAGCATATAAACATAATGTAAACCATCAAGACAGATTTTTTTCATTTTCACTCAGTAGAGTTCTCATGATAATAAAATCACTAAACAAAAAATTTAATTTTGTGTAAGTTTTTTTTTTACTACAAAAAAAATCTTGTCTGAAAGTAAAGAATAGGGCAAGATCATCGATTGGTGTACTATCTGAAGAAAAAAAGACAATTGAGTCTACGTCGTATAGTTTTAAAACGCGAGACAAAACAAAAGTGCAACGAGATTTCTGTTATCGACAGTATGTATGATTTATAATAAATGATAAAAAGCGGAAACATTTTATTTTTTTTGACTAACTTACAGGAAATTGCGCATTTATGTTATTTTTAATAAATGATGAATGGCGAAAATTGTTTGTCTTCCCTATTTTATAGTAAAGTATTCACTTATATTATTTCTAATACATGATGAATGAAAAAAAACTTTTTTACTCTTTCTCTAGTTTACAGTGAAGCCATTAATTATAAAAGATAATTTAATCGGTGCATTCATATCTTATTTTATTATTTATTTTTCAAACGATAGGTACGCTCTGAAATAGCATTTATATTACAGCTCCAATGAAACATTTCATGCTTACACAGGTACTTTATCTCATTAATAAAATTAATAAATCAGGGACATTTTTTTTTCCTTTCTAAACATATTAGTGTAAGACATTTTTTTCAATATATTCTGAAGCAATTAATAGCAGTTGAAGGTTCATTTATATTCGAATTCGAATTAAACGGTAAAATGAATGATGCTCCTTGGACAGTTACTCCCCACTTCGACTTAGAATTAAGCTTTGGTGTTTTTGCTGACAAATTCAAAATAACTTTTAAAGATTCAAAAATTGATAGAATTATGAAAAAAATTAAAATGATTAGAAATTCGTGCAGAAGTTTAGATCACTGAAAACTTAAGAATTAATTCTAAATATATGACTAATTTTATTGAAGTTTTATCGGAAGTTCAAAAGGTGGTAGTATAGGGGTACAAATACATGAACGAGATAGACCAGATTAAGTAAGAAAATAATTTAGATTATCAAGGAAATTATGACAAAAATAAGAAACAAGAAATGACAGTATTCCTTTCTGCGTTATATCTTCTTTAAATTATTTTTCTGATCTTATTCTAATACACTACAACTAATTAGTTAATCTCTTCAATTAGCTTGATTTTGAAATTCGTATATCTATTTCGACAATACTTTTTAACTAGTTTCCCTTAAAAGAAATCATCAACGTTTTTGAAAGAGGGAAACCCATATTTGAACATTAAGGTTATTTATACGTTATTAATAAAAAATCGAACAATAATAAGATATTATGGTGCTGTCGTAATTGTCGTTATAATCAATGTCGTGGTCGACTTCCTACAATTGATGGTCAAACTGTACTTACGGTTGGTGAACATAACCTTGCACCAACTCGTTCAGCAGGTGAATTAATCACAGTACGTCTAAAAATGAACAATGCAGCTGAAAAAACTAGTCATACGACACATGATATTGTGGCTGATTGTGTGTCCGGATTATCTGATCATATAATCCCAACATTACCAAATTTACAACATATTAAACGTACTGTTCACCAAATTCGTCGAAGACATAAAAATTCATTATCATTACCAGCAAATCATGATTCGCTTGTTATTGATACACAATATATAAAAACAGTTCGTGGTCGAACATTTTTACAATTTGATTCCGGTCCAATTGATCAATGAATTTTAATATTTTCAACCAAGAAAAAATTAAAAATGTTAAAAATTGCAAATTATATATATTTAGATGGTATATTATAATCAGTAAAAACTCTCCTTTCCTGTTGTTGTATTGCTTATGTTCATTTCATAGAGTTATACATTGTTCTTGTAAGTCATAAGAGATTTATTCGATGTTGTCATAGAAAAGCAAATGTCATTAGGGAGCATGTGTCCAATAGTGTGGGACTTGAAGATTGAATCCAAGTATTTAACTATTCACTTCAATTTCTTTCGTTCCATGTAATGAACACACCAATATTCACTCGTATAGTTGCTCGACGCAACATCCTCCTTCCGATAGAGGAAATAAAGACACATCTTAAATACTAAATATTAAGGAAGCATTTCAAAAATTTTTCCCATCCGGTTACATTTTGATATAATATTTGTCTCTGATGTATGTATGTATACATATATACGAAATATATTTTTTCATTTCTATTCAATATTCTTTAGCTCTAAACTATGTATTTTCTCCGAAAGCAATGATTTTTCTAAATTCATTATAAGATTTCTGTCCAACTTCATTACGTTTAAAATGTAATAATTATATTTTTCTCACTCTTTCTCGAGACTCTTTTTTTTTTTGAACATCAGCCATCTGTAGCTTGATATAATAAAAACTCTTTGAAAAGTGTTGAAAACTTGATGAAATAAGTTTAAATAGAGTAGCTTGTTTTTTGTATAGAAAATCTGATTGATTATTTTCTTTCACAGAACATATAAACTCAGATAATTGTTATATACGCATATAGAAAATAAGCTAATTAAGGAAAATAGTGTAACAAGAAATCTAAAGACATGTATTGTTAAATAATTCTCATGATATAGGAATAGAATGTGATCATATAAACAATAGAACCAATAAGCTTATCTAAATTTGAAATAGCAACTATTTTCAGAAATAGAAAAAATAATTATTACAGATCGTTATACCACAAAAATCATACGTTTTGTGCCTGTCTATTTAATTTTAATAATGTTCAAATCTGAAAATTGCGCGAAGAAATTTCAGAAATTGTTGAAGCTAGTGATGAATGGATGCTATTTTTCATTTTATTATTTCTTATGAATTATAGTTTAACTACATATTCAATTTGATACAAGCTACTCTATTTAAACTTATTTCATCTATAATACATTTCATCTAGTTTTTAACACTTTTTAAAGAGTTTTTATTATATCAAGCTACAGATGGCTGATGTTCAAAACAAAAAGAGTCTCAAGAAAGAGTGAGAAAAACATTGCTATTACATTTTTAACGTAATAAAATTGGACAGAAACCTTATAATGAATTAAAAAAAGTTTATTGCTTTTGGAGAAAATGCGTAGTTTAGAGCTAAAGAATATTGAATAGAAGTGAAAAAATATATTTCGTATATATGTATACATACATACATCAAAGACAAATATTATATCAAAATGTAATTAAAATAAATTCATTATGCCGCTGCTGACCGGCATGAGAACGGCAGGGCGGCCGACCGGACGGCAAAAATTTTGAAATGCTCCGTAATACTACAGAAAAAATCACCTCAAACTCAGATTTCACATCCTCGATTCAGTAGAAAGAATATAGGGAAAATAAGTGGACTGAATATAATCCAATAAATCAAAAAAAAACACTCCATTCTTTTCTACAAATATTGTCAAACACTTTAGAACTTTGAATTTAGAACATTTATGGCATGGAATTTCATTGGAATCATATAAATTGAACATATGAGAACAAACTGTATATTGTTATAGATAAAACTGTAAGCCAAATTTAATCCCTTATATCTTGCCCAAAGATTTTCTATGTCAATATTTAGTTTGACAAATTTTTGAGAACTCTATTCGATGATTCTGATGTGCTCTTTTAAATGAAATTATTCTCAGACTATTCCATTATACTGATTCAATCATATGTCCTGAAAATGGTTTACGTTAACCACTATAATATATAAAGAATAGCTCGAGTTTGTATTATCTATAGTAAAGAAAAAAATCTCTGTTATAACTCTTATCGTTCATTAGAAAATAAAAATCTACTAAAAAGTATTGTTCTATAGAATATTTCATATCAAGTAGACTCCTTATACTTACAACATTTATATTTCGAGGATGACTAATTTTTTTGAGCTAAAACATCCAGTTTATTCGTAATTCAGATACGTCTGTTTATTGTAAACATATTTGTCAAGTCGACGAAATCAATCGAAAAATGGTAATTATCACTTATATCTTTCAAATAACACCTAAATATTTCTATTTTAGATTATAGTAATTTACAATCTCAATTACTTGTCATTACCTTTTACGTGATTTTAAGTGTGAAATTAACATATATTACTCATTAAAGATACTATCAACAAATGCTATCCCAGTTATTAATGAACGCTAAACGTTCTCGGACAGTACTTGCTGTTCCACTATTGATCTGTTGTATAATATTTGCAATTATATATAAGTATATTGGTATTATATATGGGAATCGAATGATCGCATTTACTACACAAATTACTTCTAATAGTCTCTCAAAGATGACTGATCAATGGAATACTCTTGCGAATGATACTAGTATGTCTGCATTTCAAATATTTTTTCGTCATGCTTCAACAGAAAGAAATTCATCTTATCCATTTATAAGCGGTGATACATTTCGTGCATTATCAGATCATATTTTTGATGAAACAACAGATGTGAATAAATGGATTGATCGCATTTGGGAAATTGGACGAGGAGATATTGTCTTTCTTAAATCTGATATGTTAAATCCGTTTTTCACTAACAATATATTTGGACAGATCCGTCATCCATTCGTACTTATTACTCATAATAGCGATGTATCAACACCAACACAAGAGTTCCATTGGGTACTGAACGATAGTAAAATTTTAGCTTGGTTTACTCAAAATCCAGATGCTAAACATAGTAAATTGTTTCCTATTCCTATTGGAATGGGAAATACTCGATGGACACATGGGAATGTTAATGCACTTCAAAAAGCTCTTCATATGTATCGAAAACCATTTCAAAATAGAACAAAGCTTTTGTTTGTTAACTTTCAAGTCGGAACTAATCCGACTGCACGTTCAAAAGCTCTTGATTGGGCACACCGTTTATTTAATGTAACACAAAGCAAACTGACATCTTTTGATGATTATTTGAAAGATATAGGTAATACTAAATTTGTCCTATCACCTCCTGGTAATGGTTTAGATTGTCATCGAACATGGGAAGCAATGTTAATGGGTGCTGTTCCAATTGTTCTTCGATCATATTTAGATCCTTTATTTTATAATGAATCTATTATTGTAGTCGATGACTGGAATCAATTAAATATGAGCTATTTACAAACATTAAATTATAATGGAATGCCAAGTCAAAAAGTATTTGCTAAATATTGGTATGAACATTTATTACAAGCAACTGGTCGTTATGAAATGTCGAAAATGATTAATTCTACGTGATGATTTCATTTGAAAAATTATTAATAAGGTCTTTCTATTTTAAAATTCCGCATCGAGTGACAATTTTATAGTAAAGACATTTTATAAATAAATTATTGCGATGTATTCATCATTTTCCTATAAAATCTATGAGAAATGTTGGAATATCGAAATAGAAAATAGAATCTCTCTTTCAGAGTCTACCCTACACATCATAACAGTTCTGTTAACGATACTATCTTTCATCTTTATTAATAATTCTTAATCTCGATCTTCTTATGAAATTCTTCGGTAAGATTCTTTTTTTAAATGTATGAACACTGACTGAAGACTTCCAAACTCAAGCAATGATACTTTGTCTTCAAACAGTGTGATGAGAATATGAAATATTCGATGAGTGAAGAAAATCATTAATTATGTGCATAAAGATTTGTCATAATAATTGAGTAAGATTTGCTTCTTTTCAAATACTTGAGATTAAACCATGCGTTAAAGCTTCCACTAGACTTGCGATCATGAAACTTGTATATAGTACGAATAATTGAATTTTTAAAATTGTTGAAATTCAAAGAGGATTTATATATTATGAATAATAAAGAAAGTAATCTAAGCTTCTACACAAAAAAATAATTTTCACCTTATCTGACGAAGCTATGAAACGAAATGAGAGAGGGAAAAAAGATAGTCTTGCCGCCACTATATAAGCATAATAAATATAAAAATAAAGGATGTAAGCATAGGCGTATCAGCTTAGCATTAAATTAATACTAATACTAATGTTAAGCTGATATCTCTATCCAAGGGAAAAAGAAAATAAACAATGTCTGACTCTAATGATTGTTAGATAGGTTGCATCTATCTTTATACCTATAAATATACTTCTTATCAATCGACTTGCCTTTCTCAACAAGTTTTTTTTTGTATCAAAGTTCTTCTTGTGAGAGAACAAGAAATTAGTATCGTCGTCATTGTCTCATTTTTGTTGATTTTGACCAGTGTTGGCCAAACATTGCTTGAGATAGATAATTTGTCGATTTAATTCATCGTTTTGATTTTTCATGATGACAACGTCATTCGAAAGGCGCTCAATTTTCTCACCATATATATCGAGCCGCTTGTCGTAGTATTCATGTGGATTTTCCACGGCCAAATGATCGGAGGAGTAAACAGCTCCAGTAGTTGATAGCGTCGTCACTGAAAACAAAGGTTGAGCTAATAAGAATAAGTCAATTAGATTTGTTTAGATTATCATCTAGAATATCATTCCTTTCATCTCTAGAGTTACAAAAAAAAATTGGAAAAATCGATGGATATTTCAACAATATTAACAATGAATATGTTGAATTTTGATGAAATGTTATACAACTCAAGATCCTAACTAATTTTGTATATGAATGATATATAGTCAAATAAAGGTTGGTATATAGAATATAGATTTTGACGTTATAAATCACAAAACTCTGGAAAATATAAATATTTTCATACACAATTAGGTTCTAAATAAAAATGTCGAATGTCTGCGACTTGAATAGAAGAACTCAAAGGCATTCACAACATTGGATTCTAACTTTTTAAGAACTTTTGTTTCCTTACACTATAATGTCCATCGAGATCCCTATTGTAATTTCGGTTAAGAAAATCTTCTGAACTACTTCGTTGAGTTTTTCAATTGATTCTCAAGTTGAAATATTGTTTGTTTTTCAATAAAAATTTTTGTTTAGCTCACAATAAAGTGTAAGGAGTATGTTCTTGTTTTACGAACATACTGCACAACTTTTAAAAATAAGCATCCTCTGTAAGAGTGTCAATTGCACCGATGCGGAAAACTTAAAATTATGCACAAAATTAACTTTCGACAAGATCCGCACGATTTACGGAACCGTCTTTTTATTCTGATGATATAATAGTCAATTCGATTGGTTGCTTACATTGATTTCAATTCTCAATAAACATCGTCGTATGTTATCGGATATCTCGGATGGTCTTGAAGAAACATTCTTAAATGACACAAAAATTTTTCACTTACCAGCCGACAGAAATGATGAAGTGTCTTGCTCGGTCTTAGTTGCTAGGTTTCGTTTCAAGTTTTGAGTCGATTGAACATTTGCATCGTCTGCAGTGAGTTGTGACGGTGGCTGTGAAGAAAGATTGAAAAGAGTTAGGAATAAAAAAATATGCATTACACATAGCACCATCATCTGCTTCAAATATTGTGTATTTTCTCATGACTTTTAAAATTTGGAATTCTCTATTTTGATTATAAGATTTCAACTATAGAATAGTCATAGAAAAGTTAGAAGGTTTCACGACAAAACAAAACATATATTATTCGATACAATGTTTTGTATAGATTTAAGGTCTACGTTTAGATTGAAGCTTTTCATCAAATGTTGTGAATGAAAAATAAAAATACTCAACTTTATCTTGTATAGAAATTAACAGGTGGCTAACTAACTTTAGATTGGCGAAAAAATGAAACAATGAGATAAATATGGTTGTGCATGACACTTTATACATAACAAATAATGTGCTATATGTAAAATTGTGATATTCTTGAAGCATTTCAAAAAAATGATTCGTTTGCTTTATACATCGAATTCCTCGAAATATACTAATTTGCTTTTTTTTAAGAACAGAAAGATAGATATGCAGCGGAACCTATCATGAAGCCGTAGAATTTAATACATAAAATGTCAAAGAAAAGTGACTTACGTTAATAGTTGTCACTGTTTGACTTGGTTGGCATTTGTGTTCAAGAGGATCGTGACGAGATAGTAGATGACGTTTAAGAAGGGGCTGACACCAGAGTTTATAAAGAACAAATAGCAAAGCAACAACGTCGAGGAGTGATAAAATAAAGAGAAGCGTACGGAAAACAAGTGCCGCACGACGTATGTTCGGTGATTGATGATACTGAACAAAATAAGACTGCTCATTGAACTGAATGGTAAATGTCGTTTCATATGACATATATTGTAGGTACTGTTCACGTACTTCAAAGTCGAGAGGAGTTGAGAGACTATTGATGTAGTCTACATTTGGTTGCCATCTACCAGTATAAAGTACTATTCCATCATCATTGTCAAGTGACTCTATGATATTGATCACTTTCACAAGTTCTACAATAAACTTGGTCGAGCGTCCAATAGTTTGATTTTTCATATCAAAACGAGTGCATGTATCAAGAACGTGTAGTGTGTGAACTACTCCTTGAGTCTTTCGAGGTTCACTTGATAATCCATGCAAACAAAGGCGAAGAGCTCCAATGAAATGAACGCCCTTCATATTAACTTTAACAGTAGAAGTATGACTAGATAGATTGAAACTGAATGAGCCGGTAATGTTTTGTCCTGAAAGACTGCAACTAATTTTCTTTATTTGTTGAGGAAAGACATTGTCTCTTATAAGTTGAATATTAATATTATCACACTCAGCTCTAGTGTTTATTAAATCGACGGTCATTTGAAATGGTTGTTCATCGAGCATATCAAAAATCAACCATTTATCGACTTTTGCTTCCTTTGAAGATCGATAGAGAGGAACATCACGTTTTATATTTGTTTCCTGCAGATTTTTGCACGATCTGTTTGCTATATCTTCTGATTTGTCATACGAATGAAGATAATGGTAGGCAAACCAGCAATAATATATGATAATAGTAAAAATGACCAGTGATATTAAACCACCAATCCATCGTTCTCCTTCACTGATAATGTCGATTTGCTTAAGAACACGTTTTGTTCCTTGACGATGAATATTGAGTGCAGTTATCGGTCGCTTTTTAATAATTAGCATAATGAACCACAGAACAAAGCAGATTACTGTGACTAGAAGAGCCCAGAATAGTGGTGAGATCATGATACAATGAGATGACATGGTCCAACGATTAGGTAACAAGTTGAGCATCAAAATATCATCATAATCGTCTATATCAAGATCAAAATAGTCAAATGTTTCATTGTGCGACTTAAAATCATCGAGATTAACTTCATCACTAGAGCCTAGTGGACAAAACGATTCCGGTTTACAAGTTTGGCACTGAGCCGCTGGATAACCACCTGGATTTTTAGTCCCTGATGGACAGGGTGTACAAGGACCAATGCCAGATATATTTTTGTATGTACCACTTATGCACGGTGTCGATTTCATAATCCAAAATGGAGAGTTCGGTTTTTCAGTATTATTACTTGCACAGTAACCCGCATCAGCGGATGGAATATAAAGACTAATAAAGCGGCCATTGATGATTAATAAGTTATTTGATCGTGCGAGAATAGTGAAATGAGAATAGGGACCAAGGTAAGGTAGCATAAATGTTTGTTGATTATTAGGAAGAATAAAGTCGGGTTGAACACGAATAATCCAATGATTAGTCGAGATATTTTTGTATACATGTATTTCCGATTGAGACCAGATGTGAAATTTCGACTTATCCACAAGTACAGCGAGTGTACCTTGATCATCAAGCCAAGCAACTGAACGTCCAAAACCCATTTTACTTGTGTTCATGTTTATTGAGCTCTGATATCGAAGCTCGGTGATATTCTTATCAAGCATGTGATAAATTATCACTATGTCTTCATAGCTAAATCCAATAGCTATTAATGTTCCTGAAGGATTGATCGAAGCTGACATACCATAACGTGGACTATAGACAAGTACTTCAGATTTTTTCACTCTCGTATCTCCAAAGTACTTCGTAACGTTACATGAAGTTAACTTTGAAAGAGAGCAGACAATAAAGAACGGATAGCCATATTCAGAATGTATTCTAAAAGTAGCTATGACAGCCCATTCATTTGTTATATCGAATGCATACTCGATAAATTGTGCATTTGGGTTTTTCGAAGAATATGTTTTATTACGTGATTTAAAATGATGGAGTTTATTTGTTGATAAATCATAAGAAAGGAAAAATGAAGCAGCTAAGGCGTAAACATATTTTTCTTGTGGATTAACTTTCAAAAATATGTATTCTTGATGATCATTTTTCTGTATCCACAAATGATTCATGTCAGGTTTATTCAGCATATTAGAGCTGCTCAGATATTCTGTCGAATTCAAATCGAGAGGAAAGTTAAAAGTAACTCGACTAAGTACGATATCATTCGATGTTTTATTCTTGGCGATTTGCATAAATGCAAAAGTATTGTCGTTTGGTTTCTTCGCCAAAGCACAAAGATTATAAATAGTAAGTTCTGAGTATGGATAGGACATTCGATACATTTCATCTTTCGACGTGATATATAGAGAATACACTTGAGTATAATCGGAAGCATATATAAAATATTCATCAGTAAGTGACCACTTTAAGTTTCTGGCATCTTCAGAAATCTCGGAACAATTAGCCACGATCAACCATTTGAATGCCAATAGTAAAATGAGTGAAATTTGCATCTATATCAGACTTTAAAATTGAATTTAATTTTTGAATATTTCATCATATATTTAGATATCGAACTATTTAATTATTGAGTTCAAATATTCGTAGAACGTCTTCTTCGTTGACGATGTCACGAAATCACAGACACAATTTCTCATTTGATGATAGTGATAGAAAAAATAAGTGAATATCTGATTATCGGAACTAGCACAGTGAATACGCGGATATTCGAAGAAGTCACTAATGGTTAAATAGTTGAGCAACCGAGTATTTAATTATGTAACCTGTATTACTGAATACTACAACCGAATAATTAAATAGGAGAATATCTGAATATATCTTCAATAATGGATTTTAACTTTTAGATTTGATATGAATAGCAAAAGAAAAAATAGATTTTAAACACGTTTTTTACCTTGTTTTGTTAGAGCTGTAATCAACAAAATATCCACTAATGAATTGTTAGTAATAGTAACACAAAGAAAAAACAAAGAGATGTAGACAGATATAAATATAGAAGGATACTATATCAGAACTAGTATTATCATCAACCGTTACTCTTGTATATTTTTCTTTCTTTGTTTTCTATTGTGTTTGGCACATTGATCGATGTAGCAGTATACTATTTTAGTTACTAGTGTATCGAAAGCTTTGAATGATACTGAATAAGAGAAAGAAGAAGAAATATACTAGAGCGACGAATAATTATAAGACCTATTCTGTCATACAAGCATTGTAATAACAAATTATGTATGGTCTAACAACTGTCTTTGTTTCAATTAATTTCTTCTTTCTTTACACATTCTGCACATGCAACCACGAGAGTGTATAAGAAAATATCAGAGAAAGAAAATTTTGTATGTGTATGCATATGTAAATATAAATTAGTGGCAAGGAACATCAGAAGGTGATTGAATTTATGAGAATAAAAGAAGCGCTCCTAAACATCTATAGTATCAATAAAATGAATATAATGGATAAAAAGTTGTTGATGCAATTCTAATCGAATTAAAATTTGAAACACGATATAGTTGTTGCCATTAATCGTAGGGAAATAAAGACTTATAGATAACCCTGTTTCTCCTCCTCCTCTGGTACACAGTAGACAGAGAACTGAGAAATAGATTCTTCACTGAAGTTCTCTATAAAATTTTGTAACTCTCTCTCATATTACGTTGAAAGTTGACTTCCAAGTTTTAACTTAAAACTTTGCGTAAAGAATGCGCTTCGTAAGACTTGTTCATTGTTTCTTTCGTGAAATACGTAATTCCATGGTGTGCAATATTTAAACAATAACTAATTGTAGGACAGTATATTCTCTAAATTTCAAGTTAATCGGTCAAATTTTCATGAAATTCTACCTTATATAACAAAAGATAGCCAAGGTATAGAGCTACAAAATGAGGAAAATCAGGGTTCAAACAGTTTTTCACCCCCTAAGTTATGAAATTCACAATGAAAACAGTCCACATTCATTATAATTCTTTTGTATCTCAAGCAATTGAGATGCGAATTTCACTGGCGATCTACATTGATCGGGAACTAAATGCACACACTTTCAATTTTCCAGGTCTTTTAGTGACTGCATCTATGTATTTTTTTTTCCTTTACTCCTTTTATTATTCAATACATTGCTTAATCAATATGACTATCCTGTGCCAAATTTTGTAATCTAATTACACATTCAAATTGAAATTACTTGAAGACAATATGGAGAAATTTTTTCAAAGGTAACTTAATCATGACACAACAACAATAACGAATGTTGTTCATACTGATGAAAGAGGATAAGATGAATAGTTTTCTACTATTGTTTTCATATCACTTTCATCTTTAAACAATTCTTATATGTTATTTCTTTCGACTGCTTTTGTTTGTATAATTCTGATAGTAGATTCATACCAAAACGTCCAAAGATATTATCTCATGGTTTAAAAAGAGCTTCAAAAATATTAAAAATTGGTTATTGAAGTACTCGTAGTTCATCAACAGTACGTGGATATGTCTTGATAATGAACACTAAGATGTTCGAAACGTCGAAAAAATACAAAATTATACCACTTATTATTTTCTTGCAATTATTCTATTAACACTCTCTATAAATGAATAAGTTAATTTCGTTCAATTTATTTTATTAAATGAAAAATGTTTAATATGATTGTGTAGTAGATCTTGATAGAAACCATAGAAGACCAATTTGGTTATCAATCTTTAATTTAATAGTTCAATCAAGTAATTGTGTATTTGTATTCTTTACTTTAATTATTATTGGATATTTACATCTCTTCTTTAGTTATAGACTGAATTAGTGAATTAATTTTGTTTTTTGTTGATAATAGTTTCAATTTTCAAGATTTACATTATCTTTAAAATTTAGCTGTGGATTGCTGTAGTTTGGAAATATGGTTCAATATTGAATCGGATAATGACCAAAGATTTGTATTGTATGTATAGATCATCTATAACAACAGTGATGAAGGTGAACATTTTAGGAGAATTTTGATTCTTTTAGCTAGAAACAACTATTTTATAATACGACTACGAATTTTTCTAGTCTTTTATTTGAAATACTTCAAAGGAAAATAAGTTAACAATCTATTACTTTATTTTTATTTCAAAATTGTCTCTTCTATGATATTATTTAAGTTTTTTATAACTTTTTAATTCATATGTCAACTATTTTATTCATTTAAATATAGCATAAGATATATGATAAAATGTCTACGCAAAAAACATGATTACACAGTTTAATGATATTTTTACTTATTGCTCTCTTTATAAATTATATAGAAAATAAGATTCATTCCTTTACATAATAAAGTTTATAGTTAATCAACTATTTTTGGAAAGATTGAAGGAAATTCTTATAAAAGACAAAGTATTATTTGCTATCATATTGTTAATAATAATTATATATTTGATAGATTTTCTATGATTAGAAATTAATTTTTATCTTTAATTTTTAGTAATCAGTTATTATAATTATACCTTCTTCTTTTTATTATTATATATATATATATTCGATAATCCCACATTTGCTTTTTTTTAACCTATATCATTATTATTTTTATTTGATTGTTCACTAGACAAAAAAAAGTTAATCTAGTATCATATTAGAAACAAATATCAAAGTGTTATTCAACGAAGATGTCAACTGCAGTAATAACAATAAATACAATATCACGTTGGCTTAATTATCTTCTTGCTATACCAATGATTAGTTTAGGTATCATTGGAGCTTTATTAACAATAATTGTATTTACAGGACAACATTCATTTCGTCGAAATTCCACAATAACTTATTTATTAGCAGGTGCAATTATAACAGCAATACATCTTCCAACAATTTATTTTCAAAGTATACTTATTGATGGATTTGGTTTAGGTCTATTTAATACAAATGATATTGCTTGTCGAGAACGTAATTATTTATTTTATGTAACAACAGTATCAGCTGTTTCATTTCCATGTTGGGCATCATTTGATCAATATGCAAGTACATGTCGTAATGCAGTTTTTCGACATCGATGGAATTCAATGAAAACAGTTCGATTAGCTATTATTGTTACTATTATATTTTGGTCAATTATTTATTTTCCAATGATTTTTTTTAGTCATAGTATTAATAATGTTTGTGTTTTAACAGATGGTTTATATAAAATATTTCATAGTTATTTATTATCACCATTAGTTTTTATTATTGGTCCAATTACTTTAATAACAATATTTACATTAGGAACTATTCGAAATCTTCGTTCAACTTGTTTTTCAAATCATCATGATCGTTTAACACGACAAATTCGTCGTATGCTTATTCCTCAACTTATTGTTTTATCTATATTTGGTATACCATTTGGTATTGAAAGTATTTATCAAGATATAACAAGTAAAATACAAAAAACTATTCTTAGAAAATCTATTGAACATTTAATTACTCAAATAATTCGTTTACTTTATCATATTACATTTGTAACAACATTTTATATTTATTTATATATGTCAAGTGATGTAAGAAAAGTTTTTCAAAAATTAATGATTAAATATTTTCAAAGAAATCGTGTTATGCCTGTAAATAATTCATCTATTAAATTTATTCATCGACAAACACTAAAATCAATAAATCAATCTCAATAATTATGAAAAGAAACAAAAACATATGATTAAATATTATGTTGTATTGTATTTATTTTACTTTTATCTTTCAATAATAAAAATTATTCAGTGATATATTTTTTTTTGTAATGAAAAAGAAAACTATTCTTAAAACGAGATTTTAGTTGGTGAACACTTTCTAAATGAACTCAACCTAAAGTTATATTAGAAAACTAATTCCACTAATTAATAATGATAGATAATAGATCCATCAATTATCATCGTCAAACCTAAAAAGATGAATATCTTACTTCAAGAACAGATGCTTGTATATGTAGATCTTTGTTGACTTAGATATAATAATCAATCAGCGGATGTGGGATCAAAAAGCATGTACTCAGGAAAAGGTTAAAGTTTGATCAAAGGTTTGAGGAATCGAGATATGAACTTTATAAAATATCAGAATAATTCATTCTCATATCATCAAACAGCTTATTAGTGTCTGTACTGTTATGGTTCTACTTATAACCGGTAGATAATAAGTAGTCGATTTACACTAGAAAATCCCAGTCATCGATCTATTTTATATTCAAAAATAGATTCGACTTCAGCTTTTTTCTTTTTTTTGAAAAAGTCTATATAAATATATCAAAGACAAATCATTGGCTTTGAAAAGAAATATATTGGATAATACTATAGTCTGATTTTAAATTATAATATTTCTTTAATTTATTTTGATACAATATTTATCCATATATTAACGATTTAAGACAAATTTCTATGTTAAATAGTTAAACAATGCATTAGACTTTATAAGAGTGTCATATTTATGTATACATTTTCCATCATTACATATTGTTATCCGACCAATATCAAATAAAATTTATCATTAAATCCAAGAAATTATTTCAGTTTAATTACATTACTAAAATAACTTTAATTTTCATTAAATAAATACGTAGTTATGTAAAAATTATTATTCGTGCAATAATGAATATAATACTCATATCAACAACTAATAAATAAGATGAAAAATTATAATTTGAAGTCGAAGTTAAACTTATAAACGAATCTTTAAAGTTGACTTGGAAAAGTTTTTGAATGTTAGTTATAGGACAGCATGCTAAATTGCTATTTCTAGAAAATTTACATTGCAGCAAGATTCTTTTTAATATAGAAGCACCATATAAATGAAAATATCTCTTACTGACCTTAAAGTAGTTCAAGAGAATCATTTTTATCTGATATATCTCCCTACTAAAATGAATTTTGTGATTCAATGAAATCCAATGTCAAATGGAAGTGAATGTATATACTTTATCTAAATTGATTTGTTGCCAAAATAGACTTATAATATATATAGCTTTATTATAAGAAAAACTGTTATCCTATGAAGGATGTAGATAATTGTATAATAATAATAATAAGTCACTTACTTCTAATATTAGTGTACAATAGATTAGGTCTATAGATAGTGCAAGGGTATATATAATGGCATAGATGGATAACATTGCGAATAGTCATTTACGAGATCATATGCTTAAAATCATGATCAAACGCGAGAACAAAATATTTTATTGTCAATTAAGGCAACCAAATAACAATTTCAAACGCATTATATGCTTCTTAGGAGTGTATTTTGGATCCTGTAGTATTCTGATAAAGAATACTTCTAATTGTGTTGTTTTAACCTTTATTCTCATAAACTATGACCAAATCATCTTCATGCTAAAATAAATTTTTTATAATTATTTTTCTGAATTTTGAACGAAACTTCTTTAAAATTATTTCATAGTCATTTCAATTAAATTTTCAGGAAATAGGAAATTGTCGTCTGATGAATAATAGCTATTTACTATGTAGAGATATAAAAATTAAGATTTACTGAAAAAATTAGTTCTTAATACCACAGATTAACACTTCAAACTTTTGTAAGTAAAATAGCTTGCCACACTAGATCAGTAATCATAACTGGGGTAGAAATCATCTTACATTTGGACTAGATTAAGATTTTAGTAAGTATGTAATATTAATAATAAATGCTACAGATAGTTTTATTGATTTTAACTGATAAAAAAAATCTCTTTTTTTTTATATTAGATAGAAACTAACAAGACTAGACAAAGTTTAGAATGAATCATCATTTTGCCTTTCTTCTGTAATTACTTGTAATATATTTAACTGTTGGTCTATATTAAAAAATACTTTATCTTGTGCTTGTATATTTTCGTTTTTCTTTTCAATAAAAGTATGAAACGTAAATTTTTGCCATTTATTATGCATCATTCAGTACTTTATTCTAAATCTTGTTTAGTCTTATTACGTTTTGTCTGATACAATAATCTCATTTGAGATTATTAATGAATGTATTCATCTGCAAAAATTGAAATTATAATCATATTATAGACGACAACATTAAGATTAAAATTATCAATCTGTTTATTCTACGAAAAATTTTAATTTTCTTTACATTATTTTCTGGAGTATCATTTGATGATAATTTGAGAAAAAAAATTCAATTATAATTTTGTTTATACTTCAAGGATTTTAAAATTCTAATCGGATTTGATCGATAAAATATTTTCATTGAGTATTAGTACATTTGTTTATATTACATTATTGTTTTATGTAAATAGTATAAGCTTAAGAATTAATAAAATCTTTAGAATAAAAAAAAATTCACCTAGAATCACTTGTGTAATATATAGAGTTAGAAAAGAGAAGAATTCATTATAATTGATTAACATATGAGTTTTTTTTAATTTATCGTTTCATTAATTTTACATTTCCTTTTTTTCAACTTGAAAACTAAGGAGACAAATACGTACACCAGTAATTAACTATTTCTATAGATCATTATTTTATAAAAACAAGATATTCTGTTTTTCATAGTTACATTTCTGAGGTATCTAAAACACTTTAATATTAAATATACAGATAAAAGCATAGTTGAATATGGTTTCAAAGATGTAATTACTTTCTGTATCTTTTTCCTTTTCTTCATTCTAATAACACGACTTATATGGTTTCTATTATTATAAAATAACTTTAATTTTGATCTAGAAATCTCTCATCATTCTAAGTATTATTCTATGAATATGTCGTCAACAGCACTAACAATTAATGCTGTTTCACGTTGGCTAAATTATTTATTTGCTATACCAATGCTTATCTTAGGTACTATTGGAGCAATATTAACTATTATTGTGTTTACCAGACGACATTCATTTCGTCGTAATTCAACAATAACTTATTTATTAGCAGGTGCAATTATGACTGGA